>JAPTHN010000132.1:411007-851414 GCA_026936325.1 Platynereis dumerilii
TTACGTGAATGGTCTGAGTTTGCTAAAGACCTTCTGAGGATATTTCATCAACCAGTGTTGTTTCAGCTAATGCTCTGGTGAATTTCTTGTTGATGTTAGGAGTGGAGAAAGCATCCTCTGCGAAAAACTTAGAACCATCTGACTTCTTTGTTTCTCGACTTAAAGGTCACTTTCCAGTCAACATCAAACCAAGAGTTGCTTTGCGTTCTGCAATCATCTTCGATTATGCCGTATGGTTTTGTCATGTGGTGATGATATGAGGTGAAGATGTGAAGTGATATTTTGAGGTGATGTTATTTCATGAGGTGATTCTATGAGGTGGTATCACAGTCCATCCATCGTCATCAGTAGAGCTATATTATCAGTATAAACCATCATTTAGATCAATATGTGCGCCTTGATACTTATATTACTTTTCCACCTGAAATGATTGAGTATGACTTGGGAGTTTATTATTTCAGCACAGATCATTTTTTAACATGATGTCATTTTGGCATGAAATGAGAAAGTGATGTATGCTTTCCATATACTTTTTGATTTGTGAAGTAATTAGATTTCAAATTTTGTTGTAAAATGAATGATGCACTCATATTGTGGTCCATATCCCAGACTAGCTAGAGCGTGTCCATACATCTAATTTAATGAAGTGTGGTGTCACAAGCCTGATGATTCGAAAATTAATTACTTCAAGTAATCATCCTGTGTATACATGCAATGAATTGTGCTAGACTGTCCTTGTTCCATTGAGATGGGCTAAATATTTACATCCTTTGGAAATAAGACAATGCTTCAAATTGACAAAAACACTGCATTGCGCACACTCCTGATATAAAAGTCCTAATGGAAACTATAATGATGTTGAGTGAAAGCTTCAGATCCATAAAAAGGATGGTCCGATATGCGTTAGGGACCATCAAACATGGATAATTTAACTAATTGATTTAGACATCTTTTTCACCTTAGAACTCCCTCTTTTATAGGAGGGAACCAGGAATTCAGGAGGAGTTTCAGATGGAGTGGAAAAAAAACAATTGATGTGCCAATCCAATTGAATAAACCACATTTTGTACACAGACAAGCCAGACTGCCAGAACGCAGCTATGTAGAAGAAAAAAAAATTCACAATGCGGGGTTCTGCGCATAGGAGCCACAACGCTGTACATGTAATGCTTGTAAGCCAACTGTATTTTCTCTTTATATTGCAAAAATATAACATTTTAGAAGATCTTTTGCTTACGGCTAGACCGAGGCAAGGCCAAGGATTTGGCATCTTAGACCGAACTAAGGCCGAGGTCATCAAAATATTTCCCGAGGCCGGCCTTGAGGACAAGGCCAGCCTCGAAACCTCCAACACTGCCTTATGTGGGTCATTCATTCTCACAAAATGGTGTCCAGAGCCTTTTAAAATGTATTTCTAGAATCCTTTTTCTCATCACCTCTGTCGCAATGGTGTCGTAATTGTGCTTAGTATTTAGGGTTTAGGTAGATAATATGGTGATAAACCTGTGTCCTGATGTGTATACAGGGAAAATGAACCAAACACTTCATAACAGAGCAATAGTGCAGTATTTCCCACGTAAACTTGGCATTTAAGGGATTTTTTATGACTTTATACTCAGTACCGCAAAAAATTAATGTAATCGCGTTCCTTATGAACAAACATAACCTATTCAGTTAAAGTAACACCAATGATGAGAAAAGTCTGGAGAAATAACAGAGTTGACATAAATCTGTTATTTTAATTCAAAATAACAAAATATTCAACTGAAAAAAGCATATTGCTGCACTGTAAAATTTGAAATTTTGAGTTAGCTCAAATGATTGAGTGAGATGGTTGCACAATTTGTTTGATCCATGATAGCTTGTTGTTTTGAATAATGATAATCTTTATGCTGTTTTAACTTACAAACAACAAGCTATCTTGCCTCAAAGGAATTGTGCAACCATCTCACTCAATCAATTAAGCTTACTCAAAATTCAAATTTTACAGTGTGGCTATGTTTCCTTTGCTGTCATATTTTCTCCTGCAAAAACAAAAGTATCCAACAAATCTGAAAACCTTTACTGCGGTAGTTTCACATTGCTCAATTTGTCCTTTTATCAGAGAATCACCCTACTGTGGAGCACCTACTGTGGCCAACTACTCCCATGAAATGGTTGGACATCACTTTCAAATAGGAGCATTCTGTGGTCATATCCATTCATCTCAAAGTTTGTTGTGAAAAAGTTACGCTGCAATGGACATCAGGAACCGAGGTCCGCTGTCATTCCTGTCATCACATCAACATTTTGGAATGAAAGCCGATGCACTTCAGGAAGTCTAGCCATATTACAGCAGAGTGGTATCACATAGAGATGTCTGCTCACTCAACAATGTGAAGTCCAATCTAATCATAACAGTGTGCAGTGCACAGTGATAACACCACCAGAGTAAACTCCTAACATTCTTGTCAATCTAAGTAGGAAATCAACAGCCAATGTCAATTAAGTTTTTAAATTAGCTATGTATTTTTTAAGTGCCTTATAAGAGGCTGTCAAACATGTCATGATCAAAACCATAAACTTCCAAGACAGACATTAAGTTATGATAAATAATGTGATGGAAATAATGGACAATGGACACTACCCTGATGATTGCTTCTTGGTTCAAGGCTTTTGAACCCTTCGTTTCTATCTCATCCTTTCCATTTTATACTTTTTATCCCATCCTTTCCATTCCATCCCATCCATAAAGTTGTAGTGCTGGTATCAATACGTCTGGCTTTGAATAAACAGTCTTTAGTCTAAAAAAAGATGCCTTGTTAACTGCAGGAGTAAGTTTTCCTGAGATATGATTCAATTGAATTGATGCAGGAAGCTGCTTGTGATCTCCTGAGTGGTCAGAAGGGGACCTAGTCTAAAAACTGGGTGCTCCGCAAGGAAGCCCTTTGTTATCAGTTTCTTTAGCAGTCAGTTGTCTGTAACTTCGCCCAATAACCATTATAGCAAAGGGGGACCATATAATATCAGAATAGAGATTTTATAAGTAAGAATAGTGAGAATACATATATGCTCAGCATGATATTGGTGGGTTGCCAGGGAAACCCATCAAGGTTAGAGATGATATGAATGTGGCCGTTTCACATACTGGACTCCAGACACTGCAATTTGAGTTATGAGCTGAGACTCATTTAGTCAGACAAGTGGAAGACTGTAAACGAGAGACTACTCTCTAAGAAACCACAACTTTTAAAATTGTACTCCTTGTATGTGTCATAAAGAATTTAATTTCCAGATCTAAATTATCTTTGATTCAGGGAATTGTCACAGCTTCAATTCAGAATTCTTATTGTCTCAAAAGATTCTAATGTCACAAGTTTATGTGGATTGCATTGACCAGCCCAGACAGCAGTGGGAATATATTTCTCACAACATGATTTCAAGCATGATGGGGCCCGAGTGAATTTTGTCAAAGCCGGTGTGATGCCCAAGCAGTTACCCATGATAGTCCTATCATTCTCAATTGTGTATTACACTAACCTAGGTCTGGAAACTCGAATTCTGCTGGTCTACCACTTACCACGATTTGTATTAAGCTGAATGTAACGTGAGTCATTGACTTCGAGTACTCAAATGATCTGTTTTTTGGATTGCCTCTATTTATCATGTTTTGGATATCAGGCTGTTCATGGCACCAATATTTTTTTTATCCATGCCACAAGAAGCTAGTGGCTGTCTGGCTGAGTACCCTTGATGTGATGAGTGCTCATCTGCTGTGACTACCGCATCAATTTGCTGAGTGTCCTTTTTAACCTTTGGTCAGGTCTCTACTATCAATGCTATGCTGTAAAATTGATGGAGATATGGTGTTGCCTGGCTTTACACCATCACTGCATTGTATAATTGCCATGACCGTATTACAAAATAATCAGTTTGTTGACTTTTCCATATATTTCAGAGCTAGCGCCTGCAAGTGCAGTCGAAGCATTACTGACAACAACCAGTTACTTCTTGTAATTTCCTTGTCAATTTTAACTCATTTTAAAAGTTCTATCATACATATTTCAATCTATTAACTGATTGGACTACAATTAAATGTCATGACACTTTACTTAACACTTTAGTTTGGCTATAGATGTGTACATGTATCATGTTTCATGTGAGCTGTTCCTTCAAAGTCTTTCATCCCTCTGTCTTCACAAATTTGCAACGGCATTTGATATGATGTATTATACTGTAATCAAAAACTAAAAAAACCGAGAAGGCAAAGAGTTTTGTATATACATAGGCGTATGGGAGGGGGACAGGGGGGGCGGTCGCCCCCCCCAAAAGTTTGGGAAACAGTAAGATTCGGGCAAAAAGGCTAAAAATTTGGGCAGATGATTAAAAAAAATGTAATTAGAATTAATGATTTCGAGGCAATTTCATTTGAAATGGCATTAAATCTGGCTCTTGAAATTCGGGCAAATGTCGCTCACCCCCCAAAAATCGCGCGTCCCGTACGCCTATGTGTATATATGATATATGATGCATGTTAAATTTGTTAGAAATGGGAGCTAATTTGGTTTATTTCACAGTTAAAAGTTACATAATTAATTCAGTATTGATTAGAGTATTTTTCTCAATAACGAAGTTCTCAACTGGAATTACCCAGAACAAGCTTTCCATGATGTGCTTCTGAAAAGCATTTATAGAACCCTAAATACAACTGCATGTATTTTTTAAAGTGCTTTTGGCTGCTTCCTCACCCGTGAGAACCAAACAGAAGGCAGTGTCATTGCCATTAGCATTCTTTATTGTCACTCACAAATTATATTGAGGATAAAATGTTCCTAATGTTTAATACTTTTACTTAGAGGTTACACTGGACATTTACTCTCATGTTTAGCTTAAGATATTCCATTGATCTATTTGTGAAGTGCATCTGACACTGTATGCAACTGTTTAATTGTTTAGAGTTTTTTTTGCACAAGTTTTAAGATAGATTGTGACGTACACCTTGGTGAAAATCATTCAGATTCTAGACCTACAGTGTATTATGATTGAGGTTGGTTTTAAAGTCAAAACAATTGCCAACTATTGAAAGTATGACTGCATATCTTTCTTCCCTTACTACTATAGTACAGACCAGACATCTTATTGTAAGAGTCATAAAATCTATAGTTATACAGTACATAATTGTGGAGTAACAATAGCTGGGTGGGCAGGCTTTGCATATTTATCGCACAGTAAATCACTGGTAGATGATATGCAAAAGCACCTGGGAAAGCAGCTGGGCCCGATAAGGCAAAATGATTATGGACGCGAGTCTCCTAATGACGGCAGGAGTGGTGAACGGCAACCCATATTTTGTAGCCTGATGATTCATTGTGACCTATAGAATTAAGTAACATGTACCCATTTTCTGCTATCAAGAGGTTGGTCCACTAACTCTGTCTCATTAACGAAGCTGGACGCATTAAGGCTGTTACGTTTAAGACGTCATTTGCGCAGAAGCTTCCGTTGTGTGATTGGAATGATTTCCAAATAAAACAGAGGGTGCCAACACTGGTCATAAGTACATATAGTTGCAACTCTAGTAAAGAAAAATTTGATTCTACGTGTTTTCTTGATGATGGAAAATTAAGCTGAGAATGTGAAGCTTCCTCACAAGGCCAATGCACTGAGGTAAAATATAGGGAGGAGTAGGGGCGAAGCCTATCATTATCTGCAGCTGAATGACTTTTGCAGGCTTCCGCTGTTATGTTGTGATCTGGCAATTCCGACCATAAGCATACATTACTGCAAGTCATGAAGGTGTTGACAAGACTGTACAGATTAACTTTTTTTAAATACAGATAACATGATGATTATAAATTTGATGCTTGGATACTTGGCTCATTACAATTCAACCTGTTTTCATAAAAGCTAAAAGCAACTGCATTAGATAATTACACTGGCAGGTAACGTACAATTTCTTTCCCACTGATAGTCTCAACTATCAGTCGCAGGAAACTTAATGCAGTTTCTGACGTATTTGCTACATTTGGAATTATTGTTTAGGTTTAAAAATGAACATGTACGAGATTATGGACATGAAACGACAAGAACATGTTCTCCTCCTCTACATGTCAAAACATTGCTGGTGCATGTGCTTGATTTTCATGTGTACCTGCCCTACTGACATTTGTGGAGGTGCTTGGACTCAGCCAAGTTTAGGATTAGAATGGTCACAACTGATTGATTGTGAAGTAGCTGCCTATAGAATATTTCAATGAAACAATTTGGTAAACTAGCATAGTACCCGTGAGAATGCAGTGGCCCCTCCCTGGCTCCCTCCCTCCATTGGAGTCCAGGGAAAACAGAACAACAATCAGTACTAGGGGAACGAGGGGCAAAACGGACCGGCGGGGCAAAATGGTTTTTTAAGCTTTCTCAGAACTTTTTGACCTGCCTTCTAATTTTTCGGTTGGAAAATAAAAAAGGATACATGACCAACTTTTCCTGAAAGTTTTGTGGATGAGAATGTTATACGTATGCAGCTATGTTCATTTGAAGTTTTTGATCGATTTTCTTAAAAAAATCGTAATTTTTGGAAATGGTGTAGTACCTCCAATGACGTTCAAAGCCAAATAATTCATAGTCAGTGTTATAAGAGGAATACTAAGCTTGCTTATTAATCAAAAAAATGTAGTCTGGTGCTTAGTCATGTCTGAGTAGGTCATTATTAATCTACCCTGCATGGTTGGGGCAAGATGGAGTCCTCCTGTGGGGGCAAAATGGGAAGCACAAAAAAGCAATCCCAGCCTAGAAAAGGTTGAAGCTTGAAATTGGGTAAATTCAACCATAACATTTGAGACATTTGATACATTATCTGGCCATAAACAGGCAAAATTTGAAAAAATCACAAGAGATTTGTGGATCTAATCCATGTCATCAATAATACCTTGAGGATTCAGACTTAGTGGTGAAACCTTGTATTGTTGAAACTGAAACGAATGTTTCAAAAAGCATAGTCAAACCCAATACCAGTTTAAATCGTTAAATTATAAAGATAACCCAGAAATCAGAGTTATGTGAATATTCATAAAAATGTCGCATTTCTTCAAAATTTAACTAATTTTGTTTCTTCGGTAACCTAATGTTTATGGTTAATTAATTGTCGAATAATTAAATAGAATTTAGAATTACTAGCATCACTCCCCAGCTATAATTGAATCCTGTATTGAGATGTTGATTTCATAATTTATAGCTATGTTCACTCTTAGTATTCTGCAATATTCTTACATTGCAATGACATGAATTAACGCGTTTTTGTTTGTGAACATGCTTTCTAGTTAGGTTTTTATCAAAACAGCTGATTTATTGCAGAACTTTTGCAACTTTATTTCTTCCCATTTTGCCCCATATGAAATTCCATTTTGCCCCAAGCATGGGGCAAAACGGGATAAAGTTGCATTTTTGAAAATAGGGAAAAATCTGAATCGGAACTATTAAAAAAGCACTTTTCTGCTTTTGAGCAAGTTGTATTGGTACTTCTTCATGGATCAGACCTTATTTGGCATTCGCATAATATACCACCTTCATGCAGCGAGCCTTCAAAGTTAGACGGCCCGTTTTGCCCCTCGTTCCCCTACTTGAGAGAAGATTGACAGTCGTGCATTAATGACAAAGATATTCACTGGTAGTACACATAATCTGAACAGTTAGGGAACCTGGCACTTATGGTTGTTGTAAGGTGTGAAAGAAAGTTGCTTGGAAATTTGTAGTTGTGGGCATTGAGTAGTTTGGGAGGAGTAGCGTAAAGCATCCATGAATTAAGGGTATGATAACATTCAATACAGGTACATCGGGGTATGACCAAACCAATTGCAACCTTCCTTGATACCCATGGTATAATTGTGATTTTTTTTTTCTGAATCTGAGTGAAATAACTAAACATATGGCCAGTTCTTCCACCCCGATGGTCCAGTTCTAAAATTAACTATCCCATTAAAAAAAAAGTCATGGACAGACAATAATACATACAGTGCTGCCTGTAAGTAAATGAAACACATGACATTGTGCCATTGCATCAATGCTAAACATCCTCAGCCAAACTGCTTGTGGAGACATGAATTCTCATCGGATGAAAGGGAAACAAAGTGGGTCATAAAGGCCGATTTGTGAGGCAAGTGGGATAAAAATAGCAGCCCATTTTCTTCGCTGTAGTCGGAGTTAGGTATGGGTCAAAGTCTTTGATAAGTAAGTGAACCACCCTTCCCTATGTTTTAACATTGGGCCTGCGTTTCACTTACTTATCAAAGACTTTGACCCATACCTAACTCCAACTACAGCAAAGAAAATTGGCTGCTATTTTTATCCCACATGCCTCACATATCGGCCTTTATGACCCAAAATGTTTTCCTTTCATCGGATGAGAATTCGTCCTTCCAGAAGCATTTTGGTTAAGGATGTTTAACATTGATGCAATGGCACAATATCATGCGTTTCACTTACTTACAAGCGGCACTGTACCAGATATACATTTTAACCTACCAAAAGTCCATTCTGAAAGTAAATATAGACACTGAACTTTAACTGTAGTCACAAAAAGGTGAAAAGGAAAAAGTGGCCTAGTTCTCCCTACTTTCCCTAAATACCACATTTCACTCCAAGTTCTTCATTTTTTACTGATTCCAAAAGGTCAGTCTGATTAACAATGTGTTAAGTAAGCCAAGGCGCTGTGCATGTCACATCCTTTCATTTCCTGTAGACAAAGGAGTTCTTCTGCTTCTTTCTTCCTCAAAGGTGGACCATTTCCTGAACTAGCAATTGTTTAATGGAGCAGCTAGCTTTGTGGAATACTTCTTTCATGTAAGGAGGAAATGTCTACACAAAAGTCTTAGGTTAGCCATGTTGACTTCAGCTTAATTGGAGCAAATGCCAAGTGTAATTGTTTGGTAGTTACACAACAGTCTGCACGTCAACATAGAGTTTCTTGCACACTCTTTTGAGCACTGAAACATTACAGGTGTTGAAACCTAGCAGAAACCAGTCTGGAGTTTTTAACCTTTTCTTACCGGGTTAAAACAGTAAGAAAGTAAGTAAGTAAAATGAAAATTTTATTTTACGTCGACATTCACAAATTAAAGATAACATAAGTGCATAGTGCAAATAAGCCTTGTATTTACCATGAGATGTGATTAAAATTAAAACATGGTTTAAAGCAAGGATATGTAAACAGTTAAATTTTCAGCACCCTTTTATTATAATATTTCAGGTTATGTACAAGACAGTCTGTCCACAAACCTGAAAAGCTCAATTTTTTTTTCTTAAACTCTTTACTGTGAACTATGCCTGGCCATTCAGTGGTAATGCATTCGTCTTAATCATTGTATGCATCATTTTAACTTCTACTATGTATCTATGTATATATACAATAAACATATTCAGATTGTATTACCTTAGTATGTTAGCGCTTCTCCTGAAAAAGAGGGACTAAATCCTACTACAACATCTTCAAACAACTTTTCACTGACATGCTGCAGCTACATGTGTAAGCAAAGGGTATGTTTGTTCACACTGCAGTAATTTGCTGGTCTCCTGACTCTTTGTTTACCCTGATCTGAGCTGCATTGACTTTGGTGGGATGCCATATTATCAGTGTTTGGTAAGTGGATCTCCTTGGAAGCTGTTGGATGCGAGGCAATTAGACATCTAAGTGAGATTGTTCTGCAATGTTCAGGACCTAGGAAGAATGTAAAGTGAAATCTGATGATCTTAAGTGAATGGCCTGAGTTTGCTAAAGACCTTCAGAAGGAGGATTTTTCATCAGCCAGTGTTGTTTTAGCTAATGTTCTGGCGAATTTCTTGTTGATGTTGGGGCCGAGAAGGCATCCTCTGAGAAAAACCTAGTACCATCTGCCTTCTTTATTTCTCTGCAAAAAATTCACTTTCCTGTCACCATCAGATCCAGAGTAGCTTTGCATTTTAAAATCATCATGGGGGTGTGATGATGTGAGGTGATGAAGTAATTCCATTGCATGATGTTATGGGGTCATGCTATGAGGCGATATTGCAAGGTTGATGCTGCGATCATTTCTTAATTTTTAATGTGATGTCATTTGGAAATGAAATGAGAAAGTGATGTATGTTTTCCAGTATCCTTTTTGATTTGTGATGTAATTAGATTTCAAATTTTGTTGTAAAATGAATGATGGGCATGTATTTTGGCCAATATCCAAGACTGGAGCATGTCCATACATTTAATGTAATGGAAGGTGGTATCAAAAGCCTGATGATTTGATTATTAATTTCTTTAAGTAATTATGCCGTTTATGCAATTACTGGATTGTGCTAGACTTTCCTTTATCGATATGGGCTAAATATTTACAAGACAAAACTTCAAATTGACAAAGACACTGCAATGTGCACTCCCCTATTATAAAAGCCCTAATTGAAACTTATTTCGAAATATTATTTGTATGAATAAATGTACATTGCAAGTAAACTCCAGATGAAGTTTAACTGACCATCCCATTTGAATAGGGCTACATATTGTATGTCATCCTGTCCTTCCAGGTGGGGTTAACTTAGCATTCTGACTCATCTTTCAACTTTCACCATCATCCAAACATTCAGTAAGTTTAGGCTTACTCAATCTTTTCAATTTAGAAGATTAAATAATAAGTATATCCCATCAATATGACTTTATAATAATTGTCTTTTCGGTTTTAGATGAATATGGGTTTCATCATCGGAAATCAAAGGGTTCTGGATTATGATTGCATTGGATCTGATGGTGCAAATTTTCAAATCTGAGATTGTGTGTCTGACATAAGGCAAAAGTAATATGATGTTCCTCTCATTTATTTCCTTGACATCCAAATGGGTCATATTCCAGCCCTAATATGAAGTTCCTGTGGACTCATCTTGGAATCATATACATGATATGAAGAGCTGTTGTTGAAAAAGAGTCAGTGCTGAATGTGACTTATGGATGGGCTGAGAGTCACTGTTCAAGTACTAAAAGAGTATAAGTAACAAAAGTGTTAGCTCATATTCATTACGGTGGAGCAGTGGAGCACCCCAGCTAACTGCTGCCATGGAATGTTTGGACATCACTTTCAAATAGTAACATTCTTTGGTCCTAACAGCATTCTTCTCAAAGTTGGTTGTGAAAGAAATTAGTGCCGCAATGGACTTCAGGAATCACAGTCCACTGTCACACCTCTCATCACATCAACATTTCGGAAAGAAAACCGATGCACTTCAGGAAGTCCCGCCATATTACAGCTAAGAGGTTTTGCAATGGGATGCGTGCTCACTCAACAATGTAATGTCCAGTCAAACATTACACCTTTACAGTTTTGAACTCCCACCATCCATGTTAATATCATTAAGGAAATCAATGCTCAATATCAATTAAGTTTTTAGATTGGCTATATAATTTTATAGGAGCTTTATAAGAGTGCTGTTAATCATGTAATGATCAAAACCACAACACTTCAAAGATAGTCATTTAGTGATGATTAATAATACAATGAAAATGATGATACTACTGAATGGACACTTATAAATAAAAGAAAACTGGTTAGAATTCTGCTTCATTTTGATATTTGAAACCCATTTTCTCAAGCTCTTGAGCATTGATTCCAGTAAGTCGATGCAGAAAACATGCTGCTTTCTTAAACGTAGTCAGTTGCAACCTGTTCTGAAAACGTGGTGCAGCACGAGGAATCTCCTTGTTATCAGCTTTTTTAGCATTCAGCTGTGGTGAATTTCAGTTTTATATAGGCCTACATAACTGTTATAGGGGGAGACGATTTATTTTAACATCGGCATCTACCTTTATTTAATATTGCTTCCGGATTTTCTGCCAATAATTAACACACTCTTGAAGCAAATTCCTCTCTTCTGAGAAAATAATTAATCTCATCACAGAATCAGAATCCAAGGTCCTGGTATAATTGAAGCTTTGATTAATCTGAATAATCATAACCATGTCACAATTCACTACATTCCTTTGGTGTCTTCTGTGATTTGGATTTTACTTATATTCTGTTTCTTAGAATTTTTTCTTTTTCGAAAATTTATTCAGCATTCAGCGATTGCTACTTGAAAACTGACATTCCATATCCTTATATTATCACTGAGTGTTCACCCTGTGCGAATCTCCATAAATCAAAAATGCATAAAAACTGTACTGGTGTCAATGGGTCTGGCTGTGGATAACCAGAGTGTAGTTTAAAAAATGACTTTTTAAACTCCAGGAGTAAGTTTTCCTGAGATATGATTCAATTGAGTTGATGCAGGAAACAGGTTGTGATCTCCTGAATGGTCAGTAGAGGGCCTAATCTGAAAACTTGATGCACCACAAGGAAGCTCTTTGTTATCAGCTTCTTTGGCAGTCAGTTGTCTGTAACTTCAGACATATAGCCATTCTAATGAAGAGGGACCAATATATTGTATGTACGTCAGAATATATAATAGTCAGAATATAAAGATGCTCAGTAAGAAATTCCTTGGTCACCAGGGAAATCCATCAAGCTAAGAGATGATATGAATGTGGCATTGTGGCTGCAATTTGAGTTATGAGCTGAGACTCACTTAGTCAGAGAGATGAACACTGGAACCGAGAGACTACACAATAAGCAAACATAAATAGTTCTCCTTGCATGTGTCATACAGATTTTAACCTTCCAGATCTAAATTATCATTGATACAGTTTTTTGTCATTGCTTAAGATCAGAATACCAATCGTCTCAAAAGACTATGATGTCACCAGTTTATGTGGATTGAATTGAACGCCCCGGACAGCACTGATGATATTATTCTCTCAAAATAATTTCAGGCATGGTGAGGCCGGAGTATTTTTGCGCATGTTTTTACACCTCTACAGATAAGGACCTTAGTGGGCAATATCAAAATTCTGGAGTGAATTTGGTCAAAAATTGTGTTATACCTATAGCTTCATGATACTGCTGCCATATTACTCAAAGCTTCTCAGACACTTTCCTGAAAGAGTGTTATCATCTCAAATGCATATACTATTGACGATCATTTGTGTTAGAATGAATTTAATTTTGGTAATTCATTGTCTTGAAACAGAGTGTGCAATACATTGCTGATCTACTAAGTGACTCGCCTCTCCACATAATGTGCTGGATATCAGGCTGTTCAAGGCACCATTTTTTTTATCCCTGCCACAAGAAACTTGATGTGGTGGCTGTCCGGCTGAGTACCCTTGATGCAACGAGCGCTCATCTGCTGTGACTCCTGCATCATTTTGCTGAACATCCTTTTTAACCTTTGGTCAAGTCTCTACTGTCAATGCTAAGTGGCAATAGCTATACGTATGCTATAAAATGATGGTGGTGCCTGGCTTCTCACCATTACTGCATAGTATAATTGCCATTACAGTATTACCCAATAATCAGTTTGTTGATTTTTCCATAAATTTTCAAACCTAATGCATGTAAGTTTAGGCTTTACTTCTTATAATATACTTGTCAATTTTGACTCATTTTAAAAGCTCTAAAATATTTGAAGTAAAATACAACAAATTGTTGATCCTTTTGTTGATTCATCTGTGTCTGAAATCAAGTTTACTTCACATAATTAATTCCATTCTTCCTGCTTCCAAGATTACAAACGAGCAGTTGAGCACTTACTAAATTAATGGTCTTAAAGGGTCTTTACTTGGTCAATATTAACAGTGATGATAGCATAGAAGAAAGTGGGTGCCAACTTACTGTCTTACATCCATATATCCATATTTGTACCTGAAACATAAAGCACCCAGCTTGTGTCTAAGACATGAGCAACTGTTTTAGTTGTTTAGCCTAGTTTAAGGCTGATTATGACGTAGATTTATGCAAAAAGCATTCAGATACTTACCAACAGTGTATTAAAATTTAAGTTGGTTTTTTAACTTAAAAAAAAATTTCCAGCTATTAAAAGTATATGGCAGCATGTCTTTCTTCCCTGATTGCTACATTACAGGACAAGACATCTTATTCTAAGAGTCGTTAAATCTAGGATTAACATAGCTATATAGACTGAAGATAATGAAAGGGTATCAATTGTTTTTGCTTTTGCAAACCTTTGAATAATGTATTCAGGAGATCAATGAAGTCCAGGATTTCCGTGATGTAAACAATGGCAAAACAAGCTTAGCATATTTATCACACTCTAAATCACTGGTAGATGATATGCAAAAGAGCCTGACGAAGAACCTGGTCCTGATAAGGCCACATGCCGCTTAATGACGGCAAGAGCTGTGAACGGCAACCCATATTTTGCAGCCTGATGATTCATTGTGACCTATAGAATTAAGTAACAAGTACCCAGTTTCTGCTATCAAGAGGTTGGTCCACTAACTCTGTCTCATTAATGAACCTGGAAGCAGTAAGGCTGTTACATTTATGACATCATTTGCGCAGCAGCTTACAGTGTGCTACTGGAATAATTTCCAAATAAAACAGAGGGTGCAACATTCTAAAAGGAAATACAGACACTGAACTTTAATGCTGTAGTCATAAAGAGGTGAAAAGAAAAAAGTGGCCAGTTCTCCCTAATTTCCCCTAAATACAATGTACCACATTTCTTTATGAAGATTCGTAAGCCAAAAAGAAGATAATGTCATTTGAACTACAGTCATAATATTATTTGTCCTACATTTCACTCCGAGTTCTTTAATGTGTTACTGATCCAAAAGTTCAGTCATATTAACAATGTGTTAAGTAAGCCAAGGCGCTGTGCGTGTCATGTCCTTTCAATTCCTGCAGGAGTTCTTCTGCTTGTTTCTTCCTCAAAGGAGGACCATTTCCTGAACTAGCAATTGTTTAATGGAGCAGCTAGCTTTGTGGAATACTTCTTTCATGTAAGGATGTCTACACAAAAGTCTTAGGTTAGCCATGTTGACTTCAGCTTAATTGGAGCAAATGCCAAGTGTAATTGTTTGGTAGTTACACAACAGTCTGCACGTCAACATAGAGTTTCTTGCACACTCTTTTGAGCACTGAAACATTACAGGTGTTGAAACCTAGCAGAAACCAGTCTGGAGTTTTTGACCTTTTCTCACCGGGTAAAAACAGTTAGAAAGTAATATTTTATTTTACGTCGATATCCACAAATTAAGGATAACATAAGTGCATAGTGTTAAGCCTTGTATTTACCATGAGATTTGATTAGAATTAAAATATGGTTTAAAGCAAGGATATGTAAACACTTAAATGGTCAGCACCCTTTTATTATAATATTCCAGGTTATGTACAAGACAATGTGTCCACAAACCTGAAAACCTCAATTTTTTTTCTTAAACTTTTTACTGTGAATTATGCCTGGCCATTCAGTGGTAATGCATTCGTTCTAATCATTCTATGCATCATTCTAACCTCTACTATGTATCTATGTATATGTACAATATATGTATTCAGACTGTATTACCTTAGTATGTTAGCGCTTCTCCTGAAAAAGAGGGACTAAATCCTACTACAACATCTTCAAACAACTTTTCACTGATAATTATGCTTCAGCTTCATGTGTGAGCTAAGGGTATGTTTCTTCACACACAGTGTCCTTGAATGAAGTTTAGGGTTAAAAAAAATGTACAAAGAATCTGTAAATGCAGCGTTGTAGTAAGTGGTCTCAGCTTTGATTTGATGTAAAGATAAAAAAAATCTGTCCGAAAGTTTTTTAGAAAATTGAAATTCAAAATTTTTGGTTTTTCACACCTTTGTTGCATGCTAAATATCTTTTTTAGATGTATCAAACAGCAGTTCAGTGGTACTGAAACATCATAAGTACTGAAACATCATAATTTATTTAGTTATACATTAGGTTACTCAATCAGGTAAAAAAATCCAAGAAATTCCTTTTTTATTATTTTATTTTCACATCATTTCCAATAGATAGGGGTGTTGCAAACTCATCAGATATTATAATTTGTTTAAATCATATATAAACATGACCATTTCAGCTTTATTATTAATTTTCTCGAATTAAGGAAAAGCAGCAAATGAATCACCATCGTGTCAGAAAATGCCTTGTTGACTTTGTTAGTGATGTTAAGTGAGATTTTTAGCAATTCACCAGTTGATGTTTTTCATGTAAAGTTATCAGACGATAAACAGCAGACACCTGTATTAATACCTACTGCTAGGATCTGACAAATTTGTATCTTCACCACAGCTTTGAATTAAGTTGTATTTGATATTTAATAAGGAAATTATATATTTTGATAAAATTATTTTTTTAAATCAATAACAAAACTATGCGAGTGGGCAAAAGAACATACAAGATGGCTAATTCTATGTTTTATTAAAATGTCTTTATCCATACTGAAATATTAGGTAGCAATTTGTGGTCTTCTGAAGAATTTTAATTGCTTTGATTACCTGTTTTTGCCAACTATCAAGATTATTTCTAGGAATTTAGTAGTTGCAGACTTCCAAGATTCAGTTTCTTAGTGGCATGATGCCTTTGTGCAATCAACATATTATTAAACTATTAGTCAACAGACTCTACTCCGTAGTCACTTAGTTAATATTGGTTATCTGTGAACTTACCATAGAAAGTAAGGAGTTATCAACATTTTAAACAAGTTAACTTCAAACCAGAAGTAAGGAGTTATCAACATTTTAAACAAGTTAACTTCACACCAGAAGTTCTGAAACAAATAATTATTGGCAAGATTATTTATTTTTCTTTCATGATCAGAATGGCAACATTCAAAAATGCATCTTATACATATTCTCTTGCCTATTCATTGAATTAGTGATGTAAAATCTACAGAGAGAATGCTAATTTGAGAGTTATGCACAAGTGAAGAAAATCTATAACACACCTTCGGAAATGAAGTCCCTGAACAAAAATCATATTTAAGGATTGGACAATTGAGACAATCATATTTCTTCAGATTGGGATGAGAGGTTTTGATATTGATATGGAGAGATGCACTAAGAAAGTGTTGTGACATAAGTCTCGGAATATGGTATAAAAATGTTATAAAAATATCTAAATATGTCTTATTATTGACTATATTGCTTCAGTGATTGGCTACTTAACTTAGGCACTCAATGATTAGTAAACCTATGCAGGTTCAGTTGGTTAGATGTTTTATAAATGTCCTCTGAGAATGCAGGAAATAGTCTTACAAGTTTGTAACACTTTCTGAATATATTCCTTTAAAATCCACTTAATCATAATTTTGAATTTGTTTAACTGTTAATATAAGCACCAGGGTGGTCAAAGAAAGCATTTCTACATTCAACTCCTTCCAATAGGTCGTTTTCAACAATCTATAATAAATATTTTTCATGCAACATGGGTTTGTAAAACCAAACATTTTTAATTTCAATTTTCATAAAATCGAAGCTGAGAACACATACTACAACGCTACATTGACAGATTCTTGGTACATTTTTTTTAACCCTAAACTTTGTTCAAGGACACTGGCACACTGTAGTTATTTTCTGGTCTCCTGACTCTTTTTTTACCCTGATCTAAGATGCATTGACTCTGGTGGTATGCCATATTATCAGTGTTTGGTAAGTGGATCCCCTCAGAAGTTGTTGGATGTGAGGCAATTAGATATCCAAGTGAGATTGTTCTGCTTTGTTCAGGTCCCAGGAAGAATGTAAAGTGAAAATTTGATGATCTTAAGTGAGTTTGCTAAAGACCTTCAGGAGGAGGTTATTTTATCAGCCAATGTTGTTTTAGCTAATGCCCTTGTGAATTTCTTGTTGATGTTAGGGGCCGAGAAAGCATCCTCTGAGAAAAACCTAGTACCATCTGCCTTCTTTATTTCTCTGCAAAAAGGTCACTTTCCTGTCACCTTCAGATCAAGAGTAGCTTTGCATTTTAAAACCATCATGGGGCTGTGAAGATGTGAGGTGATGATGTGATGTTATGCCATTGCATGATGTTATGGGTCATGCTATGAGACAATATTGTAAGGCTGATGCTGCGATCATTTCTTTATTTTTAATATGATGTCATTTGGAAATGAAATGAGAAAGTGATGTACACTTTCCAGTATCCTTTTTGATTTGTGATGTAATTTAAATTTCAAATTTAATTGTAAAATGAATGATGGCCATGTATTTTGGCCAATAATATGCAAGACTGGAGCAAGTACATACATTTGATGCAATCGAACGTGGTATCAAAAGCCTGATGATTTGACAATTAATTTCTTTAAGTAATTTTCCCGCGATGAGTATGGTTTTATCACGGAAATCAAAGGGTTCTGAAATATGATGGCATTGGATCTGATGGTGCAAATGATCAAATCTGAGATTGTGTGTCTGACATAAGGCAAAAGTAATATGATGTTCCTCTCATTTATTTCTTTGACATCCATATGGTAAATAATGTAAAGATACTTTCATTTTAATGTGGGTAGCCAAGCTATGTCAGTGACTTGTTTCCAGTTGGGCCCACGTCTCCTCAAATCTAGGCCTGATGCGAACGACTATGTCGTGGAATGACATGATGGCCAGCCTTGGGAATGAATTCGGGTCCCTCCGGATCATATGCCAGCCCTAATGTGAAGTGCCAGAGGACCCATCTTGGAATTAAACACATGATATGAAGAGCTGTTGTTGAAAAAGAGTCAGTGCTGACTGAGAATTATGGATGGTTGGGCTGAGCGTCACTGTTCCAAGTAATAAAAGAGAATTGTCGCAAAAGGGCTTGCTCAAAAGCATTACTGTTGAGCACCCCAGCTAACTGCTCACATGGAATGTTTGGACATCACTTTCAAATAGTAACAATCTTTGGTCCTATCAGCCATTCATCTGAAAGTTTGTTATGAAAAAATTGCTGCAAAGGACATCAGGAACCAGAGTCCCCTGTCACTCCTGCCATCACATCAACATTTTTGAGGGAAAACCGCAGCACTTCAGGAAGTCCAGCCATATTACAGCTAAGAGGTATTGCACAAGGATGTCTGCTCACTCAACAATGTGATGTCCAATCTAATCAAAACTGTTGTGAACTTCCACTATTCATGTCAATCTCATTAGGAAATCAAAGCTCAATAGCAATCAAGTTTTTATATTAGCTGTATAATTTAATAGGTGCTTTATAAGAGTGCCGTTAAACATGTAATGATCAAATCATAAAACTTCAATAATGCAATGAAAATGACAATACTTGACACTTCTAAATCGAGGAAAAACTGATTAGGATTGTGTTTCATTTGTTATTTGAAGCCTATTTCCTCAATCACTTGAGCATTGGTTCTAATGAGTTAATGCAGGAAACATGCTGTGTTCTAGAAAGTAGTCATTTGCAACCTTATCTGAAAACCACAAGGAGCCTCTTTGTTATCGGCTTTTTTAACATTGAGTGGCTTTAAACACTGCAGCAGATTCTCTGGGTGGCTTTAAAGTTCAGTCCTATACATGAAGCTATTAGGGCTCCCACCATTTATATGAACATTGGCATCTACCTCTGCTTAATATTACTTCCTGATATTCTGCCTAGCAACTGATGCACTCACCGAATGGCTCTCTTCTGAGAAAATAATTGATCTCATCATGGAATCTGATTTCATGGTCCTGGTAATTGAAGCTTTGATTGATTTGAACAATTGCGTCCATGTCGAAATTTATCACATTCGTTTGGCGGTTTTCAATGGGACAGTCAACTAGATTTATTACTGTAATACTCATTATGATTATGGTGCATAAAAAAAGAGATTTTGTCTTCAATGATTACGATTTTTGTCATATTCTGTTTCTAAGTATTTTTTTTCATTTTTTAAAGTTATTCAGCAGTTGGCGATTGATACTTGAGAACTGACATTCCATATCCGTATATAATAATGTTCACCCTGTGCAAATCTCCATAAATCAAGAATGCATAAAAGTACTGGTGTCAATGCCTTGGTCTTGCTTTGAATAATAAGAGTCTGACCTAAAAAAGATGACGCTTTGAACTAAGTAAGTTGTCCTGAGATATGATTCAATTGAGTTGATGCAGGAAACAAGTTGTGATTTCCTGAATGGTCAGCAGAGGGCCTAATCTGAAAACTTGATGCACCACGAGGAAGCTCTTTGTTATCAGCTTCTTTAGCAGTCAGTTGCCTGTAACTTCAGACATGTAGCCATTACAATGGAGAGGGACCACACATATATATTGCATGTGCGTCAGAATATATAATACTCAGAATATAAAGACTCTCAGTAAGAAATTCCTTGGTCATCAGGGAAATCCATTAAGTTTAGAGATGATATGTAATTTGGCTCACTTATGCCCCATTCTCACGGCACATTACGGAGCACTTTAGGCGTCGGCGGGATGGTATTTCCTGGTAATTTGGATGAATTTGGGTGATCCTCCGTCAACTTTTCACATCCCTCAGGGGTAGTTTTTGTTTCCCTCAGGGGTCCTAGAAATGGAAAAAACTGCGCCGTGGATGTCAAAAAAGATTCAACACGTTGAAACTTTCTTTCCATGACGGCGGAACAGAGCCCAAAATTTTCTTGAATTTTGGATGTCCGGTGGGGATTTTTTCAGTGAGAACGTCTTAGGTCCCTGAGAGGAACTCTCCTGCCCCTGCGGGGACCTCTACTGCCCCTGCGGGATATTTTTACTTCCCCTGCGGAACATTCGCAGCCTCGCTGGCAGTTTTTGACATCCCGCCGACGGTCTTTTGACATCCCGCCGACAATTTTTACATTCCACAGGCATTTAGATCTTGCCCCCCAGGCATTTAGATCTTTCCCACAGGGATATGATCTTATCCCGCCGATTTACGATCTTATCCGCCGATTTACGATCTTATCCCGCCGTGATATGCTTTTAATTAATTATATAGTCGTTTTATAAACATTGTATGTCGCCGGGATGGTCATTTTTTTCCTAGAATTCATCTCAAGCTATCCCTCAGCGGTAAAAAAGTTCTCTGTAACGTGCCGTGAGACTGTAGCATTAGTCAGACAGATGAACACTGTCCCGAACCAAGCGACTGCACAATGAGCAAACATAACTTACAGTAGACGAATCTCAAGTGCTTACAAATGCCTTACATTCACCTGTTTTCAGAGTGTCAATGATGTCATTGGAGGTGTTGTTGCTATCTCCAGCATTGAAAATGGCTGTATATTCACTGACTCATAGGTCACCCAATTAGTCCGGGAGCTGGCCTCTGAAAAATCTGGTTGACCTCATCTCATGAGGTCACCGCCTAAATTTGGTACCGTTTTAAAGGAAAAATTCTGTAGTTTCTGACTACATAGGTGAAATCCCTCAAACCAGGTGCAGAATTTTGCTAAATCAGTTTCCATGGCAACAAGTCAATTTGAAGTGGTACAGCTGAGATATATAACAAATGCCTTCCTAAATAAGCAATTTCAGTAATATCTCATATTAAACTTCACAGAAACTTGATGAAGGAAATTGGTGACCTCAAAGTAAAATAGCCAATGCAACCTATCAACTTGGTTACCATGGAGACCAAATATCATAACAAAATTACACTATTCTGCTAAAACGTTGGCATATCTTTCCATACACAACAACCAATGATAAGAATTTGACACTTCTGTTACATCTTTGTCAAAGCCCCAAAACTGGGCTTTTCAAAAATGTGCTATATGGGCACATTCATTAAATACTTTTTACGGAAAGTGTCGTTAAGCGACTGCATGTCAAAAATATACATAATTCTATCATAGGTGTTTTTCCCTATTTATGCAATTATGGGTTGCAAAACATTTGATTAATGGCTGTTTGGAAGTTTATCTCATCATAAATGTATTTGTGTTACTAATAGTTTTTGTAACTCGACTGGTTGCCATGGAAACAACGGAAATAAACAAAATTTCGAATTTTCAGTTAAGATTGAGAAATGTAGTACTAGACCTTTCTTCAGGAGAGAAATAACAAAAAGTACATAGCTCCAGATAAATGATGTGTATATAAACCTTGTGATGTGTATCACTGCTATGATAAAGAATAGAAGAGGTAGCTTGTGAGTCAGAAGCAGTGCACAGGACGAGTCACAATTCTAACTCAATGCTCTGTCAATTGACATGTTACAATTCTCAACAAAAATGCCTCATTTATTCACAATATGTCCAATTTCATTGCTATTTTTCAGTTTCAACCACCCAAAAAAAAAAACACGCACCTTCAACCCCATGCATTCTCTGAAAATAAAAAGTTTGCGAGCCCCTCCCCCAAAAAACAGTTTCAACCCCCGCTCACCTGAGAAATAAAATGACACCCCCTTAATAATAACTTTCATACAAAAAAAATACACAAATTTTCATTCAAACTCCCACATCCCCGAATTAAAAAAGACTCACCTTCAAGCCCATCACCCCCCCCAAAAAGACACATGTACACACTTTCATCCCTCCTCCCAGAAAAAATTCTGCCACCAGTCTTCAAAGTCAAAAGTCAACCTCTCGCCCCCCCCCCACACCCTTGCAAAAAATAAATACAGAACATTTCGATGGTGAAAGTGCAAAACCCCGTATGTCAAAATTTTGCTATTTTTAGATTTTTGGTGGAATGACTATTTTAATATCCAATACACATTGTCAGTTGATTACCTTGCCAGTTTGCTATTTTTGGAAGCTGTAACACACTGGTAACAGAATGATTTCACCAAACCTTGTATGTCGATATGTTTCGAAAAGTGAAAGTGCAAAACCTCGTAACTCAAATCAGAACTTTGAAGCACATATTGTGGGATATTTCAACTTTTTTTGAAAAACAATTACTGTGTTGCTTTTTGTGACTCCCAGCAAGTTTCCTGACTAAAAAAAATTTTACCTCCCTATATTTGTTTTGGTGATGTAGGCTATTGAAAAAGAGAGTGCATGAAAATTTGAAAAAAATGTCAATTTCCTCATTCTTGCCATTGTAGCCACTCAATAAAATTTGTTATTGCAATCTGTCATAGGCAAATTATAATTTTCACTGTATATACATAGATTGAAAGTATATTCAATGCTGCAAGTTGCTTTAAAGTGTGATAAATGATCGAGTTACAAGGTTTTGCACGGGTAGAAAGTGAAAGTGCAAAACCTCGTAAGTCGACATTTTCAATCACATCTGATGGTAACATCAATGCAAGGGGTAAACGACCTCTGACAAAAAATTTGCTACAACAGGGTGTCACTTTCTATATACTAGTTGGCATAACTCACTTATTAATAAACATTACCTTAAAAAAAGACACCTGACAGTTTTTTTCAATTTCTGAAAAACAGCTTTTTTGACTTACGAGGTTTTGCACTTTCACCATCGATTTGTTGTTTGCTGCAAGATCTGTACTCATCCCAGAATTCTTGTGGACAAGCTTTTTTGTTGCAAAATATCTCAACACTTCATCAAATGATTTGTTTAATGTTATCAGTTTTGTAACTGTCCACTTCATTGTGCAGGTGTTTCTTTTGTTTCAAATCAGAAACAATAATTCGAATTATACAGGTTTTACTGATTATTACAGTTTTGTAAAACTGTGAAATGTTTGGGACTTGGTTGGCCACCAAGCACTTACAGGCTTATTACTCATAGAGATCCATGTGAGGTCATTGGTAATTACATGGTATGTATGGGCTATGAGTCAGTCACACCTTTATGAGTAATACAAAGCATTGACATTTAACATGCCAAGTAATGGGACTGACATCACTGACTGCCTGCAAGAGCTTTTCTTGTAAGCACTCGAGATTCGTCTACTGTAATAACTACTACTCCTTACATACAGATTTTCACCTTCCAGACCTAAATTATCACCAATCGTCTCAAAAGACTATGATGTCACCAGTTTATGTGGATTGAATTGAACGGCCCGGACAGCACTGATGATATTATTCTCTCAAAATAATTTCAGGCATGGTGAGGTTGCAGTTATTGTGCGCATGCTTTTCACCTGCAGGACCTTAGTGGGCAATATCAAAATTCTGGAGTGAATTTGGTCAAAAATTGTGTTATGCCTATCGCTTTATGATACTGCTGCCATATTACTCAAAGCTTCTCAGGCACTTTAAAGAAGTGTTATCATCTCAAATGCATATACCATTGACGATCATTTTTGTTAGAATGAATTTAATTGTGGAAGTTCATTGACTTATAATATAGTGCGTAATACATTGCTGATCTACTAAGTGACTTGCCTTAGTGCATATCAGGCTGCTCACGACACCAGTTTCTTTTTATCCCGGCCGCAAGAAACTTCATGTGGTGGCTGTCTGGCTGAGTACCCTTGATGCAACGAGTGCTCATCTGCTGTGACTCCTGCATCATTTTGCTGAACATCCTTTTTAACCTTTGGTCAAGTCTCTACTGTCAATGCTAAGTGGCAATAGCTATACGTATGCTATAAAAGTAATGGAGATGTGGTGGTACCTGGCTTTACACCATTACTGCATAGTATAATTGCCATGACAGTATAACCCAATAAATCAGTTTGTTGATTTTTCCAGACATTTTCAAAGCTACTGCATGTACGTAAGTTCAGGCTCATAATTGACTACAAGCACTTACTTCCTTTAGGGGGTCTCCTTCCTCCAGACATGTCTGTATATTTCGGTTCTATTTTATATTTCTGTATTTTATTTTTATAATGAGCAAATAAATCAATCAATCAATCAATCAATCAATCCTATATTTATGTGTCAATTTTGACTCATTTTAAAAACTCTAAAATATTTGAAGTGAAATTCAACAAATTGTTGATCTTTTTGTTGATTCATCTGTGTGAAATCAATTTCACTTCACATAATTAATTCCATTCTTCCTGCACTCATGATTAAAAACGAGCACTTTCTGGATAAAGGGTCTTTCCTTGGTCAATAGTAACAGTGATGATACCATAGCAGAAAGTGTCGGCTAACTTACAGTCTTACATCCATATATCCATATTTTTATCTGAAACATAAAACACCCAGCTTGTTTACAAGACATGCGCAACTGTTTTAGTTGTTTAGACTAAGTTTAAGGCTGATTGTGACATAGAAATGTGTGAAAGGCATTCAGATACTGTACCTGCAGTCTACTAGAATTTAAGTTGGTGTTAACTAGAACAAAAAAAGCCAGCTGTTGAAAGTATATGGCAGCATATCGTTTTTCCCTGTTAACAACTTACGTACAAGACATCTCATTCTAAGAGTTGTAAAATCTAGGATTTACATATTTAAACTGAAGATAATTACAGACTATCAATTGTTTTTGCTTTTACAACCTTTGAATAATGTATTCAGGAGATCAATGCAGTCTCAGGATTTTTGTGATGTAAACAATGGCAAGACAAGCTTAGCATATTTATCACACTCTAAATCACTGGTAGATGATATGCAAAAGAGCCTGGCAAAGCACCTGGTTCTGATAAGGCAAAATGATTATGGACTCATGCTGCTTAATGATGGCAAGAGTGGTGAACACCAACCCATATTTTGCAGCCTGATGGCTCATTGTGACCTATAGAATTAAGTAACATGTACCCATTTTCTGCTATCAAGAGGTTGGCCACTCCCTCCGCCACATTACTGACTCCTGACGCAAAAAGGCTATTACATTAATGATGTCGTTTTCGCAGCAGCTTCTTGTGTGTGATTTGAATAATTTCCGAATAAATTAGAGGGTGCTAACATACTCATAAGTTACTGTAGATTCACTGTTGTAAAAATAAAATCAATTTCATGTGTTTTGATATAGCGTACAGTAGGGCTGCATGATAAACACATCAAGTGCAATATGCGATGACCAGCTGTCATATCGCGCTGACGATAAATCAGCGATAAAACCAATTTCGGATCTGTTCCGCACCCAGTCCGTGTGGTCCACAATTCACTGCATTTTCCGATCCACATTTCACTTCGGTGCCAAAAAAAAGATGGCCGACCTGAAATATTTTTTGCACTTTGCTAACATTTATTGGCCAAATTCATTAAAGAAAGAAGTTTTTCACATGGTATTGTGGGTTTACATGAAACTATGGTACCTGATAGAAAAATCCAAGTGCTCTTTATTGGAGGTTCCCGAAAAAG
Source organism: Platynereis dumerilii (assembly GCA_026936325.1). Classification (NCBI taxonomy): domain Eukaryota; kingdom Metazoa; phylum Annelida; class Polychaeta; order Phyllodocida; family Nereididae; genus Platynereis; species Platynereis dumerilii. The sequence goes on from JAPTHN010000132.1 coordinate 436,963, forward strand.
CATGAGATTTCAAGTCCGTGAGTGATAATGTGTGTATTTCACTTAATAATTTATCGTACTGAACTGCGATGACGTTATCGCATTGTCTGATATCGCGATAACGATAAATTTTCGATTAATCATGCAGCCCTAGCGTACAGGATTGAAAAAACATTCTTATACACTCTTGCTCATAACTATGGAATATAGGAAAACACGAAAACTACCATTGGATTATAGCTACCCCATTTGAATCCATAATTTAATATTTGTTTAAATCTTTGAAAATTTGGAATCCTGCAGGAAATTGAAAAATACGATGCAAAAAAGATCAGAATAACACTTTTATGTAGTGTTAGAAATCCATTGAAAATTGTTGATTTGTGAAAGTTACTGCCATCAAAGGAAAGATTAACATTTAAATGAGTCAATTCAATGGTCATTAGCATGTGGAACCTCCGAGACAAATAATCACAGCACAGACAAAATGGGTCATATTTATGCTTGGTCCAATTGAACGGTTTTTTACATTTTCAAATTCCAAGACTGCATGATAACCAGGAGTGTTTAATTGATATAGAATTTTACACCCTATGTGTGCTCTATCAAAATGTACTATAATTTCAATGAGAATTTTTTTTGACTGCTAGCAATTGAGAGTTTATCACAATAAACAAGGGTGGTTTGTCACCATTGTTCATGAAAACCTCAAATAGGCAAAATCCACTCCAGCCATTCATATCGGGTTAGTTGAGCCTCTTCTCAGCATGTTGAAGTTAATTTTGTAAATCTGGACTCACCCAAAACAAGGGTAAAAAATAAAAGAAGGTTCGTGGTAAAAAATAAAAGAAGGATCGTGGTTATTTCGATATATTCCATATTTATGAGCAACAGTGTACATGTATTTTTGTTTGAATGTAATGTGAAAGACTAATGCATGTTTATAAATCCAGGAGCTCTTAGTGAATGAAAATTAAGCTGAGAATGCAGTTTCATCACATGGCCAACACACAGGGTTAAAATATAGCTTCCACAGTCATGTGGTGATCAGGCAATTCTGACCATTAGCATCCATTACTGCAGGGCATGTAGGTCTTACAATACGTTGCCTGGTGAGTAACATTACCTTAGCGTAATTATTTTAATTTTGGAATTTCGCAACAGAAGCTTGGTCAGCTCAGTTGGCACCACCCTTCCTTTCGAATGGCTGGTCCTGGGTGTGACCCCAGCTCTTATCTGGTCATCTGGACCTGTGTTTCGATCATCCTTCATCTAATTGCTGTGCCGTTCTCCTGCCCTGATGAGTCTGCCAAAGTGTATAAATGCAGGATGACAAGCACAAGTCATACATCAATCCATCCACAACTTTGCATGGCAATTCTATGGTACAGTGCAATGAATAACAAGTATGGTACAGTTTTACAAAGATTTCCTTGACAAGACTGCAAAGTGCCCAGAAATAGCGCAAAGAAAGGTTTCAGAAATAAGGTGATATAAAGTAGAGCATGATCACACTCTATAAGTCTCTAGATTGAATCTGTTTCATTTTCTGTTCTAACAACTAAATTTATTACTTCAACACGTGTTGCAGTAGCACACTCCATACTGCATACTGCACAATTAGTTTCTCCTTCTAGCATTTTACAAAGTTTTCCTTATAGATCTAGTGGAAAAATTGAGTCCATATTTAAGGGATGCTTGTCATTGACAAAAGACGGAGAAAGCATGGAGGCGATGCTTTGTAAGTGCAGACGTAAATAGATAAGATGATGATATTTTGATAATTGGCTTATTATAATTCAACCTGTCTTCATAAAGTCAAAAGCAACTGCATTACAATGTTACTTTGGCAAGGATAAGCGCTAATGGTTTAAACAATGGTCGTCTAAAACTTTTAGAAAATTTTAGTTGGGTAAAAATGAACATGCACGATCATGTGAACATGACAAGACAACTTAGAAAGCACAGTTAGTATCATCATTGTGTACTCACCTAGGGACCTCATTAAGGATTTTGTTGTTGACATTTTGCTTCTGTTCATATATAGAGCAAACATTAGACTTTGTCATCTAACCTGTATGCTGTCTTATAAAATATTTTGAATCAATCAGTTAGGTTTTCTAAGAGATTAATATGCAGACGGCAGTTTTAGTAAATTTTGGATGGACTTTGCATATTTATGTGATCAACAAATGTGTCCTAATCAGCTGATATAATGTCCTGCACGATAGTTCTTAAATTACCGCAGCTGAACAGCAGAGTTGTTGCTGACAATAGTTTCTGAGTTTTAATTACATGAAGGAGGCACATTAAACCTTCATTGAAACCGGCTCAAGATGCCCCATCGTAAATTGCTCATGGTGCCCCATCTGTAAATTTTATCTCTTGGTGTATATCACACCATTTTCGAGAGTATCTTAGTATCAGTGTCACGACATCATCCAAGCACATGCTTACCTTTTCTAAGCAGACAAATAAGTTTTGTGAAGAAATAGTTAATGTACCAGGAGAAAAAGTATTCTTGAATTCTTGGTTATACATCAAAAAGAAATATTACAGTTGCTACCTTAACTAATAATTATTGTACGCTAATTAAGGAGTATAGTCCTCCTAGTGAGTGATTCTATTACACCGTTCGCTGTGTAGGAGCCATGCCTCACGGTGCCCCTTGGCTCATGGTGCCTCACTATCCCCTATACCAACTACATGCTTACATGCACCCACTTTGATACTTACAGCCTCAAAACATACATCTCCTTATGAAAATGTGCTTATGAAAATGTGCCTGGAGTATAGACCAGAGAGGAACATATGTTTAGATAATACCATCTAAACTCCTCTCGCATTTGTCCTACATCAATATTGCAATTTCTTGTCATTTCTGTGACTCTGAGAGGTCAGTGTAATAACAATGCATTAACAATGCATTATGTACGCCAAGGTGTGCATCAACTCTTCTCATTTCCTGTCTACAGACAAAGCAGTTCTTCTGCTTCTTTTTTTCGTCAAAGATAGACCATTTCCTGAACTTGCAATTGCTTAATGGAGCAGCTGGTTTTGTGAAGGACTTCTTTCAACTAAGGAGGTCTGCACCAAAGTCTAAGGTCAACAGTCAGGCAAACAACCATCTGGCCATGACAATAAAAGTCCTCTGCCCCGCAGGACACTCACTCTGGCATTGTCTTCATCCTCCCATGACCCTCTCAAGTGTCCTGGCCCAGCCAGGACTTTGGCAGAGCACAAAATAATCTTTGACAGCCAATAAAAATATAAACAACAATCACTGTCTAACTTGGAGATAATGTATCAGGGTCTCAACAGTCTATGTAAATTTTGACAAGCTTGTCCGTTATATTTATAACAAAAAAAAACTGAAAGGCCCCAGAGAAGTTAGGGAACCGTCATCATCTGCTGATGACTTTGCAGTGTTTCGTAAAACGGGATAGAATAAGTCCTGCTACTGTCATGCTGCGGCATGTGTGGTGAGAATGGATGCAGAGAGATCAGACTTCCTTCTGATACCCGACTGATCAACCCCACACACTCAATCATCCTGTCAGGGCCAGGACTCACCTGGAATTGCAAGTGCCCTCATGTGACGGTTATTTCCCAGACTGGCCATTCATGTTGAATTTCCCTTAATTGGTACAAATGCCAAGGGCTTTTGCTTTTGGTTACATATATACTTGGAAGTATGCACATCCACATACTCATCGTTTTGTGATATTTCAGCGCCGAGAGGGTGAATTGAACGACAGGTAGTATGGGTGTATTGACCATAGTATCTGCATTCAAAAGTATGGATAATTGCAGGGCACAGTGATTGTCAGCCAATGAATTGAACTTATCTAATAAAAGTAATACTTTAAAAAAATTCTTATTTGTTTGATGTGTTTGAGAAGTACTTATCTAGTATGAAATTTTGTTATGGAATTCTACATGTACTCTGCGCTACTGTTATCGCAGAGCACTGAGTGCAATACCAGTTTTTATGGCACCAAGGACTTATATAACTGTGAAAAGCTTAATAAAACTGGGCCACCTGAATTATTTCACAAAAATTCCTGTATGGAGGGATGCATTTCTGAACTTTCCAGAGCACTGGCATTTCTTTATTTGTTGATATCTGCGAATAAATTTGCTATCACTGGTCTTTTACATCCTGTACTCTCCTTCAGTTTGTTTATAATGCTAGAGACCTTCTCTTATAAGCAGCTCAGTGCATATGTGCTATGTTGATGGTTCAGTCAAGAGGCTCTTTGGCTTTTGGCAGGAAACTAAGGGGTGAGCACTTGTACACAGCCCAAAACATATAGGAAAGAAAGCAGATGTTCAAATGTTTGATTGTCAGCTGCAAAGGACCCTGCAGACTAGTCTCTTTCTGCTGAGCTGTATGAGATGATGTGACAATTCTGGCCACGGACATATGGGTTGAAAAATGTTGCCTTGAGGGAACCTGCTTTTGACATTATTATTTTATTTCATCAATCAAATGTGTCACTTTGGAAATAACCATGCTTTGTGATAAATTGTACAGTATTTGTGAGCAATGCTGACATCCCTTGGCAAGTTCTTTTTTTTTGTGATTGGGCTAACATAAAGAACTGCAATAAACATTAATCAGGGAGCTCCAGAGAGAGGATGAACTTGCTTTAGAACTGATTGGACTTCCAACATGTTGGAACAGAATAAAATGAAAGCAAGACACCAGCTCAAGTGTTTCTCAATCTACTCCATCAGGGCATGTGTTTGAGAAGTGAACAAAGTGTCACTTTCATGGCAAGTGGCAAAAGGAACAGCTAATCGTTCATCTAATTAGTTCTGGAAATCCTCATCATTTAATACCGTCTCCCAATCATCATTCTTCCGAAGTGGTTAATCCTCAATTGAAATGTTGTCACCTCAATATTTTTTCATCTTCCAGTAGGTAAGATTTATAGAATCACACACAAATATAATTAAAATTCTTTACATGGTTGATCATGACATGATACATTTTGTAGCATGTGGCAGCTCATAAGGGACTGCTCAGAATTTTGACTTGTGGTGGGGGAATGGGAGTTTTGTTGAAAGTGGTCATCAAAAAAAAAATATATCCCCTTAAACATGCATGTCAATTTCATTTTCAGTAAACCCCCCCCCATATTAGGGTTGGTGAAGATTATTTTACACTTGCATATTGCATATATTATACACACATTGCTTGTACAGGTTCAGGACATTCGGTGTCCTTTTACGCTAACAAAGTGTCTACAGAAGTGATTGCTAATTTCTTATGATGATTTTCTTTTGTTCAAATTTCATATCCCCTTAGACATGTTTTAAACAATACCGCCCTTGAAACATGCTTGAAAAGGTTGCTAAAACCAAAATTAAGGACATATAGAAAATTTAAGAGTAATATTAAGACTGAAAGTTATGTGTTTATCGAAAATAGAAAAGAGAGATCATTAATGGCCCAAATCCGCCTTGGTATACTTCTTCTAAATATAGAAACGGGCAGATTTAGGAACCAGCCAGTAGAAGAAAGATCATGTCAAATGTGTGAAGATAGCTTAATAGAGGATGAAACATATTTTATATTAAATTGTTCAGCATATAATGATATTAGAACACAATTATACAATATACAACGGTATAGTCTGTAATGATTTTAGTGAAGTGGAACCTGCACAGAAATTTATATATATATGTTTAAAAATGAGCCTATAAAGTTATGTAAATACATTGAAAAATCATGGGAAATAAGATGTTTGAAGTTTCACAATATGTAAGTTGTCATTTATGTTTGTCTAAAGTTGTAAATTTGTGACTCTTTGTAAATTGTTAGCACTGTACCCCTGGATTACATTTTGTAATTGGTATGAAATGGTTGATAAGCCCTAATCATTACGGCTGGGTATTTACGATCGTGAATTTCTATGAAATGTGACTAAACTGTACCTGCCACTGCAATCAATAAAAAAGTTCAAGTTCACTCCCACTATCCATAGTCATGAACTCTGAACAATCCCTAATTGTAATTTTGCATGACAGATTGACAGTGCAAGTATTTTGAATGTGAGTTGGGCACACCCAACCAATATAAATGTGTCTGTGAAGGTCCCACAATATCCACTTTTCAACTGTTGTCAACATTCAAATACTCGTAGTAAAACGTATCACTTGTATTTCCTTGACCATAATGATATCTTTTCATGTGATGATGAAACTTTAGTGATGCATAAATTGGCAGTTGACTGAGAGGAATGAGTCACTGATGCATTACAACATAAATGTGTTGCAACTCCCAGACTCAGATTATTACAAAGAAGAAGAACAACAGCTTTGTCTTCCTTGCAACATTCTGGGAATAATCCTTATTTATCCTCGAGCAAAATCTCATAATGGGAGGGGATTTGTTTGTTGGATTTTACACCAGATTATTTACTTGCTTTTGCTTTTTCTTCTTGTTCTTTCGGAGATGGTCTCATCTATTCCCTAATGCTCTCTTGCATGAGGCGGATTAGAAAAGAAGAGACTGCCATTATATTTATTACTGAGAATTCACTGCCTCACGAAGAAGACCAGACTGATAGATGGATGGACTATATTGCATGTACTGCTCTAGAGACTAAGAGACCATTCAGAATTAATGACTGAAAAGGTGCAAGTTTTTCTTTGGGTGGGGGGGGGGGGGGGGGGGGTAATTGTTTAACATGTCTTTCAAGGGATGGGGGTACTATTTTTTTGCAGCATCTTCAAGGTGGGATATGAAATCTTAATATAAAACACTCGTACACTCAGGGGGGTACTAAAAATCTGCAAGGAACCCAAGGGTGGGGAGTATCAATTTCGAGGAAAAATTCTGACAAAACTCTCGCCCTTCTTGGTAATAATATATCTGAATGCCTAGTAATTGTCTCTTAACAACTCAATTGTTAGGTTAATATACTTCCACAATTCATGGTGTGTGAATGGGTTCCATGACCAAGCACTTCGCTTGATACATGTACTTGGACAATGGACATGGAATATGCTCGTAAAGTAAACATCCCGCTCTGAAATTGCAGCTTTGTTTACGAAGATAAGCAATTACGATGGTGTTCATTTACAAATGGCCAAGTTAGAATTTCACACTTGGTTTCGAATTGCAATGCAAGATGGCCTTGATACAACGTCAAGGGGAAATGAGGTATTTTGCAATCTCAAGGAGGAGCTTTCTTTTGTTCCCTTCAAGTTGGGTTTGAACATTGTCACATCAAATGTTTCAGTGTTTTTGCTGGACAGTGGACGGATAAAGGCTTCCACACATGAGGTATAAGCGCTACATATTGTGGATTGGGCCATGGCTTTTCCTCAGCAAAGTGCAACAACGTGGCAGCATTGTACATGCTGTACATGACTTCCTGTTTGATCAAAACATTGTCAACTTTGTGAAAAAATTAGACTGGATGGCCTGGAACCTATATGGTTTAAATCTTATCTCCAAAAATCGAAGACAAACAGTTTATGTAAATGGAATTCCATCGGACAGTGAAGCCATCAGAACAGGTGTGCCTCAAGGTAGTATCCTGGGCCCCTGCTTTTATTTATTATTTAGCAATGACATACCATCATGTATTAATAACATCTCTACAAAAATGTTACTCTATGCAGTAGGGTGTGGCTGGTGCCCCAAAGTCTTCATATCCCACCGTACCATTTTTTATGCTGGCTTCTTGAACTTTAGGACAAGATTTGTTATAGTACAGTATTGGCTCTGCAGCCAGCATACTATACTGATTGCCCCATACGGAAAAGTGTCAACCGGTTTGGTCCCCACCATTTAGTAATATCAGCTAGAGCATTACAAAATATCTTATGATCACAAATACTTAATATTGTTGCATTGATGTAAAAGTACACCTGCCACTCATTAATCGACCAATTGGTACAGATACAATTGTTGCAGGACCTGAAATAATAGGGGTGAGTTGTAACAATTGGGGGTGAATAGTAATGAGAGCAGTTTGTTCTATTTATAGGTCCAATTTCTGGGTGGCACATCCTTGGGGTGACTAACAGACTGTTAGTGACTTACAGTTAGTGACTAAGTGGCAGTTAAAGACTAACAAACAGTTAGTGAATCAACAACAGTTAGTGCTTACTAACAATAGGGGCCTAACAGTGACTTACTAAAAGTAGTGACCAACTGATGAACAACAGTTAGGGACAAAATGACTAACAGTCAGGGACTAGCAGTTAGTAGCTTACTAACAGTTACTTCCTAACAGTTAAGGACTAGCTGACTTACATGACTAACTAACAGTTAGTGACTGACTACCAGTTAGTGACTGATTAACAGTTAGTGACCAACTATTAATTAGTGACCAACTAACAGTTAGTGATTGGTGACTGACAATGGTGACTGACCAACAGTTGGTGACTGACTAACGGTTAGTGACAATTAGTGACTAATTAACAGTTTTTGACTAACTGACAGTTTTTTACAAACTAACAGTTTTAACTAATTAACCATTTTTGACTTACATTTTTTGACTACTAACAGTTTTGACTACAAATAGTTTTTGACTAACTAACAGTTTTTGACTAACTAACAGTTTTGACTACTAACAGTTTTTGGCTAACCATTTTGACTTACAGTTTTTGACTACTAACAGTTTTTGACTACTAACAGTTTTTGACTACAAATAGTTTTACTAACTAACAGTTTTTGACTAACTTACGGTTTTTGACTAACTAACAGTTTTGACTGAAAACAGTTTTGACTAACAAGACAGTTTTGACTACTAACAGTTTTTTTTTCTGCAAACAGTTGTGACTAACAGTAATTTACTAACTGGCAGTTTTTGACTGACTAACAGTTCTTTTACTAATTAACAGTTTTGACTAACAGTTTTGACTACTAACAGTTTTGACTAACTAACACTTTTTCACTAACTAACACTTTTTGACTAACAGTTTTTGACTAACAGTTTCTCACTGACTAACAGTTTTTGACTAACTAACAGTTTGTGACTAAATAACATATTTAGTGACTAACAAATAGTAACTACCAAAACAATGGACTTGCCAACTCCAGCTAAACTGTCATAGGAATAAAAATAACAGTCAATACAATACACAAGTTAGTGTAGATCAGCAGAGCAGGTATAAGAAGCTATAAGAGGATTTATAGATGAACCCATGATATATGTGTGTTCCAGACCTAGTTAGAGAGAGATATAGAAAAAGTAAAGTTGGTGTCTCCGGAGTATCCCTAGGGATGAAGAGATAGAGAGGGTGAGAGATAGACAGATAGATAGATAGATCTATCATGGGTTCATCTATAATTCACAAGCACATGAAACTTCATGAAGAGCGAAAAAGGCTGGTTGACACTCGACCAGAAACGTAATCACCTGAATGGGTCAACTTATGAATTGATACACTGCTTAATATTTTCGGATACCATTAAAGTTGGTATTCAAAATGAAGGTCTCATTGAGAGCTGTCCAACTACACAAGTTATATTGTTCTATGATGTAATTTGACAAAGTTACGCAAAACCGCGATTTCGGTTGTTAATAAAACATAGGAAAACTTCAACCGCAATGTGCTCAAGTTAAACGTTCTTCAATTTTCTTGAAACTTTTCAGGCATGTCCCTTGGGTCAAATCACAATACAAAAAAATGGTACAGGGGGCTCCTCCAATATTATCCAATTTGATGGGCAACAGCCACACCCTACTATGCAGATGATACTATTCTACTCGCAAGTGATAAAGATCCTCAGAATGTCGCACAAACATTGTCAATCGCACTAGGAAAATGCTATCACTGGTTTACCAACAACAGACTTGTTATGCATAGTGGGAAGACAGAGTCTATCTTGATCACATCTAAAAGAAAAAGACAACTCCAAGATAACTTTACCATCAGTCATGGCGATCAAACCATCAAGCCATCTAACACTGTAAAATACTTAGGACTAAAAATTAATCATACTCTCTCAGGTCAAGATATAGTATACTCTGTTCTTACAAAATGCAATTCAAGACTCAAATTCATGTATAGATATAAAAATGTTCTTGATCAAAAAACCAAAAAGTTGCTAACTTCAGCCCTCATACAGTGCCATTTTGATTACGCGTCAACTGCCTGGTTCTCTTCCCTCACAAAACATCTCAAAAACAAATTACAAGTTGCTCAAAATAAAATTATAAGGTTCATTCTTGACCTTCATCCAAGACCTCACATTGGGCAAAACGAAATGGATAGAGCTGGCATATTGTCAGTTCCAGATAGAACCAGACAGTTGATGCTTAATCATATGTACAACATTTATCATGACATCGCACCCTCATATCTATGTAGTCAATTCACCCCTCTCATAAGATCGTATAATACAAGACATTCTAAATCATGCTTTGTAACTAAATCAGCTCATGGCATCGCGAACAACAACCTCTCAATCATCGGCTGCAAAGAATGGAACATCTTGCCAGAAAACATCAAGAAATGCCAAAATAAAGACGGTTTTAAACGAATGATTAAGCAATACTTAAAGGCTCAGACACACTTTCGAGAAAGAGACATTTATATCCATCATTAATTCCATCAACTACCTCTGTATCCTTATTAATTCACTTTATTCTCTTATTTATTGTATAACGTATTGATGACATGATTATGAGATTTTTGAATGCTTGCCGCAGGACCACATTGGAAATAAGTATCTACTTTTATGTGCTATCCTGGCCAGTCATGGCAAATAAAATCAAATCAAATCAAATCAACATTGGCTTGGAGAAGCACATGTTTCAGAAAAAGTCAATTCATATAAATTCAAATTGCTGTCAGCTATAGAAAACCACTTAGAACTGTGTGTTTATTCACTGTGGACAAAACCTATGCAAAGTGTAACCTTGAAAATCTGTGATATTTGATTAATAGCCTTCAAAGTTTCAATGTGAGTTGGCAAAAAATTCTGTGTTGACATGGCCATAGGAGAATTTATCTTACCTTTTCTTATGAATCTGCATCCTACAATTTGTCCTGTTAGCAATTCCAAATAATCGATATCCCATGCAATATAGATATAGTCCATGAACAATTCTTGGATAAATGAATGCACAAATGCTTAAATTAGAAATTCTTTGACAAAAAATCGCTGGCTCTGTGAGCCTGTCACATTTTCTTATGCTCTGACAATGTTTAAAGGGCCCTGTTACAAAATAGTAAGCTGGATTATCTTGTTTAGCATTGTTTGGTATTGACTGTTTGTTGCAATCACCTGTTTTGAACCTCAGTTCAATGGAGTGCACCAATGTAACTGTGAATTCCATATGTGTGGTTGTGGGACCATGCTCAGGACAAAAATTAACAATGAAGCGTCATGTCTTTGTCACACATGCTGGGTTGTTTTATTTTGGTGATTTTAAATTCTGCGAATGTATTCTCTATCGCTGGTCTTTTACATCCTGTACTCTCCTTTAGTTTGTTAATAATGCTAGAGACCACCTCTTATAAACGTGCAGCTCAGTGCATGTGGTGCTATGTTGATGGTTCAGTCAAGAGGCTCTTCGGCTTTTGGCAGGAAACTAAGAGGTGAGCACTTGAACACAGCCCCAAAACATATAGGAAAGAAAGAATGTTCACTTTGTTCATTGTCAGCTGCAAAGGACCCTGCAGACTAGTCTCTTTCTGCTGAGCTCTATGAGATGACCCGACAATTCTGGCCACGGATGTATGGGTTAAAACCCTTGAAGTCTGTCAGTGTCAAAACAAGTAGCATAACTGTTACTTTTTGTAATGATGACGTAAACCTTTGAAGTTATGTCTGTTTCAAAACTTCAAAGTACGAGTAATTCAACCCCTGGATTCAACCTTACCAAGTTAGTTTTGCAGTATATGACTATTTAAAGCTCAATATACTTTAGGGAGCGACCATTAAATAATGGGGGGGGGTTTATTTCACCAAAAATGAGCAAGTGTTATTCATTTCAATAACAAAACTCCAAGCCCGCTCCCTTTGATATCAAATGGTTGGCTCCTTAGTAGATTTAGAAATGGGAAGAGAGAAGTCTATTTTGTGGCATAAGTATAAGCAAAGGCTAGGAAGTGAGATCTTCACTTACCATTCCATCTATAAATTGGCAACATATTGCAAGAACTGATCTGCCCTGCTCCAGTCTCTGGGGTAACTGCGGCATGTGTCCTCCATTCGCACAGAATGTTTACAAACATGCATTTACATAACAATGGTAATGGAGAGGCTCACTTTCATTTGGCCCACATCCAATACCCTGAAGACCTCTAGTATGAAAACGTTCATGTTAAATTCCTCCTCTGTGTTTATGATGTATGGAGTGCTAAGCAACTGTTAGGACTCTTTCTGTGTCAAGGCTGGGAACCACATGGAACACTATGCTAAATTTACAAAACAGATATACTTGTACCTTCACAGATAGATAGATAGATTTTATTTTTTCAAAATCAAGTAGAAGTTTTGATGGGGATACATCAGAGTTTTTTCATACTATCACTTAAAAGGTTGATGTACCCCCAATTAACATATAAATAGTATAGTTCAATTTCAAAATGAAATAACAGTTAACGAAGGAACTTGTGGGTACAGCTGGCAAAACCCCCACACCAGAAAATCTTTGGATAGTCGTCTGGTATCTATATACATTTATATATACCAAAATTTGAAGCAGTATGCGGCATTGCAGACTCTCTTGGGAATCAGTCTTTCACTTTGATATAGAAAAAGAGTGTACTGTTGCACTGCTAAAATGGCACTTAGTGTGTAATCATGCTGATGATTTTTCACGATCATACCAATACTTTCAATGTTAGTTTGATCTAAGGAGACTAATCCCACTTGTTGGTGGCAGGCAAACGAAAGGATTATGCATCTGATTTTTATCTGAAATCAGTTATGACAAGTCAAATGGCTTTCTCTTGATCATGACTAATCACACAGCCTATGTGTGTCCCATGTTGATGGTAGAGAAGATGACACTTATTTGCTATCATGAGTCAAGAAGTGCATTTTTCACAGTGAACTGGTCCTCAGTTTTTGGGTCCTTGGAATTCATTCCAAGACCATTGTCGTCAGCTTCATTTCCTGTGAACAGGCAAAGTTGGTGTACTCACTAAAACATTTCACAGACAAAATGACAACCCAACAGATGTGCCCTTGTGATCAAGATGGTCCTTATGCACCCCTGGCTACAATATTGTGTTTATCAGTGCTCAAATTTTCTTCTATTAAACATATTTCTTCTGAGCTGTCAGCACTTCACACAAAAACTGGTTTCTGTATACACACCAAAAGTTGGACTGTGCTGCCCTCTTGTGCATAGTCACAATATACTGCTTTCTTATACAGGTCTAACCTGATAAATTGTTGGTAGAATATTGAAGAGGCCCAACTTGTTGAAATAGACCAAGGACCCGATGCATGCATTGCATGCTATTTTTCTATATTGACTGTAGGGCAATTCCATAAAGTCCAATTTGCAGATTTGACTTTTTAGCAGCTTGTGTAGACCTTTGCACTGTTATACCTTAGCTATTTCATCGTTATCCAGGCATTAGGCCAGTCAATAGGAGTATCAGACATGCCATAAGCCAAAGCTCCACGCACAGCAGGAACTGAGCTACAAAGTAAAATGTCATGGTGTCTGACATACTCACATGGTGTACGTCCGACACCAGGACGTTTTGACATAGCTCAGCTCCTATTTCACTTGGATCTTCAGTTGATGGCTTGTCTTACCCCTATTGCATGACCTCGTCCCTGTTTAACAATGAAATGGCTGAGGTGTAATGGTGGGGCTACAAAAGCTGCTGAAGTGTCAAATCTGCAAATCGGACTTTATGGAATTGCCCTGTAAGTAAAGCATTAAACAGCACCATTGCCCCCAGCACCAGTTTGAGTAAGGAACACCCCATACTATAAATGTTCCACAAGTTCTCCATTTCAATTTCCATCCTGCAGTTGTTGCACCTGGGAATAATGCCTATCTTTATATTTATTTGCCTATCGGTCTATTTATATATCAACCAAATTGACCACTCACTTCAATGGTAAAGGGTCTGAGGCGGCATTGCTGATGTTCTCGAAACCATTTTTGTTATTGTGGCATAATTTTTGCTGACATTGTCAGAACTTTAAAGTCTGTTAGCTTTGTAAAGCAAACCTCATCATTGTGTTTTTTTGCTGTGTTAATTTAAACTTTTGACTTCTTTACCAAACAAAACAACAATAACACTACCCTATATCAAGTAAGTTCCACATTTTCCATCCTATCCTTTGTCTGCTTCTGGAATCCCTCTGGCACTCTATGCCATCCCTGATTAGAGGACTTACAGTCTGGTGAAATACAATTGTTAGAATGTGCATGACAAATGAATGGCCAAATGCATTAGTGAGGCATCATGCTGGTTTGCTAATGTCCCTGTTTTGGGAAATGTTTCAGACATAGAAATCTACTCAGAGTTGACAGATTCTTTGATCACACACTGTGAGGGGAAGAAATAATTCTGATAATGAGGATAATATTGTTTTTTCTTTAACTATTTTCTTGTGATTTTTTCCTTTGGATAATCAGGATGAAAAAATGCAGTCCTAACACCTGCAGTGCATGACAATGAATGGCAAAAATAATATAGAATGTGAAATTTTTTACAGTGAAATGAAATCAGACATACTTTGAGGGTGTTATAGATTTTGATATTGTTTCTCTTCAAAGAGAAGGAAATGGAATTGAATCAGAAGCAAATTTAATGCTAAGAGCGGTGATCGTGAGGGTCAACATTTTACACTGCTTAAACATTTAAGGTGACTCAAGCGTGGTACACTGCACATACTTCTGAGCAGCCTGGTTGCCCAGTAGCATAGCATCATGGTTGCTTCAGGCTCTGAAAAAGTTGTGACGTTGCCATTTTCTGCTCTCTTGTTTTTAACAGCATGGCAGCCAGTAATTTGCTATTTAAATGATATGTAATGCAGCTAGAAGCATAATTATTTTTTTATTGAATGTAGTAACACCTACTCTATGCTAATTCAAAGTTTCAGCTTCTCGTCTTTATCAAAAGAATTTTCTCAGCTAATTTCAGTCAACTGTGTCTAAAATTGTCTTTATTTCTTTAAATTGACATTGGCATAGTCATGGTACTGCAGTAAAAAAACGACTCGGTGAATTTTTTTATTTTTGGACATTTGTTTGACAATAACCTGTTTATGATATATATATGCAAATTTTAAAAAAAATCTGTATGATCGTTTTCCTAAAATTTGATTACTGCCAAAATTGATGCATGCAAAGCCTGCAATTAATTAGTGTGTTTGTGCCATTTGAGCTAATACAGAAAAAAGTATTTTAACCTTTTTCTTCAAATTTGTGGCAAATGTATTGGTTTACATCCATTGGAAGACATTTCTGACATTTTTGTGTAATGCTTTATTCTGTGGTACATAACCAAAAACTCAATTTCTAACTTTTAAGCAGTCATCAGGCCGAACATGCCGTTACCATGGCAACCAAACGAGTCGGTGAAATTTTTTTATTTTTCATTTTTGAATGTATGGGTCCCACAGACTACCTGTGCAAAATTTTAGAAAAATCTGTAACATCAAACTACCTCGCTTGAGTCACCTTAAACAATCATGCAAAGATAGACTTCACCACTGCTACACAGAGATAAATGAAGTCCTGTGTATTATGACATTGGGTTAAAGTTTTAAGCACAAGTCAGAAAGTGGCTCCCTGCAGCTACTTGTCTGGAGTTATGAGGTATTATCCATTTACTTGACAATGCAGGCAATAGGTATCATTTAATACAAGACAGCAAGTGGTTACAGAAACAAAATGTCATGATGTGGTTATCTATCTTTCCTAAAAATTATTACGCCTCAAACTTGAACTTGATTTTTTAAATACTAAATTATTTTGAAATATTACCCAATTATCATCCATAAATATATTTGCAAAAGAGTGTTATGGAGTTGATTTGATTTGATTGACCAGAATATACATAAAACATCTATGGATTTAAATATAGTTTAGATACTATTTCACAACCATTTTTCTCCAGGCAAGCTGCAGCCAAATCTCCAGATCTGCACTTGAAGGATACGCATCAATTAAATGCTTGCCAGTGATCGTTTTCTAATATTTCTCTAATTTAGTCATTGTCTCGATATAGTTGAAATCTCATCTTTCTTTCTCTGGATCAAATTTACTGGCTCACAGCTGGCCATTTGTGAATTAGGTTTTTTGGGAGTGCTGTCAATTTTCAGAGCACTGAAATGCATAGGAGAGCTGATATTTGGTATTTAATTAACTTGGCCTGGATATAACACCCGGAGAAACTATGATGAAGTGGCAGATACAGTGGTCCCTGCATTATGTGACCGCCCCTTCTGCAGCAGTCAGGCGGTCTCTCGTGGGGGTGCGGTCTCTCGTCGGGGTAAAGATGCTTTGATAAATATTCAAATATTTAGTATGTAGTAAATCTATACTTAGATTTTTATTTGTTATCTTGTCAATTTTTCTTATCTAAATCGTCAAAATTATTAATTTGTAGTAGAGTTTTCTATACGCTCTACTCACAAAACCAAATGTAATCCTGCCTATATGGGCCATTCTCAAATTTCGGGACAACGGGTATAGGAAAATTGTCCTGTAACGGAGGGGACAATGTGGTAACGGAGGGGAATTTTGATGTAAAAAACCAACTGTAGGAACAGCGACAAAAGGAAAAATGATAAAAGATTGATGTAACTATTATACTCAGAAGTACTTCATCTCGTATCAGTAGATTTTTTGGTCCAAATGTCGATTTCTTATTTTGATCTGGTAACGGAGTGGACGGTAACGGAGGGGAACAATTTTTTGCTTTTCGCTCATTACTGCTTTTTATTTTGGAGATTAGACAAAATAATTGCAGAATATTAAAACCTGCCACCCTCAGCAACATATACATGAAATCGCTCTGTAAAATTATCATTGGTAAGCTTGGAAATGAAGGAAACGGAGGGGACATTTTAGTGGGACCAAAAACATTTTTTATGAACATTATGTCATAATTTATTGAATACATGTTTTATGAAGTCTGCAAGGCAGTGGTACTATGGCGCACATGCGTCTGATGATATTCAGTCAAAATAGCTCATAAAAAACAATAACGAACAGAGCTATGGCAAGTAACGGAGGGGACAAAAAAATTGACATAAATTAGTGACACGACCATTGTATCAATTTAATCAATAAAATTATATACAAAAAAAATTGAATATGAACTAAATATAAATTCAGGTCTATATTCCCATGAATCGTGCAAAGAAACTTTGAAAATAATGGTATATTAGGAGGAAAAGGAACACTTGATTTTGTCATGTCAGGTCCAGTGACAGGGAAAAACCATTGATTTTGCACGGATTTCTGGACATAATGCATTATAAAAAGTCTACTGAATGACTTTTTGCTCCAAATGCAGTGGTTCAAAGTAGAAATATGAATAACAGATGCAGAGTGACGCTTCAGATATTTATCGCATTCATATTAATGTCAGGGAGCTAGAGTGACGCAAATTGTCCCGAAATTTGAGAATGACCCATATATGCTAAATGAGTGAAAAGTTCACCAAATATTTACTGTCAAGTAAGAGAAGGTGAATTATCCAAACTTCACTAATCAATATAGGCCCTAATAGATGCCCAATCACTTTAATGCTATATTTATAAATCTATAAAAATTGTATTTGTAGTTTGTACTGGTCTATCACTTTATTGAGAGGAATCCATCAATCTGGAATGCGTCACATTTCACCCTAAAAAATTTCGGGACAAAACTGGTTTTTAAAAATCCAAATGGTTTTTTGAAAAACCCATATTGGTTTTTTGCATCGAAGTTTGGTTTTTAAAAATATCATTTTCTCTTTTTTAAAAACAGTTTTGTCCCGAAATTTTTTAGAGTGTTGTATGGGACCAAAAACGGCCAATCTGCCTTTCGAGTTATCCACTTGTAAACTTTGGTCCTCAATCCACGGCAAATTCACGGAAAAAGTAAGTCAACATTCATCTATTGAATTGAAGACACAATTTACTCATCCAATTAAGAAATGCAATTGAATGATAGTTACTTCAATACTCAGGTATGCTCAATTGAAGCATCAATCAACTGAATTAACACTAACAGCAATCAATTGAAGTGACAGCAATCAGTTGAAGTAATAACAATCAAGTGAAGTGACAGCAATCAACTGTAATGCAATTAACGGATTCATTGAAACATTGGTAACTCCTTCGCTGTTGAAAACTAACATTAATTGCTAAGCTGAAGCAGCAATTAACTGGATTGCTATCTATTTCAATGACATGATGGTCCTGAGGTGCGAAATTGCCGAAAAACATCGTGGCTTCATTGCCGCATTTTGGTCGTTTCTGGTCTTTTCCCGGTCGCATATGAGGATGAAATCAACCAATTTCGGCCATTTTAGCGGTCGTTGGTCGCGTTAGACAGGTTGGTCGCATATTAGGGTGGTATTTATGAAGAAACATAGGCTGCGCGGCAGCATACCCTCGGCTACTCAGCGGCTATTCTCCAGACAGTGGGATACATTGAGGCAGGACCCCACTGGGTACTCTAATATCCTCATGAACATGAAATTCCCGTTGAAAAACTTTCATTGAATGGCCAAGAGCTGTGAGCAAAATAATATAAATGTTTCCTGTCTGCCATTTTGTATTGGCGGGAATTCAAAATCCACATGCAATCAGCTTGCAGGATGGGTCCCCCCCAGAAAAAGAGGGGAAACAGTTAAAATTTGGGCAAGGAGTCAAAAAGTGTGGCACAAGATCAAATGAACTGAAAATCAATGGTTAGCAATTAGCAAGACGTTACATTGTACTGTTGAAGTGGTATAATTTGGTATAATCTGGATAATGAAATTCAGGCAAGTATTCCACTATGCCTATTGGTGGCCTGTGGCAAAATCTGTGCCTTTTTGTGAACGAGCAATTTGAGAAATAAAATTTAAAAAAAATGAAGTCAAGAAGATGACTGGTTTCGGTGACAATATTAAGAACAATATTATCCGGCATGGATTACCCACAGTAATTCGTCCCCTCTTCCACTACCATTTTAGAAAGTTGGTTTTTTATCAAACTTATTTTTGTCTGAATGTAATATACAGTGGTGACAGACAGGAAAATAAAGCAATCCAGTGCACAATAGACAGGTAATGACCATTAAAAAGACAGCTAGAAATGGACAACAACTGAGATAAAGACAGTCAGAAAACGATCAGGACATGTAGGGGACTGTTTAGATAGATAGATGGATAGATAGATAGATAGATAGATAGATAGATAGATAGATAGATAGATAGATAGATTTTTGGTAGTTTGATCAATCCAACTATCAGTTTTTCTATTAAGATGTGTCATAATTCCTGCAGAAAAGATAAAATTACTATTTCATTTAAACTGCATAAAACTGAATTGCAATAAGGGTAGCTATTGTTTGAACAAAAATTAGATATCTATCAGTTCAATAAATTTCTGTCTGTAAATCTTATATCTAATCAAACAGTGTCATTGACTTCAGTTCTACATCATCTTGATCCTGGATCCATTTTAGAATGTAGCCATGTAAATTGTTGGATGTTGTAACAATTTCAGTTAAATTACATTATCCTTGCAGACATTCCCCTTAAAGGGGTTAAAGGGGCTTCCTTAGTCCCCCTCCTCCTGCTAAACACCCATATCAATTGGCTATTGTCTGCTGTACCCCAATCTTTTAATCACCTTATGCAATGCCATTATGTAACCTGACAAAAGAATGGAGGGTGGCATACTTCACACACCTCAGAAGTGTGCCACTGTGATGAGGGGGGGGGGTCCAATGAAACATCACTGAAAGTCAATGGTTACCAAGAGATTAAACTTGAAATGATATATCTTCTAGTCGAAATGAAATCTGGATCATGTGATTCAGGCAAGTAGGCCTATGGCTGATTTTGTGCTTTTTGTAAAAAGAGATTAAATTGAGAAAATAGAATAATTCCAGTTGATGATTGGATTTTGTGATATATCCATGTATAGGAATCTTGAATCATTGTAAAGCTTTAGAAATTGTACAGGATTAAAATTACTCTAATAATCTATCCATCTATGTATGCATCTATCAATCTATCTATCTATCTATATATATATCTATCTATCTACATGTGTCTATCTATCTATCTATCTAAGTATCTATCTATCTATCTATCTATCTATCTATCTATCTATCTATCTATCTATCTCTATCCTTCTATCTTTCTATCTTTCTATCTATCTATCTATCTATCAATCTACCTATCTATCTATCTATCTATCTATCTATCTATCTATCTATCTATCTATCTATCTATCTATCTATCTATCTATCTATCTATCTATCTATCTATCTAGTCTATCTAGTCTTAGCTATTCTTATCATAAATTACAAATATGGAATATGGGTCTAAAAACATAAATTATAGATAAGATGTCTCCAACCAAAACCATTGTAAATAGTAACACTAAAACAAGGTTTATGCCAGTATATATATATCTTTTAAGACTAAGCAAGTTGCTAGTTAATACAAAGGTTAAATGCTGGTCAAACTTTGGAGAATAACAATAGCTGTAAAGAAAACAAAACAAGAGAAAGATGTCCCAACTCTGTGTACAGCCTGTATGGGCTACAAAAAGTCATATCTCAGCTTCTAGTTGGCCTAAATATTTTATTAAAATTGGAAATTTCTTTATTTGTTCAATATAAGACTACTAAGTTGGTGTCAATGCAGTTTGGACATATTTCTAAGAAAAAAGAAATTTTGTTAAAAAGTTGAGGGTGCTGTGCACTGCTTTTGTGCTCCTTTGTTCCCAGCTTTGGTCACTGGACAGGATTAGTGACACAATGTTACATAACATGAATGGCTGGAGGGGAGGGGTACAATGAAGCACAGACATACTGTCTCCAGGCCCATTCACAAAAAAACTGGACCCCTTCCAATGATGACACTTTTACCCCCTAAACAATATTTCTTTAAAATGCTAAAAATACAATTGGAGTGAGTTTTAAAATGAATTAAAAGACAGATTTATCCAATAATGTCTTGAAATGTAAAATTACACACTGAAATTTGCAGAAATTGGATTTGCATGCCAAGTAATTTTCTTTGATAACCCTCTATATATACATAGTGGTCTTATTGCCAGTCTGTCTTATATGTTTTTCATTAAAGACCAAGATAAAAGTAAGCTGACAGTACTTTATATGTTAAAATGTACATAACTGATGTTAGATTTAAACCATTAAGAACTTTACAATTGAGAGTTTAAGATTTCTTGTCAAAGGATTAGCAGCGAAGACAATTACCCTGTGACATGACATTACATAATCAAGACTTCTCCAGTGCTCTATTCAACAAAAGCCAATCTGTCTGATTCAATCACATTTAATTTTCATGCAAACAACTAAATAAAAGGGGCTGACATTTATTCATCTTCTAAAAATTTACATCACTGAGTTTAGATATTAACCATAAAGTTATAATAATTGGCAGTTTTAAAAAGATTTAGTGTCATATAATATTTCATGAGGAGAGGTAGAAAAAGTCAAATTTAGACATAATTGTGGCAAATTTGATTGACCAGGGCCAATATTTACTGATATATGATTATCTGAAAATCCTTAATATTTATCTAATTTTGTTAATATTGACCTATGCTGCCAATAAAAGTTTTCATATTGTTCAAAATCAGCATGATGATGATGTGAAACATGTCAGGTTTATTTTGACAAAAAAAATGTCAACGACTGGTATGACATCAGAAGGAAATGGAGAGTAAATAGACATTTTAATGATTTTTTGCCTTTTTTCAATCATACATTTCAATGGAAAAAATTGCAACAACTCATGCAATGGCTGTGAATATTAGTCAATAGTGTGTCTAACTACAATAAGACCTAAAGTTAACTAACTTACCCATTACCATTTGGCTTTTCATGAAGAAATATTGGAAAATTGGCATTTTTTCGAATTTTTGGGTTTTTATAAAAATTCATAGGACCAACATTCCAACTGATTAGAGATGTTTAAAGAGGCATAAGTTAGACACCTAAGTGGAAAATTTCATAGATTTAACTTCAAAATTGACTGAATTATACAAGTTTAAAATAATAGTATTTTTTCATATTTTTGGTAAATTGTCGTCCGTTCAACTTTCTCAGAGCATTTAGACCCACAAAAAACACATCTTGGGTAATTAATACATACAATATGCCAATTTCAGTGTCAAAAGTACTGCAGTTTTTTAGCTCTGTCACAGAAACAAAAAATAAACAATTTTTCACATTTTTCAATGATTGTGAGAAAAGTATTAATATCATGGGGATTAGACCTATGAAAGGCTCAACTGGGATAAAAGATACAATATTTACCCAAAAATGATGAATATGCATGCCATAGTTTTGGCTTGACACCCAATACACAAAAAAATATTTTTTCACATTTTTCAATAATTGTGAGAAAAGTATTAATCTCATGTGGATTAAACCTCTAATAGGTACAACTAGGATAAAAGATATAATAATGTCCCAAAAATAAAAAGTATACATTCCATAGTTTTGGCATTACTCCCAATACACAAGTGGGACGCCCGTTATCCGGACGCCCGCCCGTCCGCCCGCCCGCCCGCCCCGCCCGCCCGCCCGCCCGCCGGAAGGACAAATATTCCCAAAGTAACTACAGTACCGGCGGCAATGTATACATTGCCGAGGGTAAAAAATGTTAATGCAGAAGCTCTATGGTCGCATAAAAGGGTCTGGTCGCTCATTAGGAGGTCGCTCATGGCAGGGAATAACATCAGCGTTCTCTGCAAATCTTTATTCCTTTATGCTCAGCTCTGTATGCATGTACATGCAACAGCCTTGCCAGCACTTTGGTAGCTCAGAAATATAGACCCCCTTCTTTATACTTGCACATGCACAAGCTGTCATATTTTCTATCCACATGATGGATTTCAATAAAGAATGCTGATATCAGTTCTTTCTTAGGAAGAACGTTTTTATAGATTTTACAGGTATCAAAAACTGGATGTTGTTAAGAAAGCTTGATGAATATTCCGTAATTCTTTTTCTATATTTTCTCAAAATAAGGAAACAGTGAAAGGGAGCTTTATTCCATTGGGACAAAATAATATTACTTCTAATTTATCTGGAAAAAAATGGTTTTAATCCAAGGTGGTATCATTGAGGTAGGTCATAACATTTTGTTTCTATTCTGTGCATAAAAGTTCAAATCTATCAGTTTTGTATGCTTAAGAGTTTTCATTTTGTCTCCTGAAAATATATCTAATCTTAATTAAAATATTGCCTCAATTGATACAGGCACAAGTAAGCCCTACAGCTAGTCATGCATACATATGTGTAACTTGTAGTGATAGCACACAAGAAGCTCTCACAAGTTTTCTCTATTGGATTTTAAAGTTTTAAAATTTTGTATCCTTCTAATATTTTTTTGAGTAAGAAGAACAATTCGGCTCAATTTTAATTATTCTTGGCAGATCTCAAATTCCATCGTCAATTAGTAAAGTGTTCAAAGTCAACAGAAATCTTCCTTTTCAGAATTAACCATCACGAGGTATTGGGAATTTTAAGGAATCATTAAACATCAAATCAGATCATTGTTTTAAACCCCTTTCAATGTTAGGAGAACTCTCTCGTCTGCAACTCGCATTTCCTGACATTTTGCAGAGTTGGGAAAATGCCGGCATTTTGTCCGTTAGGACACTGATTTGTTGCTTCTTTTCAAAGCATTGACTGCTACAGCTGACTGTTGGCTTAAGGATGTAGGAACTTCCTGTAGTATTCTCTGATTTCTCTTTCTACATCCGTTGATTAGAAATTACCTTTAGAGACTTTTGCTCTGCTTGGATGAAGAAAGAGAAATTAGAGAATGCTAAAAAGAACCATCCAGCAAGATGTTCAGAAATTCCTAGAGTATATTTTTCCAGAACTGAATCTTGTTGGGCGATTTTATAATTGTTGTATCATTATCAAAGAATGACAAGTCCAGGACTAAGCCAAAATATCCTTGTCATCCTTCTACTGTTAGAGAGAGCAGCTTAAATGCTTCAAATGTGATGCAGAAGTGAGCATAATATAAAGCCAACTCGGCTGACCATTCACAGGAAAATGTGTCCTGCACTAGGAAATAAGGCAGTAAAATGCCACTTTTATTGATGACGAACAGCCATCGCTCAATCAATATATGAAGTGTCAAAAGTGGCCCAAAGATGCTGCGTTGATGATAAGTTAAGATAATAATATTGTGTTAGATTGACCAGCAAAAAGGCTGATATTACGAAACTTTAAAATATTTTATCAAATACATTTTATTGTGAATAAAGGCATCACCGACGATTAACAATTGATTTTCAATAATTTAACATTGTGGTAACAGAGTTTGTCATCATCATGAGAACAAATTGCATCTTCATGCAGATATGACAAGAACAGAAAACAACATAATGATAAAATCTAAAAACCTCCACTTGATAAAACATGAAACAAAATATGATGAGTTATTACAATAACTGGAAACAGGATATCTTAATTCAATCCAGACGACTCCGACAATCCAAATTTAAATCAGAAAGATATTGTTTGTCCTCAGAGAATAGATTTCAATTTTTCAACTATAATACATTAAAAATAAAATTGATTAAACATTGTTTCATTGCAGACAGCACTAGCAACTTTCAAATTTTCTAATTAAAAGTTCTTTGTCTTTATATTATATATATTGGCACAAGACTACTTCGACTTGGCACAAGACTATTTCTATTAGTCATGATTTGACCCAGAACCAAAGGAAAGTGAGACAGGATCTCCTGCAGAAATCGAAAGCCGAAGACGGAGAGAACAGTGAGCTTTTTTTATACAAAATAGTAGGGAGGCCGGGAAGAGAAAAGGTTGTGAAGAAAAAGAAGAAGCCAGTGGCGGTAGCAGCCAACGATCAAGTTGCAGGCGAACAACCACCAGCAGTGAAGGAGACCAGTTGAGAATATGGTACTCAAATGCTGACACCATCTCCAATAAACTCAACGAGTTGAATTTCCGTATAGAGCATTCGACAAGCAAACCTGATGTCATTGTTTTAACAGAGGTTAAACCAAAAAACTCGAGATACATCATGACGTTAGAAGAAATCTCCATCCCAGGATATATGATCTACGGGAACATTGAGGAAGCAACTGGACGAGGCGTTGTGGTATATGTAGCATCTAGGCTCATTTCATCAGAGTTGGACGTCCCAGAATTTTAGACTGTCAGGGAATTCAAGATTATCGACATTAAGTTAAAAAGAAAGGACTTGCTAAGGATTTGTGCAGTCTATCGTAGCCCAGGATCAACCAGTGAAAACAATGAAAGTTTAAATGACCTACTGAAACTTGGACAGGATGAGAGGTCCCATATGCTGATCTTGGGTGACTTTAATTACCCGGACATTGACTGGGCCAACAATAATTGTAGGAGTCCATCGGATTCAGAGGCAAGCAAATTTCTATCTGTTATAGACACCTGCTCTTGGCATCAGCACGTGGACTGCCCCACAAGAGCTAGAGGGGAAAACATCCCCAGTGTATTGGATCTGATTCTTACCAATGAAGAGGGAATGGTAGAACAAATCGATTACGAGAGCCCTCTTGGGAAAAGTGATCATTGCCTTTTAAACTTTAATTTTGTTTGCTATGCAAGGGAGTCGTGCCCATCTTCAGGGAGATACAACTTTAGGAAAGCAAACAAGAAACAGCTTATCGATGATTTAAACATGGACTGGAAAGAGCTGATGAAGGATATGTCAGTCAACGAGATGTGGACTTTTTTCGTTAGTAAGCTTTTGAAGGCGCAAGAAAGGAGCATTCCAAAGCTCGGCCTCAAGAACAACCATCGAAGAAGCTGGGAGACTCCATTGGATACTGAAACCATCAAGAAAATAAAGAAGAAACACAGGGCTTGGAGCAGATATATAGAGACAAGAGAGGAAGACAAGAAGAACGAATACATTAAACTCAGAAACCAAGTGAGAACCTTGACACGCAGAGCCAAAATTTGGAAAGAAAAGGAGGTTGCAAAGGACATCAAGAAAAACCCGAAGAAATTCTGGAGGATGGTAAGCAGTAGAATGAAGACAAGAGGCTGTATCCCGGATTTAGAGGTCGTGCAGGAGGGCAACAAAAGAACCGTGTCCGAAGATCTAGATAAAGCACAAGAACTGGCCAGGTTTTTCTCTTCAGTCTATGTGAAGGAACCAGAAGGAGTCATTCCGGACATGGGAACACCACTAGTGGATAATTTTAACCCAAAGCCAATTGTAACTGAAGATAACATACGGAAAAAGATAGACAAGCTGAAGGTGGACAAGGCAGCTGGCCCTGACCAGGTATCAGCATTTCTCATTAAAGATTGTGCCGAGCAATTAATCCAGCCACTACAAATGATCTTTCAGCTCTCCTTAGATCTAGGAGTGCTCCCGGACCAATGGAAGGAAGCCAGCATCTGTGCAATTCATAAAAAAGGCTCACGACAACTCTGTGACAACTATAGGCCTGTCAGCCTAACCTGCATCATATGCAAAATTCTAAAGTCATTGATCAGAGATGCGGTTATGGAGCACATGCTATGCCACAACCTGTTTTCGAAGTTTCAGTACGGATTTCTGCCCGGAAGATCGACCGTCCTTCAATTATTGAAAATAATGGATGACTGGACCGAGGCCTTGGATAATGGGAACAAAGTGGAAGCAATCTATTTAGACTTCAGAAAAGCCTTCGACACCGTGCCCCACAAGAGACTGATAAAAAAGAACGAATTTTATGGCATCGCAAATCCAGTGAAAAGTTGGATCGCTGACTTCCTGAAAGACCGGACCCAGAAGGTGAAGATTTGGGACAAATGCTCCGACAGGATCGAAGTCTCAAGCGGAATCCCCCAAGGCTCGGTCCTTGGACCAGTCCTGTTCCTTATATATATTAATGACTTGCCAAACGCTGTCGGTCTAGATGCATACATTTTTGCGGACGACACAAAGCTATGTAGAATTAGCAAAGAAGAGGACAATGTTATTCAAGACGACCTGAGAAATCTGGATCATTGGTCGGATAAGTGGTTGCTACAATTCAATCCCAGCAAATGTAAACAACTTGTAATCCGAAGAACTAATGAGCCATCCCCACAAGTAAGATACCTACGGGACCCAAACACCAAGGAGTACAGGGAGATCCCACAGTCGATGGCCGAGAAAGACCTTGGAGTTATCGTAGACTGCCAGTTAAGCTTCAAGGAACACATTGGGGGCTGCATTAAAAAAGCGTCACGAAACATGGGGTTGATCAGAAGAACATTTAGTCATTTGGATAAGGAAACCTTCGTTCCACTGTATACCAGCCTAGTACGTAGCCACTTGGAGTACGGGCAAGCGGTATGGAATCCGCAGGCCAAGGGTGACATTAAGAGAATTGAGGCAGTCCAGAGACGCGCTACAAGACAGATAAATGGATTTAAAGACATGACATACTGGGAACGTCTCCAGTCACTGAAACTCCCAACCCTGGCATGCTGTAGGGATAGGGGAGATATGATTGAGGTATTTAAAATACTGCACGGCCTGTATGATCCCCAATGCGTACCCCTTCTTCAACGCTCAAACTCATCAACTAGAGGACACTCTTTCAAACTATTTAAAAGAAGGACATTAAAGCTCAACCTTCGCGAGCACTTCTTCACCAATCGGGTGGTGGATTTGTGGAACTCCCTACCAGCAACTGTAGTTGAGGCCAGTTCCCTAAATAGCTTCAAAAATCAGATAGACAAATATTGGAACTCGACTGGGAAATTATACTGTACTGAGGGACTGCTGTAATTGCTCTAGCAGGAGGCAGCAGTAGCGGCCCCTGCGAAAGGTGAACCTGATACTCTGAATGGATCTCAGTGACATGGATACTCTGAATGGATCTCAGTGACATGGATACGACTCAAGCCCAATTATTGGATTACTATTTATTTATTTGATATAAAGATAAAACATAGCTAGTCATTTTTTTTTTTTTTTATGAATGAGGCAGCAGTAGCGGCCCATTCACAATCCAGGTTTATTTATTGAGTGAGGCAGCAGTAGCGGCCCACCAGAAATGGCAGCGAGAGCTAGTGTCGTAGCTCTGAACATGTATATATGTACATATTATTTTTTAATTAATAGGAGGAGGCAGCAGTAGCGGCCCCTCCCTGAATTTTTAATCAAGAGGATTTTAGCAAGTTTTTATCTCCATTCCATGCACTACACCAAGAGGACAAGGATCTGGATATAGAGGAAACGTTTCCTGCGTCCAGAAGAACTTATACTTATACTTATACTTAATATATATTATTTCCAATTACAGTACATTATTTGAAATGAATAGACATTTCATTCATGACTGTTCTATTGTTTTCAATGTTATGGTAACAAGTACTATATTGACTGCCACATTACAAGAATGTCGATAGATAATGGAGACAATAGGCTAGACTCCCTAATGTCTGCTGTTTTTATTTGAAGCAGATTTCCATTTTCTTACTTGTTAGTTTTAAGATGGATTTTTAAAAAGCGGTTACTAGTTAAGCTGTGTGTTAGGTCTCGGGCTCCGGAGGAATATGGAAGGACATCTAGTCCACTGGACATTTAAATGATAAATGCAATATGACTTTCACATAGACCAAGGTCACAGTCTTCACATTGCTGCAAGCGACATAGACTGAGGACATACCATTTGCTGAGAACTCTTTGAAAAAAATTGCAAGCAAAGGTGTTAATGACAAGCTATTGAACAAGAAAACTGACAGAAAACAACAAACTGCAAAATGTCAGCAACAAAGTGTTCATCTATTTATCTATCTTTGGGGGGGGGGGGGGGTTGGTCTAGTGGCAGCATGCTTAGCTGCAAATCGCTCAGTCCCAGGGTCCAATCCAGCTCTTGCTGCAATTTCAATCATCCTTTGCATCATTGCCCTGTCCTCCTCCAGTCCTAATTAGCCTACCAAGTGCATAAATACAGGATGTAAAAGCCCAAATCATCCATCCATCATTGATATATCTATTTCCCTCTCACTCTATCTGTTGCTGTTGTTTTGTTCTAAAAGTAGGTAAAGTATGCATTGCTGGAAAAAGAACAGATATACCTTGATTAACACTTTACAAAGAGGCCAAAAATATAATTTAAATGCGTCAAAAGTGGTCAATATCAGTCACTGCATGTTCTTTGTTCACCAAGCTGTCTTGAAAAGCTATCAATCACATCATATCATTTATGAATGGCTGATTATTATTGACAGTTACATGTGGCACTTATCGAAATAATCCACACACAAACCGAAACAATAAAACATGAACAACATACATAATTATGCAAAGGCCCCCTTCCTTCTTTCTGAAACTTGTGTCATTTTCATTGGTAAATTTTTTTAAATCGGCCGATTTTGACACTTTAAAGTACACGAAAGTTCTGAAAGGCACACACAATACATTTTAAACCATTTCCTATAAACCCATACCTTTATTTTTGATGGGAATAGGCCCTAAAAAGCTGCAACACGTTTTTGTGTCGCAAGTGTAGTGCTCAGCCTATGTAATGTCTCCCATCTTCTCAGCTGCACTGAGAAGGTGCGTCTTCATATCTAACTTTCACTTTTGCAATATGAGAAATGCCGTTCAAATTCAACATCCACCATTCATCAAAACATGTGAAGGTCCTTGCTTATAAATTGTAAAATTAAATTCTTTAAGAGAATGTTTTGAATTTATATGATCAATTTGTCCTGAAAATTAGGATTATAAATCATGAGCTAATGTGAGTCATTGCAACAATTCTTATGGTAAAGAGACATCTAGCTTTATTACAAGATGTTAATATGTTTGTATGCATTTAAACAATCAGAAATTGTAGTTTTTACAAGTTTGACTCCAAGGCAGGTAAGATGTAATTTTCTTCGTGGACTTCCCCATATTTAAATCAACTTAACAGCAATTCTTCACACAGCCATTTGCACTGAAAATCTTTTCGACTAACTACCCTAGTCAAAATGACTAATTAGGTTAGTCATTTGAAGGATCCTTAAATTCTTAGTCACGCTAGTCAAGTGACTAACTTAATAGTCATTTTGACTAAGTAAATTACTACACAGAAAGCCATTTGAAAAAAAAAAGTTCCTTGTGAGGCTTGAACAATCAACTTTTAACTCAGGTTCAAAGCTGTAAGAGTTTACTATAGAGACACAGCACATTACCACTGTGCCACGGAGACCAACTGCTGGAGAAAGTGTTGGACTTAAAAAATATAAGACAACATCAAACCTATAAATAGAATGTGGCTCATTGGCGCCACCACATCATCTAAAAATGTCTAAGTCCATGACCAACTAAATAGTCAGATCACCACTTAAATTAGCTAGATGGCTAATTAAATTAGTAAAATTGAGCAACTAAATTAGTCAATTTGACTAAATTGACAGAGCGAAATGACTAAATTGACTGAGTGAAATGACTAACCTACAAAGTCAAAAGACCAACTAAATTAGTAAAATGACCAACTTTATTATAAGTATGATAATGAGTAACTAAATTAGTCAAAAGTTTACATCTGTAACTTGACTAACTAAGTCAGACATTTGACTAAATTTGGCATTTCACTAACTTAATTTGTCAAAAAGATTGTCAGTGTGACAAAGAATGATTGAAGCTGCTGTCCAGTATTAATGCCGGTGATTCAACAACCAGAGCCAGAGAACTTGGTGGGATATGAATTGTTTCCTTCCTTGTTGCTCCAATAAGCTCCATGTAGTATACTTTATTTCTTTCAAATGTGTTACCCGAACGGTAGTCATCTGTTTGTATGTTCAGTATATTCATCTATGTTTCAATAACAATCCCATTGAAAATCTCCAAAACATTATGTTAATATATTTATCAATGATACAACTAGAAGTGAGGAACTGCTAAAATTGCCAGAGAAACGAGATATTGCAAATGTGAGGATTATCCTTTTTTCTCCCTGCTGTTCTTGGGAATAATCCTTATTCATCCTCCAGCCTCAACTCATAATGGGAGGGGATATCGTGTTTTGGATCTCATCCCTCCTCCATTAAGGACTGTAGATTTCCAGTGATGTTCCAGTCTGGCAGTATAATATCCTCCAGAATGGGGCAAATCAGCAGGAAGAGTGTCATAAAATATAGTCACATGGATCAGATATATTGTAGAATGAATGGCAAGGCATATAGTAAGATGGTCACCAGATAGTAAGAGATAAATATTTGGAAATGTCTGAACTCAGTGTAACATGGTCTACAGAATAACATGGCTTCTGATTTCTATTTTTCTGAGTGAGTCATGCAAAAATTTACAATGTAGGTGATGGATCTATTTGAATGAGTTGAATTTTGACTCATGACAGTCGTATTCATTTGACTTGAACATAACCTTATGAATTGCAATAAATATACAAGCTATCTGAGGCTCAGGTTCTGAGCATGTGAACAGCATTAAAGCCATGATTATTTATAAGATACTGTGTCCCTACCGATACAGAATCAATAAGGATCAGTGATCCCCAAATGGAAGACATCTGTTCTGCAACATCTTGGATGTGGCATCTTGGTCAACCATATATATGTGTCAATTTTCTGGTTAAGTGTTTGGATGAACACTTTGCAAGCCCTTCTTCGGTCTTGTCGTTTTTATTCTCCATATACACAATGCCAAATAGTTGCTTTTATGTTGCTGGATGTTGTGGCTGCAGTTTGCCATTTGGTTGGTTAAATCAAGTTGCTTCTGAGTCAGGAACAGCGGATTGAGTGAGGGGGACTTGACACATGGATAAAACACAACGTAAGACTATTGGAAGGAAGACATCCAGTGTCAGCAGTGCCTTAGTGGCTTCTGCACGTGTCTTTCACTAATATGGTAATTCTCGCTAAAAGCATAGAACACAGTCCTGTGGGATATGACCCTTTTCCTGAAAGGTCGCATAAGTCTGACTTAGCAATTGCGTCAATTTCCTTGCGATTTGGACAAATCGTTTTACCTGGTATCACACAGGGTGATATCAAATTTTACTCAAATGATTTCTTTAAATCATGAGATTTCTGAAACCTTGCAGGGTATAGTATGTTAATAGATTTCAAGTAGGTATGGCACTGATTTACCCAAATGACATTATTTCCAGTGTCTTGCAAAGGATATGAAAAATGACATAATTTGGTATATCAGTGATTTTCCCAAATCACTGAATTTCTAGCATCTTGCTACGGAAGTGTGGATATTTGTTCAAATTGCTGCATTGCGAAGCACAAAGTTTTCAGCATTTTCTCAGTAAACTGGATAAAATGAAATGATGAAAACGCAATGATGGATGGATGGATGATTGAGGCTTTACGTCCTATAGTTATGCACTTTGTAGGACAGGAGGAGGATACGGCAATGAGGCGAAGGATGATTGAAACAGCCTTCCAACATAGGCCCAGGTGACCCGGCAAGAGCTGGATTTGAACCCTGGACCCAGCGATTGGTAGTCCAGCCCACTACCACTAGACCAACCCCCCCCCCCCCTGGAAATTCAATGAAAAGCATAGTGAAGAACAAAAATATCCAATTATTTTTGTGGCAGAAAAGTCAGTTCTAACGTGATGATATACCATCTGACATACCGCCTCAGAAGCTGCCTGCTCTGAGTACCCTGCATTACGAAGTGTGTGTAGGTGCTGAAAAACAAAGCGCCTGATTCACCCGTCAGCATACCAGTATTTCAGAATACATCAGTTTGTTCTTGTAAGAAATAGTAATTCTGGACAACATAACTGTTCTAAACAATGTTCTAAACAAAGATGTGAATAATTTACATAATCAATCTTTTGTTTTGTGCACCACTTTCCAATGTAACCCTCCATTATCCCGGAATGAATAGCGCACCACCTTTGTCATCCGCCAACCATTTTCAGGGCTGCTATTATTGACCGTTCAGAATTTATGACTGGGGGGTGGAAGTTTTGCTGGAACTTCCTTTCAAAAATTGATACCCCCCTTAGGTTTCATTTGTATTTTTAGTACCCCCTAGACATACCAAGCAATATACACATATATACTGTTATACAAGGTCACGTGTACAGATTCGCTTCATTTCGCTGACTTTTGCACATAAAAAAGTCTGGATAAAATGAGTTTATGCCTGTTTTTTAACACTTTTTCTTTTTTGAAATTTACTACCGCCCCTTGAAAGTGTTGTCAAAAATCGGACAACCTTGAAACACATGTGAAAAGTTAGTACCCCTAGGCCAAAACTCCTACCCCTCCAGTCATAAATCCTGAACAGTCCTGAAGTATGATTTTACAATTTGTAAACATGTGTTTTTAAAAAATATATATATATATCCTTATTTCTTGCTTTTTTGGGATGCAGAGTTGCTATGACAAATATCTGCTGAAATTTGGTCCCCACTAATCAATTTTTTGTCACTGACCAGTGGATCAACTTTGCGACTAGGTCAGTTCCTGAGACCTAGACCATTTTTCAATCCAATTTAGAACTTGCGACCTCGACCTAACTCTTGTAGTGTGTAAGAGGTGTAACAGGTGAAATGGGATCTTAATTTTTAGGAAGCATAAGCTTTTTTTACTATGATTTTATTACAACATCCTTGCAGCTCTACTACATATAATCTGCCCAAAGAAATGGGTAAAACACAAAGTTTTCTTGCAGCACCAAGAAGGCAAATGGTGTTGCACGACCTACTTTTTTGAAATGCCTAGTCTTTGCCCTTCAATTTTGTTGTGCACAAGATGTAAAATTTTGATATTTGTAACCTGCTTCATCAAAAATTTAGTTCTGAAAATTACTTAATTTTTTAGTAATGGGGCTTTAAAATTATGGTTCATATGTTTTAAGAGAAGTGGCACCTCAAACACTTGATGATACAAAAACATCGAAATGTGAGAAAAAAATTTTTGAATTTCTTGCCTTCACAATAAAATTAAAGAACTAAGAAAATTCAAGAAGGGCACCTAATTTCAATTATTCAACGTCAATTTCTGGTAAAAATGGTCTGAATTTTTAAGGAAATAACTTTTGCTTAAATGTGGTACCATTAGCTAAAAAAAAACGATAAAAAAGTGACCATTTAACACATTGTTAATTTCTTGGAAATATTAATTGCCTACTTTGACCTGATTTTGCTGGAGCAGGTCACAAATATCAAAAGTGTACATCTTGTACACAACAAAATTGAAAGGTGAAGACTATTGCCTGAATGTTATTTTGCAAATTAGCCACTGGTAACAATAACACAAGTGACCATGGTCTCCCCTCTTATCAACTGCCATGTCATCATAAATATTTGCTGCATCACCAGATTCACCACTTACAGCTAAAGCATTCAGCCACTGTTTGGCAATCTGCAGGTTCTTGTTTACTATTGAAATGGTTCCAGGACAACCACCAACTTCATACCTGAAACTTCATTCTTTTTGAAACAAGTTACATGCAGAATAAGTCGTCTCTTGATGTATCCCTGTCAATGAAGACTTAATGATGAACCACTTGGGGAAGATGAAGATAGAAAATATCAACATTTTGCCCCATTGCTCTAAAATACTACCTCACAATACTTAAGAGACCACCTGCGAAACACTGTTTTGCTTTGTTACTTGGAATTTACATAATACCTATGTTTATTCAGAGTGATAGCAGTTTATGCAAGGATTAGAATGCAGACCATGAAAATTAAGGGTGTTTTCCAACTTGTATCGCTATCAATAATCATAGTTTGTTTTTAACAGTTTTCAATTTAACAATTGAACAGGTGTGTCCTTTAAACTTAAATTAGACTTTGAAGTATTGTATTGTAAGCATGAGAGGAAGTACCAGTCATTGATAGACATAGTATATCAGGGCTTGTAGATCGATTTAATCCATCCATATACTAGCATATGACCAGCCCAAGAAATGCCCTGGACATGCATGTTTGGATATATTTGTCACAGATTCTATCAAATGTGACAGTTGACTATGAAAAACATTTTCTCAAAATTCGCAGGTATGTTTGGGTGTTGTTGTTTCGATAAGTTGTAGATTCTTATACATTTTTATCTCCTGTCTAACTGCTGAACGCACAAAGAGTAACAAACAATGTATAACAGTTTGTGATCACTGCTATGGTTGTATTCTAATTGGAATTTGTCATGTGACTTTGACATAGGCTCCCACCAGTTTTGTGTTTCTTTAAAATATGCAAATACTATAAAAGAAAAAATACTTTGCATGCCAGAACATTATCAAAATAAGTGTGATGTACAAGGTCAACTACTGCATTTGCACCATATCTGTGTGTTATTTGCAAAATGGCTCTGCTCCTGCAATCTCAGAATTCGAATTGCATGCGCTTGTAGTGTCTATAGAGTATTATTGGTACACACATGCGCGTGATTGTTAGTGCTGAAACTGAAGGCAATGTTATTGGAATTATTCATCAATTCTAAGGTAGGCTAAATACATTTTTTGCTGATTCAGCAAATATTTTTGACCCAAAAAAAAAAAAATTCATATCAACTTGTCATATATAGTATGTAAGTTAAGCAAAAATTAGGACAATCAACAAATTATGATGAGACTTAACAATATATGACTCACACAATAATTATATTCTTATTGTCCTTTTGAGCTCTAAATCTTGCATTTGAACATACAGCACTCTAGCAAGGCAGGCGACACAGCAATCAGGAGAAGAATGGTTGAAATGGCTGTCCAAGACAGTTAATTCGATATTTGACATGCCCATCAAATTTGTGCTCAATGAGGCAAAAATATTCCACGAAACAAATTTGTGACATGATGGAAAAATGCATTTGGCAAGGCATGTGGACAATATTGTTATATAGCATACACGAAATAACCTATTTTAAAGATACGCTGCCCCGCCACTAGAGACTTGAGGTTTCTCCTTACATTACAGTCCTATTGAAAAACTGTCAGTGTTATCTTCAGCTTCATTTTACACTCAGTGCTCACTGGTGAATAGAAAAATTTCTTGTCACAAGACAAACCACATGATCATTTTGTTGCACTTCTTACTTCCCTGTTGTAAGGTTATTAGCGTACTTAAACTCAAATTCTCGGTGATACATAGTGTGTCATTTACAGCTCATTGCTCCTGTCTGGCATATACTCGTTCAACAAAGTGCAAAATAGTGGATATTATGTAATAGGCACAGCCATGAAATTCGCGCAGACTATAGAAAAATAAAATAGATCAAAAATACAAAAGATAGATAAATAGATAGATAGATCGTTAGATAGATAGATAGATAATTAGATAGATAGGCAGACAAATAGATAGATAGATAGATAAATAGATAGATAGATACGAGGGGTTTTCCATAAGTTCTGTCCATCTTGTCATAACGTTTGATATATTTTACACATGCACATAAAATTTTGGTCAGTTTAAATATTGAGGTAATATGCAATTGATTTGCAAAATATCAGATTCTAGAAATAAAATTAAATGGTTGTTCTGTTGCCATGGAAACCTGAAGTCACGGAATGCTGCCCAGTATAAGTGATATCATTTACCGAATAGAAGCATACCAATACTCGTTTCATCATTACAAGTAATGAGCTTATTGTGAAGCACTGAATAACAATCGAAACAATGTTATTGAAAATATTCTAGTCACTAAAGCATTCTTGATTCAGTAGCGTCAGTTTTCCTTGATATGAGTAACTTTGGGATTGTTGAATGAGATCACAGAAATCTATTAAATTCATATAAATTGCTTTCAAAATATGACAGACAGGACAGGCAACACTGAAAGCTGCAAAGTTAAGTCTGTGTCAGGTTGTTGAATGTTGATATTACATAACAGTAATAAAAAAACAATAACTTGATATGCATATAGATTAAATGCTCACTGCATAATCATGTAATAGATAACGCCCTCGTTTGTGACGATATGCAATATATCCGAGGATAATTGCAGATCGTCACAAACAAGGGTGTTATCTAACTTATCCACTAATTACAAAACAAATTAGTTTAAATCTCTTTGTTTGCCATTTAATCCTTCTTGTTTGACAACAATTAATTGTATTTGTTGCACATTCATGTTCCTCAGTTCATTTGGAGCTTGCAGCCCTGAAGGCAACAGGTCAGAATTCTTTGTTCACAGGAAATGATACAATAAATTAATTTTGTAGACAGATAGATAGATAGATAGATAGATAGATAGATAGGAATAACACAATATATTAATTTCATAGATTAATTTTACAGATAGATAGATAGATAGACAGATAGATCGACAGATAGATAGATAGATAAATTGATAGTGCAGCCCTTTCAGCCAAGGTGTCATTGGTGAGGCAGATTATTACAGTCGCTGGGCAAAATTGGATGTTGAAGTTACAAAATACATTTGAAAATATACTAGGGGCGGCAGCCCCCGAAATAAGAAGAAGCAGGGGTTCGCCGGCGGCAGCCCCCCAATTAAGAAGAAAAAATAATTCTTTGAGCTTGTCAAATAGGGCCAAAACTGTAAGTCTGCTGCTCCGCAATTTTTTTGGCTGCTTACCTATCCAGAATGAACTTTTTTATCAAGTTACCTAAAATTGTATCATTATTTCAGATATTGGTATAAAAAAGAGTGAACACAGCCTTTTTATTGAGGGCAATCACACTTGATTCAATCTTCCTCCTTGTTTGCTGTCTGTGTTGTTCAGTTTTAATCCTTTGTTGGTCAGTTTTGTTTCAGTGTTTCCTTCAATTTTGTCAACTTGTAGTCAGCCAAGCATGCAATATCATGGTCAGGTGTATGAGCTGTGATATGCATTATATCAGAGCGAAATCCTGCCTTCTGATTGGCCAAAAAAAAGCTAACAGTGGTATAACTGTTTATAGCGATTAGGTAACTTTAATTGATATTAAGTTTTACATGGGTGACCATGGCATTCTAATCCATTGATCTCCTCAGTGAGGTTTATTCACGATTGGCCATATGGCCAGACACCTTTCTGAGTTGTGTCACAGTTATTGAAATCCCATTGTATTTGACCACTGCTTGAAACTCTCTTTTGTTGTTCACCACAAATAGTTTGGCAGACAGTCATGCCTTGGTCCAACCAAGAGACAGTGTGAATAACAGCTCAGCTTTGACTGATTGTTGAACAAAAGGGTTAGAAAAGAAAGTGGGGACCATATCATAGTTATCTCCCTGAAAGATTCTTAATCTTTTTTAAAAACATTTGTCTCTCTTTCTTAAGATTTAGGTTAATCTCGGGACCTGGGTTCTTTTCCTGTCTGGACAACAGTACTAATGTTGGATCTATAACCAATGGTGGTTGAGGAATACAGAGGGTGAATCTGAGGGCAGTTGAGGTGAGCTGAGTTCAGCTGAGTTA
The DNA here is from genome assembly GCA_026936325.1 of Platynereis dumerilii. Classification (NCBI taxonomy): domain Eukaryota; kingdom Metazoa; phylum Annelida; class Polychaeta; order Phyllodocida; family Nereididae; genus Platynereis; species Platynereis dumerilii. Next base: position 475,436 of record JAPTHN010000132.1, read on the forward strand.
CGAGGGGTTTTCCATAAGTTCTGTCCAACTCGTCATAACTTTTGCTATATTATACACAAATACATGAAATTTTGGACAGTTCATATTGAGGTAATATGCAATTGATTTGCAAAATATCAGATTCTAGAAATAAAAATAAATGGTTATTCTGTTACCATGGAAACCTGAAGTCATGGAATGCGGCCCAGATTTTGTGGTAATTTCTTATTATTAGCTCAAAACCTGTCCGCGTAACTGGCTTCACTTAATAAATCAAAGCATATTCATATATTTTTTCTTCTAACAATCAATGGGCTTATTTTGAAGAACTAAATAACAATAGAAACAATGTTATTGAACATATTTTAGTCACTTAACCATCCTTGATTCAGTAACATCGGGTTTCAGTGAGATGAGCAACTTTGTGATTAGTAAATGAGATAACAGACATCTATGAAAATCATATAATTTGCTTGAAAAATCTTACAGAGAGAGTAAGAATCTTCTTAAATATGCATACAAGGAAGATAGAATCAGTAATAAAACTATCTGAACCTTATATAGGTTTTCTTGAAGGAATAGAAGACATATCACAGAATCCAAGAACCGGAAAAATGCATAGCTCCGAAACTATCCTCAACCTGAAGACACAGAGATATGCTTTTTAAAGGGAATAAAAGTATGAACAAATACTAATGTACCTCCAATTGATCACTTGGGGATGTTGTGAAATTATGATGCTTGTTTTCCACAAGTTTCAAATTGAAAATCTCTCAAAATGATTAACTTTTTGACAAGACATTTATGTCACTGTCTGTTTTTGTGCCCTGGGCCGCATTTCAAGACTTCTGGTTTCCATGGCAACAAAATGAAGCATTATTTGTATTTTTATGATCTGATTTTTTGGGGATCAATTGCAAATTACCTTAGTATTAACTAACCCAAATATCAGGTGTCTGCATAAAATATTGCTTAACTTATGGACAGTTGGACAGAACTTTTGGAAAACCCCTCGTAAGTTGAGGAAAGCTGAGCTTAGTCGAGTGAAGTTAAGTTCAGTTCAGTTGAGGCAAGCCGAGGATAGCTGAGGGGAGCCAAGGGTAGTTGAGGGTAGTTGATGGCATTTGAGGCTAGGTGAGGGAGTTTTAGGCAAGACAAGGAAATTAGAGACTACGTGAGGATTAAAGAGGTTTAGGTTAGGGAATCTGAGGCTGGAGGAGTCAGCATGAGTGTGTAGTGGTGGCATCCTGCCAAGAGATACTTAATTGTTTCTAAAAATGCAGAGCATAAAATAACAAAATTTGATTCCTGCACATTTTGCCTCATGTGAAATATGGGTAATCTTTTGGCATACTTTTATAAAGTGCCGGCATTCACACAGGGTGCAGCTGAATAAAAAATATCATCTGTGATTATGAAAATGAGAAAGTCATTCACATGGATGGATGGATGGATGAGTCGGGCTTTATGTCCTGTATTTAAGCACTTGGTAACCTAATTAGGAGGAAGACACGGCAATGAGGCAAAGGATGATTGAAACAGCCATCCAATATAGACCCAGGTGACCCGGCATGAGCTGGATTCAAACCCTAGACCCAGCGAGTGACTGGCAATCCTGCACGCTACCACCAGACCAACCATCCCCTCAAAAGTCATTCACATGAAAATTTTATATTTGTGTAACAAGCTCCGGTTTGGATTTTAAAAATCAAGAATAAACTCCTCCTGGCAGTGGGCATAAATATTTCTGGTGTGGGATCGACTAAAAGGGAGTACTTAGGAACGTCATTATTTTGGGGTTCCCTTCCTTTGAGGATTCCCTGGCTAATGGCAATTAAAGACGTCATGTAGCATTTTCAATTGATTGCCGCAATCCACATCAAAGGAAAGCAATCAGCTACCAAACCAAAGCTACTGAAGTATCAGCTATTTATGTAATCAATGCTACGTCATGGGATATCCAAATTTCTTGGAGCATTTCCGATCTACTCCAAACTGCTCTGATCTACTCCCGGAAATGCAAAACGAATGATCTGGAGTGAACTACTCCACTCCACGAGCACTTTGGAGCAGCGAAACGAATGTACCCAATGAACTGTATTTCATTGCTGTTGGGTGGGTCTGGGCGCAAAGGTATTTCCTGTGCTTGAAATAAAAAATTACTGTCACTGTTACCACAAAATAAAATATAATTTCCCTTCCAGGAAAACTCAAAGCCCCCCTCCTGTAAATCTCATGGTCACCCCCTGACATATCATAGTTATTGATGAAAACAATTGATGTTCAGCTCAATTCCCATTAAAGCCCATCATCCCATTGTCAGTAATTTTGTGTTTGTCATTGTTCCATGACTGAAACAAAACTGAGCCAGAAGTGGTCAAATACAAAAGAAGCATTAAGGCTTTGAAGTGAACTGACAGTTGATAACACCTGAAACTGCTAATCTGTGTCTTGACCATATGGCAAGACACCTTTTTAAGTTGTGTCATAGTTATTGCAATTCTATTGTATTTGACAACTCTTTCAAAACTCTCTTTTGTTTTTGACCACAAGTGGTTCGACAGAAGTGTGCAACAGTTGCAACCCAGAGAGAGTGCAAGCAACATGTGAAATTTCACTTGATTTGCAAACTCAAGGATCAGGTCCAGGACTTGGTTTTTATGTAAACTGTTGAAGAGAAGTTGAGTGACACTGACATTGGTATTTAGCCATCCCCTCCCTGTAAAATTATTTTTCAAAAGTTAATTCATTTCCTGAGACCCAGGACATAACACACTCACTTAAAATCTACCAGCAAAATTAAAACAAGGAATCATGGAAACAGCGAGAAACTAGTCGGGGGTATTTCTTAAATGATCAACAGATTATCTTGGACAGGCTCAAAGGTCCAATGCATTTTCAATGGAGGGCAAAGGTTTTCAACAAAATTTGTGTTTCTGGTTAACAAGTCTATTTCCATTTTTCATTTCCTGAAAATCTAACTTCCCAAATATCTGCATCAAGCCGACACACTTTATTAACACAATTCATTCTCCCAGTAGCCATAAGATTCCAAACGCATGTTCAGATTCACATTGCAGTGGATAATCTATGTGCTTTGTCAACCCATTGTTTAGGGGAAAACATTTAATATCCAGGGGGGATTTGGAGTTTTGTTTTACCGTAATTTTGCAGTAGTGGAGGCAATAATTATTTATGTCAAGCCTGCGAAGTCCCCAAATTTCATTTACAAAATCAAGGAAAACTGTGCCAAAAATTGTTATCCGACTTCAAAATGCATGTTAATTGTTTTTTCAATTGGCCTGTTTCATTTTTTAATAAATATGCTCTTTGAATTAATTGTAATTGTACATATATTTGCCATGCGTTTTTGAGCTCATGGTTCTGCATTAATACACTGGTCAAAAGAGAACTATTTCTTCCAGAGTAGGATTGCCTTTGACCACTTGTTGGTGAGTGAAGTGTCTGAGCCACAAGTGGTCAAATACAAAAGAAAAGCATTAATGTGGGGGAGTGATCAGGCTGTTGTGAACACCTAAAGGTATTAATCTGTGCTTCTGACCATATGGTCAATCGTGAATAAACCTCAATGGAACTAACTTTAGCTGTCTCAATTGAGAGTTTCTTTTAGTGTTTCACACATTTTTAGTACACACATTCTCAAAGTCCAATAGCATGCATTGAGATGATTGGGATCAGATAACCCACATATGGTTATTTATACCTAAAACAAAAAAACACATGCATGTAACATTTTCCCAGAGGAGGGCTCAACCCAGCTGACATGACAATGGGCTACAAATCGCTGGGACCCTGGTTTGATCCCCACTATGATTTTCTCATGAATATTGGCCACATCACTGGATCATACCCATGGGAACATAGACGTTGCAGCAACATTGCAACGACATCACACTTTTCATCAAATGACGTAGAATTGTATGGTTGAAATTATGTTGTCACAGTGTTGTAAAGCAACATCAAAGATATGACGTTAGCATGCAACGTTGTGGCGACATTTTACAACATTGTGAGGCGATGTCCGGAGTTCGAAGTTAGCTTGCGACGTTGTGGCAATGTTGTAAAAAACCACGACGTCGTGTTCACGTTGGGGCGACATAATCTCTACCATACCTATCTACATGACCAACAGACCAGCCCTCCACCAACTAGCAACGTCGGGGCTTACGTCGTGTGCCCACTGGGATCCTCCTATCCTAAGGGATGATAATTTAGCGTTTGGAGATGTGAAGCCATTCAGACTCGGCTTGAGACTGTTTTAATATCAACTGAAACAATCAACAGTAACACAGGAGTGTGAAATACAACAGTTCATGAGGAAAATTTCCTGATGAATTGTTGTACTTCACACTAATGTTAGAGTTCATGTGGATTGCAGTTTCACATGAGTGAACAACTGCCACAATATCAAGTTGGCCTTTGCAGAGGTTTATTGGTTAAAATTATGACATCATTTTCCCAGCCAACATCACTTGCTTAAAATAAACTGAAAAAGAAAGTGGCAAGATATGTGCACCTTGACCAATCATCTGGCAGGATTTTCTGATGTCAGACAAAAAAATTCTGCAAATTTTTTTGTTATTTGACTCGAGTCTATAGATATGAAATCATCTGTAAAGGAGCACCCCAAATACTGATAACTATCCAGAGTCCCCTACTACCTTTGTCATCAGCCAATCATTTTCAGGGCCGTTGAGCATGATTCTACAATTTGACATGTTTTTTGCACATATACCATATTTCTTGCTTCTGTGGGATGCTGAGTCGTAACTACAAGTATTTGCCAAAATTTGGCCCCCACAATTTTTTTGTCCTTGACCAGTGGATCAGCAAACTTGGGGACTAGGTCCAATTTAGAACTCTGGACCCCGTTCCTACTCTTGACTGTGAAGGGTTGAAAGACCTGGTTGAAATGGGATCTTAATGATCAGGAAGAATAAGCTTTTTCAAATATTATTTGATGTGACCTCGCTAACAGCTCTACTAGAATGATCTGCCCAAAGAAATGGATAAAACACAAGGTATTCTTGCAGCACCAAGAAGGCAAACCGTGTCTCATGAACTACTTTTTTGAAATGCCTATAGTCCTCACTCTTCACCCTACAATTGTGTTTTACACAAGATGTAAAATTTTGATATTTGATATTTGTATTGCCTGACAGTTATTTTGCAAATCAGCTATGAGTACAAGTAAAAATGGTCTCCCCTATTGTCAATTGCTATGACATCATAATATTGATTTCTCTGCATCACAACTTACAATTAAAAAAAAAGTGCCCCTCTGTTTGGCAATCTGCAGATTCTTGTTCTGGGACAACCACCAACTTCTCACCTGAAACTTCATATCGTTTATGAAACAAGTTATATGCAGACTAAGTTGTCTCTTGATATGATGAACCACTTGGGGAAGATGAATATTTAATGTCAACATTTTGCTCCATGATTGTATAGTGCCGCTAAAAAAACCAACTGAGGAACACTGTTTTGCTCTGTTACTTGGAATTGACATAATACCTATATCTATTCTTGATGTCAGCAGTTTATGCTAGGATTAGAGCACAGATCATCAGAATTAAGGGTATGTTCTGACTAATGCTGCTATCAATAACCATAGTTTGTTTTTAACAGTTTTCAATCTAACAATGGAGCAGGTGTGTCCTTCAAACTTAAATCAAACTTTGCAGTATAGTGTCAAAATTACAAGAGACAGTTTCAAGTGTTGAAACTAAAGGCTATCTTGTTGTAATTATTCATGAATTATAAGGTAGATGCATTTTTCTTTATGAATTCATAAAACAGTTTTCACATAGAAAAAGGACACATTTCATATCAACTCTGTCATTTATGGGATGTAAGATTAGGCAAAATCAACAAATTATTATGGAACTGAATAATAATATGGCTTACAAATTAAGTGAATTCTTATTGTCCTTTGGATATTAACGATCTCAGTATATAAGACAAACATACAAAACATTTCTGCAGTTGGTAGAGGGATGATCAGTGTTTTATATTCTCTCAGCAAAACGGCAAAGGCCTTTTCGCGAAGCGAATTGAGCACAAGAGAGGACTCAAAAATCTATGCAGTGATGGTCTCAACATCAACAGTCCACAGCATGAAATTATGTCAAGTGGGTCCAGCTTCTTATCAATGATTTAGTTTTTAATTTAACAAAACATAACATATTCATCTTCAAAAGTGTCTTAAAAGTTCGATTTCTCCATTAGCATTCCCTATGCCTATAATTTTTATGAAATAGTTAATTTTAAGCCTTGGCAGGCTAAATTGAATTATTAACAAGTGATTCATTTCTTTCAGAACAGACAAGAAAACATAACACAATTAAAGTTACATTATCATTATAAACATGATTATGTAACAGTGAGCTGCATGCATATCAACTTATTGTTTTTTATTACTGTTATGTAATATCAACAACCTATCTATCTTTCTATCTATTTATCCATCTATTTATCTATCTTTTGTATTTTTGATCTATTTTATCTTTCTATAGTCTGCCCGAATTTCATGACTGTGCCATTTATATATTATCCACTTTTTTGCACTTTGTTGACTGAGTATATACCAGACAGGAGTATTGAGGTGTAAATGACACACTATGCATCACCGAGAAGTTGAGTTTAAAGGCACACCGTATTCAAAACTGAAATTTTAATATATATGCCTTTCTACAAATTAACAGAGTCCAATGAGTAGATGTTTAAAATATTAAAGAAATTGGCCTTACTTGAGCACAGTAAATAATTAGTAAAGATCGCAATTTCATAACAAGTTAGTGGCCCTTCTGTCTGCCATGTTCTGTAATAAGTGTGACTTAGGATTGGAGGCCTCCCCCCCTCCCTCCTTCCTCAGGCCCAGTTCAGTGAGGAGTGGCTGGTTACTCATGCATGCAATCTATTGTTCTAATGACTCAATTTAATAACATGTGGCAGCATCTTATGGGGCAAATCTTACAAACATGTGAATCCAGTCATGCATGCTGTTTACTTTTAACCCAGCCTCACATCACTTGTCTACTTCCCTTGCAACAGGGGTCGCTTTTAACTGTGCCAATCTTGGCTCTGAAATCATGAATTGAAATGTTGTTTTCTATGAGTACATTTTTGTTTAAATTTAGAATAGGCAACATATTTATTTATTTTATCTACAGCTCGAGGCCCTCAAATGATAAAAAAAGTCCATTACAGGAGGCCTTTAAGTCTGCTAGTAACCTTACAACAGGGAAATTAAGAAGTGCAACAAAATGATCATGTGGTTTGTTGTTCAAGTGGTCTTGTGACAAGCAATTTCTCTATTCACCAGTGAGCACTGAGTGTAAAATGAAGCATAAGATAACACTTACAGTTTTTTAATAGGACCGTAATGTAAGGAGAACCTCAGGTCTCTAGGGGGGGGGGGGTCGGGGTATCTTTAAAATAGGTTATTTCTTGTATGCTATATAACAATATTGTCCACAAGCCTTGCCAAATGCATTTTTCCAACACGTCACAAATTTGTTTCTTGGAACATTTTTGCCTCATTGAGCAAAAATTTGATCATGGAAAATCAAAAATATGGTCATGGAAATTTGACCATAAACTTTGTTGGAATCCTGCCACCCAAAGGCTTACGCCCCCTGGGAGCCACCTGATTCCACTGCCTGCCGAAAAAACCACTAATTAGCCGAGGGTATGCTGCGCGCAGCCCTTGTTTCTTGCCTGAAAAGAGTCAGTAAAAAATGTAGTAACTTATTCATCTTGCCCAGTGTGAAAAGGGGATAAGCTCAGTTGGCAGTCCTCTGGGCTTTCAATGGATGAGTCCCAGGTTTTAGCCGATCTACAATATGTATGGGCATGTCAAATATTGAATTAACTGTCTTGAACAGCCATTTCAACCATCCTTCTCTGTGTTGCCTGCCCTACTAGAGTGCTGTATGCTCAAATGCAAGATATAGAGCTCAAAAGGACAATAAGAATATAATTATTGTGTAAGCCATATTGTTAAGTTTCATTATAATTTGTTGATTGTTCTGATTTCTGCTTAATGTTACATACTATATATGACAAGTTGATACGAAATTAGTTGTTCTTTTTTTGTGAAAAATATTTGGTGAATCAACAAAAAAAAATGCATTTAGCCTACCTTAGAATTGATGAATAATTCCAATAACATAGCCTTCACTTTCAACACTTACAAATATGTCTTGTAACTTTGGTACTGTTCTGCAAAGATTAACTTAAGTTTAAAGGACACACCTGCTCAATTGTTAAATTGAATACTGTTAAAAACAAACTATGATTATTGATAGTGATATAAGTTGGAAAATACCCTTAATTTGGATGGTCTGCATTATAATCCTTGCATAAACTGCTATCACCAAGAATAAACATAGGTATTATGTCAATTCCAAGTAACAGATCAAAACAGTGTTTCGCAGTTGGTCTCTTAAGTATTGTGAGGTAGTATTTTAGAACAATGGGGCAAAATGTTGATATTTTCTATCTTCATCTTCCCCGAGTGGTTCATCATTTTAAAGTCTTCATTGACAGGGATACATCAAGAGACGACTTACTCTGCTTATAACTTGTTTCAAAAAGAATGGATATTTTTTTGTTCTTCACTATGCTTTTCAGTGAATTTTCAAGGAGGGGTGGTTAGTCTAGTGGTAGTGGGCTGAACTGCCTATCGCTGGGTCCAGGGTTCAAATCCTGCTCTTGCCGGGTCACCTGGGCCTATGTTGGAAGGTTGTTTCAATCATCCTTCGCCTCTCCTACAAAGTGCATAACTATAGGACGTAAAGCCTCAATCATCCATCCATCCATCATTGCATTTTCATCATTTCATTTTATCCAGTTTACTGAGAAAATGCTGAAAACTTTTTGCTTCGCAATGCAGCAATTTGAACAAATATCCACACTTCCGTAGCAAGATGCTAGAAATTCAGTGATTTGGGAAAATCACTGATATACCAAATTATGTCATTTTTCATATCCATTGCAAGACACTGGAAATAATGTCATTTGGGTAAATCAGTGCCATACCTACTTGAAATTTATTTACATACTATACCCTGCAAGGTGTCAGAAATCTCATGATTTAAAGAAATCATTTGAGTAAAATTTGATATCACTCTGTGTGATACCAGGTAAAACGATTTGTCCAAATCGCAAGGAAATTGACACAATTGCTAAGTCAGACTTATGCGACCTTTCAGGAAAAGGGTCATATCCCACAGGACTGTGTTACAACAAAATGTTATATCTATATCTGATTATATATTGCCATCAGTTCTCTGAAGTGATTGTGAATTAATTTATCTAACAAAAACTGTCTGTCTCTCAAAATACTGATGCAATCTGGTACTGGATCTAATGATCCTTACATTGTGTACGGAATATTGATTGTTTACCAATCTATATTATTTACAGGACTGGTGTCACTGGAGCATCTACACCTGGGTTCAACATCTTCCATGTCACGTCCCATTCTGGAGGCCGACTTGCTCAGCTTGGTCCCGAGCATTAAGACGTTACGTCTGCATTATGAATACCCGACAGAAGTACCAGGATATTTCTTCACCTACTTGGGCGATCTCACCAATTTGGAGCTGGCAATCGCACCTGGTGCAGTCCTCGGCCGGCAGTTCTTAGAGCTTTCAAAACTGAAATCACTCTCCGTAATTAACTTGGAAAGAGGAAACACAGAGCATTTTGGACTGGACATGACCAGTGCATTGTTCAATGTTATCCCACACTTGGAAAGTCTTCAAATGACCAGAGTTTTGCGATCCATCAAACCAGATGCCTTGACACACTTCACAAGACTGTCAACGTTTATCTTGCTTTGTAACGATCCAGTGTCTGTTATGGATGTTCTGATGGCAATCAACAATATGAAGGGAGCAACAATAAAGACCCTGGCATTAGATGGCTGCTTTAAACCTAATTCTTCCCCTATCCATCTCTCTCCTTATTTATTTAATTCCTCAAATTTCGCAAACATCAATCGTCTCTCTCTCAAGCGCACTAATCTCGACACGGTGTATTCAACTTTCATTCACAAGTTGCCTAAGTTGAAATTTCTAAGTATTGGATTTAATACTATTGCACACATAAATACAGCCAGTACAAGACAAGTTGAGGAGTTTTTTTACCTGAAATTGATAAATAATCTGCATGTGGAATCTCTCGATATCAACTACTTGAACCAGAAGACCTCAGAATACTTGTTTTGCGATACATATCATCAACATCCCATCCGTACATTTCCTTGGCCACATGGCCATGTCCAGGCACCAAGTCTCATCCAGGCACCTAGCCTCCTCCAGGCACCAAAAGCAAGAGTCCCAGGAAATGGAGGACTCCCTTCACCAAATACGCATTATATGCAGCCTACTTTAAGATATCTCTATGCGTGTCATGTAGGCACAGTGGGATTGAGGTTAATGAAGTTGCAATCATCTGTCACTGAGAACAATCTCTTGTATACTGATCTCTCAAACAACAACTTTTACCAGTTAGGACTTGTCACAGGCTTCAGTAATTTGCAAGGCATTGACCTGCACTCCAACAGGCTGCGCTATCTTCACAAAGATCAACTGCACTATCTACCAAGTCTTGTTTACCTGAATCTGAACAACAACGATCTGTACAAAATGGATTATGCCAGGGTGATAAAAGGTGGCAAGCGCCTCAGATGGCTGGGTCTGGAGTTCAACAAACTCCAGAATCTGCCGACGCGACTCTTGAGCAACTTGTCTTCTCTGGAATACGTCACATTTCGTGGCAATCCCTTCATTGAGATGCGTCGTTTGCATCTGGGCAACAATATGCATCTTAAGGACATTGATTTGTCCGACTGTGCCTTGTCGAAGCTGCATGCAGATTTCATGGCGGAACTGGATGCTCTCCAGGCAAAGGTCAACCACAGCATCAGAGTTAACTTCTTGAGAAACTCTTTCGAGTGTTCCTGCTCCACAATTAACATGATTCGATGGTTTCAGCTGACAGCAGTCAACATCAATGGCAATGGAGAACTAACATGCACTTGGGGGGATAGTGTACACCCCTTAAGTGCAGTGGATTTAGATGTCATGTCCAGAGAATGCTTCACAGCAAATTTAAAGATTGTCGTGTCTGTGGTGTTTCCACTGGTCATGTTCATCGCTGAATTAGTCACATTAGTTTTGATGTACCGATTCAGGTGGAGTTTACGATGGTATTATTATAAGTTGAGACGATTTGTGAGAAGCAGATTCCCCTGCAAATATAGTCTTATTGGCCAAAGTCAGGGGTCGGTGATCCTGCAAAAACGTGATGCATTTGTGCTCTACAATGACCAAACTGACCACAGATGGGTGAGGGAGGAACTGATGCAAGTTGTTGAGAAGCTCTGGGGATTCTCACTTATCGTTGAACAAAGGGATTTCCTTGCTGGACCACCCATCAGCGAAAATATCACTCTTGCCATTGAACTTTCACGTCTGACAATTCTGGTCATAACTCCAGCATTTCTCTCTGATGAATGGTGTGAGTTTGGTCTTCAAATGGCCCTAACAAAAGGACTAGACAGCATTGTTATAATTTACAAGGAAGAGGGTACTGTTAATGATATGTCCTCAACATTAAGGTGGCTCATGCACGCAAGAAGCCACATCGAGTACAGTGATGAGGCCACAGCCAAGAAATTGTTTTGGCGCAAACTACACAGGGTCCTTACTGGCTCCTACTGATTTACAGTGGACCCTCTCTGGTTCCATCTGGCTTACAAGTGACCCTCACTTGCTCCTTTTGATTTGCACAGAACGCTCATGGACTCCTTCTGACTTACGCAGGACCCGCACTGGCTCCTTCTGATTCATATAGACCCTCATTGGCTCCTTCTGACTTCAACACCACCCTCTGTCCCCCACTGGCTTCTTCTGACTAACAAAGCCCTGCACTGGCTCCTTCTAATTTACACCGCACCCTCACTGGGTTCTTCTGTCTTACGAAGATCCACATTGGCGTCTTCTATCTAACACATGACCCACATTGGCTCCTTTTGATTTATACAGGACCCCTTCTTCTGACCTACACAGACCTTCACTGGCTCCTTCTGACTAACACAGGACCCTCACTGGCTCCCTCTGACTTACACAGACCCTGACTGGCTTCCTCTGACTTACACAGACCCTTAATGGATCCCTCTGACTAACACAGGACCCTCACTGGCTCCCTCTGACTTACACAGACCCTCAATGGCTCCCTCTGACTTTTACAGACCCTCACTGCCTCCCTGTTTCTTACACAGACCCTCACTGGCTCCCTCTGACTAACACAGACCCTCATTGGCTCCCTCTGACTTTTACAGACCCTCACTGGCTCCCTCTGACTAACACAGACCCTCACTGGCTCCGTCTGACTAACACAGGACCCTCACTGGCTCCCTATGACTTACACAGACCCTCAATGGCTCCCTCTGACTTACACAGACCCTCACTGGCTCCTTCTGACTAACACAGACCCTCACTGGCTCCCTCTGACTTACACAGGCCCTCACTGGCTCCCTCTGACTTACACAGACCCTCACTGGCTCCCTCTGACTTACACAGACCCTCACTGGCTCCTTCTGACTAACACAGGACCCTCATTGGCTCCCTCCGACTTACACAGACCCTCACTGGCTCCCTCTGACTGACACAGACCCTCACTGGCTCCCTCTGACTTACACAGACTCTCACACAGGCCCACATTGGCGTCTTCTATCTAACACATGACCCACATTGGCTCCTTTTGATTTATACAGGACCCCTTCTTCTGACCTACACAGACCTTCACTGGCTCCTTCTGACTAACACAGGACCCTCACTGGCTCCCTCTGACTTACACAGACCCTGACTGGCTTCCTCTGACTTACACAGACCCTCACTGGCTCCCTCTGACTAACACAGGACCCTCACTGGCTCCCTCTGACTTACACAGACCCTCACTGGCTCCCTCTGACTTTTACAGACCCTAACTGGCTCCCTGTTACTTACACAGACCCTCACTGGCTCCTTCTGACTAACACAGGACCCTCACTGGCTCCCTCTGACTTACACAGACCCTCACTGGCTCCCTCTGACTTAAACAGACCCTCACTGGCTCCCTCTGACTTACACAGACCCTCACTGGCTCCCTCTGACTTACACAGACCCTCACCGGCTCCTTCTGACTAACACAGACCCTCACTGGCTCCCTCTGACTTTTACAGACCCTCACTGGCTCCCTCTGACTTACACAGACCCTCACTGGCTCCCTCTGACTTACAAAGACCCTCACTGGCTCCCTGTGACTTACACAGACCCTCACTGGCTCCTTCTGACTAACACAGGACCCTCATTGGCTCCCTTCGACTTTTACAGACCCTCACTGGCTCCCTCTGACTAACACAGACCCTCACTGGCTCCCTCTGACTTACACAGACTCTCACACAGGCCCACATTGGCTTCTTCTATCTAACACATGACCCACATTGGCTCCTTTTGATTTATACAGGACCCTTACTGGCTTCTCCTGACCTACACAGACCTTCACTGGCTCTTTCTGACTAACACAAGACCCTCAATGGCTCCCTCTGACATTTACAGACCCTCACTGCCTCCCTGTGACTTACACAGACCCTCACTGGCTCCCTCTGACTAACACAAGACCCTCACTGGCTCCCTCTGACATACACAGACCCTCACTGGCTCCCTCTGACTTACACAGACCCTCACTGGCTCCCTCTGACTAACACAGACCCTCACTGGCTCCCTCTGACTTACACAGACCCTCACTGGCTCCCTCTGACTTACACAGACCCTCACTGGCTCCCTCTGACTAACACAGACCCTCACTGGCTCAGAAGTTGACAATTTCGATTGACCTGCTCAGTAGTTGATTACCAACAATGGACACAGACCTTAGATTATTAAATTTATCAAACTCCCTTGTATTTTGCAAAATGCTATGTACACTGGATACATCAAGTAAAACATAGGCTGCGCAGCAGCAAACCTTCAGCGATAAACACCTTTAGAAGATTACAATACTAGCATAAAATTGGTGCGTTTACGAAATAGGTATGCAATAGCGGTCGAATAGTGGCCTTCCATTATCTCTAATTTTCCAATGATTCATAAAGTGTTATACGCATCAAAAAGCACTGCTAAATTAATTGCATAGGTGATTTGTTTAGAAAAATGCATTACTGTATATGCAATAGTGGGGAAGTTTTGGCTCCGATATAAAAAAATTCTTTAAAATATTTTTTCTCAATATTACAAAAACTATAGAATAGCCATCTGTCAGACCATGAAAAGGCACAACTAGACCATACAAGCCATATGTGTACCAAACTTCATCCATGTATATGGAATAGTGACCGGATGTTGGGCCAGAAACAAAAATAATAATTTTTATGTTTTTTCAATATTTAAAAAAGTATATAATATTTTCCATCAGACCTTTCAAAAGGCACAACTAGACAATATTGGCCATATGTGTACCAAAGTTTATCCATGTACTGTGATGTACATGCAATAGAGAGCGAGTCATATCCCCAAAAAACAAAAAAAATATGTTTTTATATCTTTTCTCATTTTTTCAGAAAGTATAGAATATCTGTCAATGAGACCATCAAAAGGCACAACTAGACCATATAGACCACGTGTGTACCAAATTTCATCCATGCACATGAAATAGTGACCGAGCCTTGGCCCGGAAACGAAAAAAAAATTATTTTTATATTTTGTTAATTATTTCAAAAAGTATTTAAGATCTATTCATCAGACCATCAAAAGGCACAACCAGACCATACAGGCTAGATGTGTACCAAATTTCATCCCCATACATTCAATAGAGGCCGAGTGCCGGGCCGGAAACGATCTATCCGCCCGCCGCCCGCCCGCCCGCCCGCCCGGCGGACGGACAGCATTTTTACCCAAGTGATTACAATACCTTCTTCGAACTTCGTTCGCTGAAGGTAAAAATGCAAATGCACAAAACACCATAGTTTTTATATAATCAAAGAAAAGAAAAGATAGGAATAAAAAAAGTTCTACAATTAGCAGTCCACCGACCACAGTATTCAAGATGAAGGAGGTCAATTGGCAAGGGCTTCAAAGGGGAATCATGGCCAACGACCCAGGATCAAGGTGGCAGCACCGAGGGGGTCAAGTAAATGACCTGGCACGTATCACCTGACCTCACTAATGGCCATGTTGCAGCAGCAGGACCTTCCCATACTTGACAGAAGAGATCCAACCCTTCAACAAATTTGCTCCCAATTATAAAAAATTGCCTTTGATATTGCCTTAGAATTAGTGAATTTACTTCACGTTACCTTCAAGACGGCCACTGGCTGACATAGTTTCAAAGTGGTTCTTTTGAGGAAGAAAGTCGTTCAACAACCTGGCTGTTTTCTTTATTGCCATAAGATATAGTGTACCATACATATTCTTTTATCTGTAGTCTAGTAGGGCTGAAACGAGTGGAGATTTTCCAACCCGGGTACTCGACACTCTCTACCCAACCAGTGCCCGGATACTCGCTGTTAAATAAACATACAATTTGCCATGTATTCTTGTAGACATGGAGAGAAAAAAGTTGATTTTGTTGCCAAGTAACAATATCTGTCATCAAGAGTAGTCTGGGATAAATCTACACTTTCCAGGTCATTTGAGGTTATCTGGAGCTTGTTCCAGAAACTAAGCATCACTCAACAGCATTGAAAACATGTGGCATGATGAAATACAGTCCCTTTTTAAAAAAGAACAATAGCCCTGGTTGCAAGTTTGACCCGGGTAAATGCAGCACTCTGCCCGTGCCCGGTTATCCGGGAAAATGTTTCAGCCCTATAGTCTAGAGAGTCAAAATAACTACCTAAACAGTTCAACAAAAAGAAGTCCCCCTTTACGAAAATGTGAATATCTCAAAGACCACTTCTCTGATTTTAGTGAAAGTTCGCCAGTTTGTAGGCCTGCATATTGACAGTCTGCGTGTGTATTTGTAGCTTTATTGCTGCGCCAGCAGACCCCGAGTGCACGTACCCCTCTTTTCAAAAATCCTGAATTTTGGTTTTTCCAAAAACAAATTTACCAAAAGGTGTTTAAACTCCACTCAAATTACTTGTTATGCATCCAAGGAACCTAAACTGTAAAACTGTTACAAAATAAGTCCTTAGTTATCTTCTAAACACGATTGAGAAACAAATTTTATCCAGAAACATGATGAGATTTATCAAGCTGGTGGCTCCCTCGCATGGTGAAATTGTTCATATCCATTGGAAAAGCCATGGATTTTTGAAAACAGGGGTAGGCTCACTCGAAGGCTGCTGGCTCAGTGAGGAATAATGCCACTGAGCTATAAATACACACTTGTAAAGTCGATATATGGGGCTATAATTTAGCCAACTGTCATAAATATCAGCGAAGGAATCTTTGTGATATTCAAGTTTATCCAAAGGGGGACTTATTTTTGTTGAACTGTTTATGTGTGTTATTACAGTTGAAAATCAGCATGAAAATCAGTCCAGGATTGTGTTTATTTAGGAGCATACATGAAACATATGTGTCCTCAATGAAGTAAAACACTAAATGCAAGTTTTGACATTGGCACCTTCGGGGAATCTGGCATGTTCGGAAACAAATTTTCGTTACCCCTGTCACACGAGTTACCAATGCAACCTTTCCGAAAATGCTCATAAAGTGGTAGAGAAATGAAACAGTAAACATTAGAACGGCGACAATAGATAATAAACTGCTCACACTTCCAAAAAGGTTAAAATTTGTACTTCCTCTTAAAGTATCAAGATGAAAGTTTGAACACTTCTAGTAGATGCCATCAGGTAGATTCAAGAAAATTTACAAATTTCTAAATGCAGTACTTTTGTGTTAAATTAAATCATCATGGTTACTGTCGAAAATGCAAGTCACAAACTGCACTTCAACACAAAATGCACCACTGGAAATATTGGTTTTGTGGCATACTGGATAGGATTAATCTTATTAAATTTTCACATGACAGGAACATCCAAGAACTGCCCCATGAAAGTTTTTGAAAAAAAAGAGTTAATGATAAAGCAGATTTTGAATTGAAAACTCAAAATGTACGACTCAGCATCTGGAAATGAAGCATGTGAACCAAAATTAATTGTTAAATTATTGAGCTTTTTGCTTACCCAGAGTAGACACACTTACAATGTTACATAGACAATCATTCCATATCAATACTCCCAAAAATCGGAATAAAACATATTTTTATGAAGATCTTGACAAAAGTCTCCTGTAGGGGGCGGGTCAGCATTGACACTCAAATTTTATTAATTTCATCCTCTTTTTAAAATTGTGGTTTGTTCAAATATCCCTTTTCCCCAACCCATCAAGCAAGTAAAAATGTAAACTTTTCTGGCTTATCAAAAAAAATTGTGGATGGAACAGCTTAGTTGTTAAAATTAATGATCAGAGGATATTGAAATTTTGTGACTTGCGTTTTCGACAGTAACCACGACGAATTAATTTGACACAAAAGTACTGCACTTGGAGATTTGAAAATTTTGTGAATATACCTGATGGCAACTTCTAGAAGTGTGCAAATTTTCATATTGATACTTTAAGAGGAAGTACTATTTTTAACCTTTTTGGAAGTGTGCGTTTTTCAGTGTGAGCAGTTTATAAAATAAGATCTTCTGAAAAGATACATGTATTGGAAAGGTTAATATCTAGAAATCAGATAGCAAACAAAAGCAAAGGATATGTTCTGAACAAATAGTGAATATTATATATATGGGACAAATGTATAAAACCTAGAGTACATTCTTACGCTGATAGTTTTGAATATGACACTGGACTTGGAGTCATGCTCTATCTAGTTTACTTCCTTCCAATCTTATCAATTTACCTCTTAAATCTTGTGGCTTACCAATGAATTCCTCACGTCGGTCACTGCTAGACTAATTGTAACAAATGAGGAACCAAGGCAACGTAGGTGGTTGGCACTTTGCACTATAATTCTTGGCAGTAGGCCTACTTGGCCGGATGGCATTTTTGCATGTCTCCAACACAATGGAAAACAGGCAATTACTGCATGGAACGCCAGCCCTGTCAACAACAACTTCAATTAAGAGGTGTTTACCAAAATTATAAAGTAGCTGACAAAGAAAATCCAAAACAAAAACAAGATCTTACTTAATAACACTCTTAAAACAGATTGGTTGATTATACCAATATATTGGTTGAAAATAATCAATTTTACATGTTGAAATAGGACCAACCAATTCATTGGTTGCAGTCAACCAATCACGATTGGTTAAGCTACCAACCAATTTGAATTGGTTAATCTCTCTTACTGTTATTTCAACACATGAAATTGGTTAAACATTAACTTTAATAATTGGTTGAATGAAAGAACTTTATTGGTTCATAAGGGATGGGATTATAGTTAGTCAACCTCATGGCCCCAAGACCACCCCTCTGCAAAATTCAGCCTGACAGCTGTTATCAAATTGCCATGGTCCATGGCTTGCCTGATCAGGCTATATAGTATCCAGTGCAAAAATACAGGATGTAAAGCCATTGAACCCACATGCTAAGGACCATACGCCCACCCCAGCCGAATGGCTATTCATAAATAAGGTGTAATTTCACTCATCAGGGGTTTCATTTTCGAGGGTGGGGAGGAGGGGGGGGGTTATTTTTTATTTGTTGGGAAGAGGGTTGTTTGTTTTGTTGTTTTTTTTTTTTGCCTTGAGATCTGAAAAGAGAAAGAAGTTTATAGTGACAACAAAAAAACTGTTTATCATGGATAAAGACAGAGAGATTGAGAAAGATCAGCTCTCCACCAGAAGGCACTGGAGATAGCTTTAAAAATAAGTAGAATTTTCTTCCTTGTTTTACCAAGCAGTCTATAGTCCATCTAAGATAATAAAATACACTTACCTTGCATAGAAATGTCACTGCAATTCAATAATAACTATGAGACATTCCTGTGGGATCTAGAACAATTGTATGTGAGTGACTGGTCAAGTTCTTGGTCACCATGGTTCTCCATAAAATGTTTAGTCTCCCTAATCTTTCACATTTTAAAAGATATTCACTTAATATTTTTTCGGAAACTGTATCTATAATTATGTGAGGCATTGATTTAATTGACATGCCTGTGCATCCTGCAGGATTTTTATAATTTCAAAGTTACACACTAAACTTGACTTGACAGTGGATATAGATGGCGACGCCCGGCTATCTATTGCTCATGATACTTCTGTTGTGAAGTGTTAAAAATTCCTAGACAAACATGATATGAGCTCTGATCTTATTTATTACACTACCTTGGAATCGTTGAATTTTTAAGTCAGCTGTGATGTGTAAGCTGGGATCATAGCATAAATTATCAGATTATACACTGTTTGTTTGTTATTACAACTCAGTTATGCTTTTATTGTTGATAAGTTCAATGATTCCTTGCTGATCCTTTACTCACTTGTTCATTTAAACTTCTGTGTACCACATCAACTTGAATAGATCCCCTCCCTCATCCTTTGTCTATTTTAGAGCTATGGACCTTTGTTTCAAGCGGCTTTCATGAACGTTTTAACATGTACACTAGTACAATTTTTTCTGGCTGTATTGAGGGCAGTCTTTATTTTAAGGGGCTTCTATTCTGCGGTGTAGAGGAGAGATACTTTATTCAAATAAATATGACGTAACCATTTTTCTGACCATTGGAGTTGGTTGAATAGTTTTCAACCAATTCTAGTGGGTTGCCCTCAACCAGTCAAAATGGTAGTTTCAACCATAATAATTGATTAATTTTGCCTCAACCTATTAGTCTAGTAGGAACGGGGGTTCCCATGCACCCGAAAGATATATTTTTTTAACTTTGGTTTTCGGAATCCTCATAATGTGTAGAAAATATTTTTTTATGTTCCCATCACCAATTATTGTCCCATGTCATCCGTACGGCGGCCATCTTGGATTAACGTCGAAAATGCCATAATTTTGACAAAAAATCACTAACTTCTAAACTACTGGTCACAAATAGGCATATGATACCATTTTTTCAGGGTAAATCCACCTGGAGAGTTGATTAAAGAGGTCTATTTTGTGATTTGTTCAATTCTAAACATATAAAGGTGAATAAATAGGCAAAAATGGTGAATTTTTCACCAAAAAATCAATGTTTTTTTTAATACAAGTAAAGACAATCTCTTCAGACACATTCTGATGGACAGATAGGTAAGAAAAGACTAGCTGTGTATAGATCTATGCAAGACGTTTAAAATGACACCAAAATAAATTGTTTACTATGAGTAGAAGCAATTCTAGGTCAAGATAACTGAATGTAAGCGATTCAGTAGCGTCGCTGACGGCACAGTTTTAAATCTCATCTGGACGCCACTTCTGAAGTACTTGTCATTTATTGGCATATGATACCACTTTTTCAGGGTAAATCAGTCTGGGAAGTTGATTAATGAAGCCCATTTTGTGATTTATTCAGTTCTAAGTGCATTAATGTTAAAAATTATTCAAAAATGGTAATTTTCGTTTTTGGTCTTAACCAACCGTGCCATTCAAGAACATCCATTTCTGCAGGCATCGCAAATGGAAAGCTGCACTTGAAAATGTTAGATATATTTAGATCTCATTCAAGACATTTAAAATGAAACTGAAATATATAGAATGCTATTTGCAGTAGGGATTCTAGGTCTGAATCTATGTTGGTAAAGATCATCCATGGTGACGTTGTCATCAATTTTCCTCGAAGTCACACCCAGGTCTGGAATTGTTGGTCTACATCAATGGTTGGACACATGTAAATAGAAATTTAGAGGATGTCTGGAAAATGTAATTTGAATTGGTCATAGAAATCAGATATGCAAATAAATGGTAATTATTGAATTTGGTCTTGAATATGTAAGGAATTTACTTTCTTTATTTTGAGACAGCAGCCTGAATCGTTTTCGGAAAAGGAATGTCACAAAGGCCTATATACATTATACAAAACTAAATTAGGAAATCGGAAGTGCTCCACGAAGGTAGTCAGGGTTGCATGTTATGGAGAAGTGTGATGTTTAGCCAGGTGGAAGTCCAGAAAAGGCTTGTTTTTTGTAGAGTAGGTCAATTATGAAGTCAACATAAATTTTGTTGATTTCTTATGATGTCACTAAATCTAAAAATTGTCCCCCAAGACAAGATTCCTTGAGTCAGACATCTTGAAACAGCCAACTTACCTCTATTGGTTACCTATACCTGGATTTGGTACCAATCTTTTGCTTAAGACTTCCTCTATCCATTAAATATACCAGGAGATGGTGTCAGCCGGTAGGCCTGTTTCAGTGCCGCTAACAGGGACTGGAAACAGGGTGAGGCAAGAACCGACCAAGCCTGTTGGTAGGGAGCCTGAACTCAGAAGGTAGGCCAAAGAAATGCCATCAACATAGCCGCTGGGTTGCCACCATTAATGCACCACGGAGGGGCAGCAACCTGAGCTATGCAGAAAGACAGGGAACCTCTGAAGGGTCCCCCTGCTACAGATGTCAAGGCACATCTGCCGAAATAAGGCCGAAGACGAAGTGAGGATGAGGCCAGGACCCGGACAACAGGGCAAGGATGACCATGACCAAACCTGCACTAGGTCCGTCCTCTGCCGCGCGTCTATAGGACCCTGGGTGCTCTCTTGGAGGTCCGCAGTCTGGGGTTGTGGTCGGGTTCCAGTCTTCGATATCCTGCTGCCCTATGCATGCTTCTTCACTCAGTTCAGCCTGCCTCGGCCGCCCTCCTCCTGCTTCGCTTTGAGGGTGGTCTTACTTCAGGCTAACGGGCTTTGGCCATTCCACCCTGCTGCCACCTCTGAGATATGATGTGCCGGCCATTGGGAATCCACCCAAGTGCCTTATCAGTGCATGTTCCTTTTCTGGTCCCTCAGGGAAGAAAATTCTGAGAGCCCATAAATTGGCTGGGACATGTGGCCTTCGATGTCCTGACAGGAAGCATGTATGCCATCTGCTGGGGCAGAGTGACCACAGGGAAGTCTGAGGAAAGAGGAATTTGGTCAACCAAACAGACCTAGCGGGGGTCCTGGCCAGAAGGTTCAAGGTCACACACCAGGAAAGTGCCACACTCAAGAAGAGGAGATACACGTACCACAACGAAGCAGAGGTACCAAGGACGATCACAGAAGGCATCCAGGAGTGGCTCAAGGACCAACACTGCCAACAGTGTCGGTTCCATCGTCGGCGTAGAAGCAACTGACCATTGAGGACCACCCTCAGAACAACCGTCAGGGAGACCAGCCCCAGAACGGAAGAGGCAGGGCATTCTGGAAGGATAGTCCGAGACCAACTGTGCACCAAGGAGACTCCAGGAGATCCCTGCGGCCAGTGAGGCCCCACCAGACGAAGGGCGTTGGCACACTTGCAGCAACAGTGGCCATGGACTAGCAGGGAAATAAAGAGCCCAAGTAGGAGAGGAGTGGATTAAGAGACAACAGGTCAAAAGAGGCCCCACCCAGGGCAAGTCAACAGCGTCAGAAGAAATTTCCCTACCCAGGCAAGGGAAAAACAGACAGGGCTTAAGTAAAGGAGACCTCCAGCACCTGAGCATGCCAGCCATCAGGAACAACACCTAGCAGGCCATCGTGGAGCCTCTGTGAGACACGGAGACCAGCCGGTCATGCCGCCAGGAGGGCTAGCATCTAGAGGCACCATCTGACTCGGGCCATGGGAGAGCCTTAGATGGACTAAGGAGAGGTATTGCATGATAGGGGAGGGGGTGGGAGGATTTCGAGGCAAAGTCACAAGACAG
The DNA here is from genome assembly GCA_026936325.1 of Platynereis dumerilii. Taxonomy (NCBI): domain Eukaryota; kingdom Metazoa; phylum Annelida; class Polychaeta; order Phyllodocida; family Nereididae; genus Platynereis; species Platynereis dumerilii. The sequence continues at coordinate 498,238 of JAPTHN010000132.1, forward strand.
AAAGGCCAAGTGAGGAACAAGCAAAACAAAGGCCACCAGGCCACCCTAACTATCACCCAGGTGAGTAGTGCTAGAGTGAAGTCTAGGTCCAGGGCTCCACTTGCCAAGGGGAGGCTGCCCCAGAGCAGCTCAAAGGTGTGGGAGGCCGGAAAAAAAGCATGAAGCCCAGGTCCAATGCTGGGGGAGAATGGGCTGAAGGGCAAGAAGCCATCCCCATCAGGCATGAGGGAGAGTACTTGCCTAGGCTGGAGTCCAGGCCAAGATTGTGAGGGTCGGCAAACCTATCCAATGCAGTAAACAAACCCCAGAGGGAATTGAGTGAGTGAGTGAGTTTGTGTTTTACGCCCCATCAGCACAGGTGTACCCCAGAGGGACAGAAAATCAAGATGTTGAGACAGGGAGATATCAGGAGGAGCCTTGACAACCCAAAACAAAAGCAATCGAGTCGGAAGACAACAGCCCAACACTCAACTGACATGAAAGATGACTCAGAAACCGCAGCTAGATGAAGAAGCAGCCAAGGAAGAGGCAGCCAGACGACCAGGCAGCCAGTGAGAGGCCCTCACCTGATGTCCCAGCAGCACACAAAAGACCATGCACAGGGTAAAGCCACCACTGGCAACCCTGTCATATGAGGAGACTAGGACAAGGACAAGACATGCCAGGGTGAGATTGGAAATTTGAGGACCAGCCAGGATGCTAGGACAGCCTCGACTCAAGACGAGGGATTTGAGGGAAGCAAGAGAAATTCACGGAAGAGAGCCAGCTTCTGCGGAAGGAGACCAAGGTCCCCAGCGGTGACCACGATGAGTCTAGGGTGGGAGCCCAGCCAGGGAAGGGAGGCTCCACAAGATGAGCCTTGTCAGGAGAGAGGACCTGAACTTGAGGACACCTGCAGCTACCGAAGCCCACCTCCAGAGGTGGCACCGGGGGCCCTTCGACACCCTGAGCAATGATGCCCAAGGCAAGAGCCAAGCAGAACAGTCGTTGAATGGATGTCCCCAAAGCCATATGGGACCACGAGGGTGCGTGGACTCCCAGGCTGCTGAGGCATGGAGGGTTCCAGCCAACCAGGAGGCAGAGTTGGGCAATGAGTAGCGACAGAACAGTGGCAGGGGCAGCCCAGAGCAGACTCAAATAGCAGGGCCAAGGATAGGGAAATCCCCTGGATAGGGATCTCCCCTTACCCCCTCCAAGGTGAGTCAATGTCTTAGAAGGCAGACAGAGCCAAAGCAGCATGGGGCCCTGGCTAGCCAGACAGGACCCGAGATGAAGAATGGTGATGACCGAAAAGTAGCCTGCAAGCCATGGGACCCAGAGTCTAGCAGAGATCGGCCCCAAGGCCAGAGTCCCCCACAACCCAGCAAACAAGGCAGCAAGGAATCCACAGAAGGAAGGTTTCATGTAGTAGGAAGCAGGTTGCACTGGCACCAATAAGCACAATATTAAAGAATTAGAGCAAGTACAATGTCTAGAATTACTCAAATACCCACGAAAATGTCAAAATTCATTCAATCAGCTGTAAGCAAATGGCTGTCCAGCACACGTCTGACACGTTGAACAGCCGAGAAGAAAGAGGAAGGTTAAGTGCAAGGGACTGTGGGTATTAGGAGGTGTGGCAATGGTGCCAAATTTTAAATCTTGGCTGTGAAAAAGTGTGAAAGCTTGGTCGAGAAAATATACGCACAGGCAAGCGTTGTCACTCTCTTAGACGAGTGACAATAAAGCTATGGGGCCATGGGTGAAGTTAGAGATTACCATTTTTGTAACATTTGTTTACATTTATGCACTTAGGACTGGATAAATCACAAAATGGGCTTCATTAATCAACTTCCCAGACTGATTTACCCTGAAAAAGTGGTATCATATGCCTATAAATGACAAGTACTGGAGAAGTGACGTCCAGGTGAGATTTAAAACTGTGCCGTCAGCGACGCTACTGAATCGCTTCCATTCAGTTATCTTGACATAGAATTGCTTCTACTCATAGTACACTATTAAATTTGGTGTCATTTTAAACGTCTTGCATAGATCTAAAAAAAAGTTAGTCTTTTCGTATCTATCTGTCCATCAGAATGTGCCTGAGAAATTGTCTTTACTTGTATTTAAAAAAACCATCGATTTTTTGGTGAAAAATTCACCATTTTTGCCTATTTATTCACCTTTATATGTTTAGAAATGAACAAATCACAAAATAGACCTCTTTAATCAACTCTCCAGGTGGATTTACCCTGAAAAAATGGTATCATATGCCTATTTATGACCAGTTGTTTAGAAGTTAGTGATTTTTTGTCAAAATTATGGCATTTTCGACGTTAATCCAAGATGGCCGCCGTACGGATGACATGGGACAATAATTGGTGATGGGAACATAAAAAAATATTTTCTACACATTATGAGGATTCCGAAAACCAAAGTTAAAAAAATATATCTTTCGGGTGCATGGGAACCCCCCGTTCCTACCCAACTATATTGATTGGTTGGTGTTTTCCCAAAAATCAACCAATCTGTTTTAAGAGTGAAGAAGCAGGTTGTGCTTCTGGCATTTCTCACTCAGAAAAACAATGAGTGATAATTGATAAAATGAAAATTGGTTACATACCAGAATTTTTCAGTTATTTTACAAATTTCTAGTGGAAGTAAATGAAGTTTCAAGTGAATCCAGAGAAAAGGCACACTTCCTGAAAATTGCCAAAAAACAGAGAACCAAAAATTGGAGAGAAAACATGAATATCCATTGCAACAGCCAAACATGAACCATTTTTTCCTGAGTGTTTCACTAGATTCTATAACAACAAACTAATCAGAATAAGCCCGAACTTTCAGAGATAATTGCAGGATCAAGAGTTTCTTTGTCAAAGTTGAGCATGGTGATGTAATATTCTATTTGCTACTCACATTAGTTGTTTAATAAATGTTTGAAACAATTATTAAGTATATCATTTTATATTGTGAACTGAGATAAAATAAAATGAAGTTGCATATTAATGTAAAGTATTCAATTTCAGTTTCATTGTGACAAATGCTATGGGGAATTGGAGGCTGTTTGTTTATTTCGATAGCCTTACAGAAAGCAAACATCCGAAAGGTGTTATGCTCATGGTGATCCTAAAGCGGACTCTGGGGTAGCTATAGACATACACAATCTCAAAAGCCATCTTGGGAAACCTAATGAAGAAACATATCTCAGTTTAAGGGAATTTTTACCAAAAGCTCCAAAATGGTAGACCTATTCTTGACATTCCAGGAAAGAAAAGCATAATGGGCAGCATGATAAACAGTGACAAGTGTAAATGCCCACCCAGAAGATGATTTATGCATTCAATATCCAGAGGAGTATGGAATATTGGTATTTTTATGGGCTGAGTCAACTGCCACTCCAAGAACTTGACTGGACTGTCAAGTAAGCTGTTGTGCATCAGCAGCATTTTCTCATCCAATTAATATGAATTAATATGAATTTATGTGACAGAGGTAATTGATTGTAGAATTGATTATAGATATATGCATAATGGGACGGGTAACACCACAGTGAAGAGTTTGTGGTTTTGTTTCACCTGTCATATTTTTTAGTCTTCTTCCAGTCAGAAAATCATTCCCTTTATTTCTTGGATGGTGGGCCTATGATCAAGCTGGCAAACAGTGGTGTAACTTGGGAGTCTCGAGCGGGGGGCACCTGGGGGGGCAAGCGATTCTCTGAGGGGCACCCTCTATACTAACTGTATATTTTAGCCAGAGCTGGAAAGTTCATATGGTGGGGCACAGGTCCAATATGGGGGGCACGTGCCCCCGTACCCCCCCCCCCATAGGGATGCCAATGCTGGCAAATTTGTGTCATTGGTAATAGCTCACAAGACTCTGGGCCCTTAATTTCTGGTGGCTGCTTTAAGTTATTGCCAAGTTAATTATTGGCTTTTCTTCCTTTCTGAAAAATGGCGAGATTAAACTTCCTATAAGAACAGATTTTCGTAATCCTCTGGTCTACTTTTGCAAAATTCTATAGTAGATGAGATGTCAAAGTTCTTTCAAATAAATCTTGGCATACATCCGATTTGAAAAAAGAAGTAGATGAATTTGCATACATGTGTGGATGGTAGGTGATTAAATAGCTAAGCTGAGAAACACTACAAATGGTTAGGTATTTAGTTACACATGCGTGGATATCTTGATATTTACGAAAGCAATATATCTTTTCAATGAGAAAAATAAATTCTATGCTACCTAGATATTGAAGTATTACCTATCACTGAGAAACAAGGATTTTCAACTAAACAGTTAAACAAAAATAAGTCCCCCTTTGGATAAACTTGAATGTCACAAAGATTCCTTCGCTGATATTTATGACAGTTGGCTAAGTTATAGCCCCATATATCGACTTTACAAGTGTGTATTTATAGCTCAGTGGCATTATTCCTCACTGAGCCAGCAGCCTTCGAGTGAGCCTACCCTTAATTGTTTTCAAAAATCCATGGCTTTTCCAATGGATATGAACAATTTCACCATGCGAGGGAGCCACCAGCTTTATAAACCTCATCATGTTTCTGGATAAAATTTGTTTCTCAATCGTGTTTAGAAGATAACTAAGGACTTCTTTTGTAACAGTTTTACAGTTTAGGTTCCTTGGATGCAATAACAAGTAATTTGATCGGAGTTTAAACACCTTTTGGTAAATTTTTTTTTGGACAAAAATTTAGCAATAAAGCTACAAAAACACGCAGACTGTCAATATGCAGACCTACAAACTGGCCAACTTTCACCAAAATCGGAGAAGAGGTCTTTGAGATTTTCACGTTTTCGTAAAGGGGGACTTATTTTTGTTTAACTGCTTATACTATAGGTATGGAGGAGGTGTCGAAGAAAGCCACAGCTGAGTAGGCATTACAGTACAACCCAAAATAAAGTAAGACAATTTTCTGTTAGAAGTCCTCTGTTTACCTATTTTACCCTCCTTTCTCCTCTCCACCCCAAATCTCCTTACAACTACCTTTGACTCCCCACAACAACCTTAGCCCATATTAAGAACTGTATTACGACTGCTGCCAATGTAATTGCAATTAGCAAAGGGGCACAATATCAATGAAATCCAAACACAATGAGGGTGATGGAGTTTAAATTGGTGTTGTTTAAATGTAATTTTAAAAGGTAGTTTCAAGTGGGTAAAGCCAGAAGTGATTCATGGGTAGCCAAAAGGTGTGAAATGGTAAAGTAGTGGCTGATTCTTCCTGCTGGGGTAGTCATACTTCTTTTTAGGTTGTACTGTAGCAGAGAGTGACAGTTACTGATGAAATTGCATTAATTCGACAGAAAGGGGTCTGTAATTGCTGCAGGATATGTCATTGTCATTATTTTTTGTTTTATCTCACTGTGTAGTTTGACTTAATTCAAATGCATATCTAAAACAAAAGGCTGTTTGGCTTAGGGAACAGCGAAGAAATATTGGAAAAGGGAGACTTATGTATTGAAAAAAATAATCACACTAGCTGAAGCCTTGTTTGTTCTGTGTACGAGGAAAAAAGGTTTCAGATCCAAAGATAAATTAAGATTTAAGGTTTAAATATATTATATTTGGATTTGGTATTTGGATAATAAAGTTAAATCAATTGCAATTTAATTTTGGGAAAAGCAATTGCAGAGACTCTGAAATTTTTGATAAAATTAAATTTTTCTCCAGATCCGGTAGTGGTAAATTATGTTGACAGTTATGTGGAAGTGGGTTTTCAGGTATAACTGAAAACATATGATTTCCAAGGCCATAATGGGCAAGTCGTTGAAGTTCCAAATATTTTGTTATAAATCTTTAATTGCAAAACAACCGGCTTTGATATCTGAAGCTCCAGAACTGTGGACCGAAGGTGATATGATACATCAATAATTCTGGGCACTTTAAGTTAAACAACACGTGGACAGCTTAAGCAGTGACATGTGTAAATGCCGACCAAGAAGTTTATTTATGAATTCAATATCCAGAATTCCAGATGAATATGAAATATTGGTATTTCTATGGGTCATATCCAGTGGCACTCACAATATCTTGGCTTGTCTATCAAGTACATTTTTAAAAGCTGTTGTGCAAAAACAGCATTTTTTGTTTCAATTTCTGTGTGTAGTATGATCGAGAAATTTGATTTTTTAGTTCACTATCAATAGATACATCATCTAACCAAGACTGGGAAACTGGTCAGACCACAATGAAAGAAAACTGCTGTCTGCTTGGTTGTATGGACTAGATGGATGATTGGGACTTTACATCCCATATTTTTGCACTTTGTAAGTAAAGAAGGAGAGGATGATGATACATCAGTAAGGCGATACAAGATTCAAACTGCTGTCCAGCATAAGTCCAGTAAGATACAGTTATGGGGATGGCTAATGTCAGCAAAACAAAGACCAAGTGGAAGCAAAAAGCAAAGAGAGCAGCTAGTTTACATAATGGATGACATGAAGTGAGCAGAATGGGTTTGTGGTTGGACTCTCCTCCAACCCTTCATCCATTATTTCCTGATCCATTCGTCGGACGACACATTCTGACAGAAAGTGCTGCTGCCACAAAGACACAACCAGTAAAGCCACTGATGTAAATTGCATCAAAGGACAGCACTCTGGCTGATGTCTGACCCTTTCCCAGCTCTCTCTGACCAGCCACCATGTTTACTTTAATAACATTACAAGTTGTCACCGGGCAGGGACACAGCCTGAATATTTTGTAAACACAGAAACAAAGATTTAATTTATTTATTCAGTTACATTTTTCAAGTGAAGGCCAACTTGCAGGGTATAGTATACCAAAGTCACATAGGGTATTCCACTGATTTTGATTCACATGTGAAAGGTATTTCAGACTACATTTAAAGCAACAATAATTCAACAATGAATCTGTTACAAAACATACACAGATATTCACTTGTATAACTAAAGCAGCCAAGAATAATTGCAAGTGATAAGCACCTTAACAGTCATGCCTGGAATCTACAAATTTAGGCCAAGAACGTGTTGCAAATAGTAAAACGGATTCACCCCTTTTTGGTGTTTAATCAAAGAAACAAAAAAGGTAAAAATAATGTTTATGGCAGTAAGTTATTTCTGAAGAAATAGCCTTCCTTTTAAACAAACATGGAGTGTAGTTTTTAGGAAGTCTGAATACAAAAACAATGACACATTCATGAATTCATTAAAGTAGAAATTTTGCTATTACACCTTTTGACAACTGCAACACATTCTAACAATCACCTACTTTCACTACGTATACATAAGGAGTGCATATGAATACAGGACTTAAAGCTCCGATCGTCCTCCTTCCATCCATCCAGCCAACTGCATAGGACATCTTTCATATGCAAAGGACCAGTGTCAGAGTCATTTTGCGATTGACCGATGAAACTTGTTAATTGGTTTTTCTGGAGGCCTTTTATTTAGGGTGAGAGTATTAAAGGGTATAAGAAGGATAGATCATAGGGGTTTGTCAGAGGGTCAATACCAACACCCCTGCAGACAGGAGACAGTTGAAGAGACACTGAAAATGGGGTTAGTTAATCTGGATAAATAACAAAAGAGACTTTAGTGACGAGTTGGCATGCAGCATGCCCCCTTTGAAAATTGAGTTATATTAAGTCAAAACGATCTGCTAGAATGGGAATAACAGTTATCCTATGGAAAAGATCATATAACTTCAGCAGTTCTCTTCCTGCTTCCAGAAACTTGAATTTAGAGCACTCAGCGTTTGAAGTCTACTTATACATATTTCCAGTGTAACTACAGTAACTTATAAGTCACTTAATTCATAATCACATACTAATTATATAATTTATGGCATGCTATCTTGAAATCCCTATAAAATGTTTTTCTTCATCAGTTGGGGAGAGACCTGCTGGTGTGATGATGGGATCTGACATTCATATCATTGATAGAGTGGAGCCTGTGACACCTTTCATGGTAATATGGCAGGACTTCTGCTGTGGGTGGCTTTATGTCTGCAGAAGTGTTGATGTCATGATAGACGGTGACAGCGGACTGTGGTTTCTGATGTCCATTGCTGGGTTAATGCCCTTGACAACAAACTTGGAGATGAAAGGCAGGTATGGCCACAGGCTGTGGATAGAAAGCACACGTTTTAAGTGGCACTGGGATTTGCGCTTTCTCATAGCTGTAGTCTCTAACATTGCTTTTAGGATGATAGTTATTGAGTTACAGTAATCCCTTTACAAAAAGGAAACTTAAACTCTTTTTCACCAACCAACAGTTTTTATTCCAGGTGACAGATATTAGCCCTACTATCCCTCCAGTAACATCAGTCTTTGCTGATCAATATTTAAGAAACTACACAGTAGTTAAATGTCATTGACATCTCAAAGTTTGACTGTAATGTTGAGAAGCATTGAACTCAATTGCATTGATCATGGCAGATTTAAGGAAGACAAAAAAATCATCAGGACAGAGAGAATCAGCTTGACAAAACTACAGAAATACAAACCATTTCTATATATGTAATGCATGCTTTCATAAATATCAAGATTTTCAAACTATTAATACATTACCATTTGAATTGTTTCTTGGTTTAGCTGAATTGTTTAAATATTCACGCAGGCAAATCATTTACTTTGCCCTCAGTATGGATTTATGTCAAGATATATTTGGAAGTACCCAACTAAGCGAATTTCAAGTAGACCAGCAGATTACAAAAATCAATTTTTCTATAGGTAGGAAGTTTGATCTCGCCATTTTTCAAAAGGAAACAAGCCAAGTATTAACTTGGCAATCACTTAAGTTAAAGCTGACACCAGAGAGGAACCCCAATCTTGTGGGATATTCCCAATTACACAAATTTGCCAAATTGAGCGTGGGCCCAAAATCAAGGAAATAAAGGGAGTAGTTTTCTGACCGGAAGGAGACCCCATAAAAATGCCAGGTGGAACAAAGCAACTAACTTTTTTACTAAGGTGTGATTGGTTCTAGCCTGATGCATCTATTCATAATTAATTCTGCAATCAATTATCTCTCTCATATTAATTCATATTAATTGGGTGAATAGATGCTGCTTGTGCAAAACAGCTTACTTGACAGTCAAGCCAAGTTCTTGGAGTGGCATTAGACTCGGCCCATAAAAATACCAATATTTCATACTCCCCTGGATATTGAATGCATAAATCATCTTCTGGGTGGGCATTTACACTTGTCACTGTTTATCACACTGCCCACATGTTTTTCTTTCTTGGAATGTCAAGAATGAGTCTACAGCTCGGAGCATTGGATAAAAAAGGCAATCATGATATTTTGAAAAATGGGAAGATTAAGCTTCCTACATATATATAAGAATGGATTTTTGTAATCTTCTGGTGTACCTTAAATTCTCTAATAGTTGAGTTCCTCCAAATATATCTTGAGTCTATTTCTTGACCTAAATCCATACTGAGGGCAGAGTAGCAGATTTGCCTGCGTGAATATTTAAACAATTCAGCTAAACCAAGAAACAATTCAAATGGTAATGTATTAATAGTTTGAAAATCTTGATATTTATGAAAGCATGCATTACATATATAGGGTTTAACCAGGCTAGTAATTCTGTAGTTTTGTTAAGTTGGTTCTCTGTGTCCTGATTATTTTTTTTGTCTTCCTTAAATCCGGCATGATCAGTACCACTTGAGTTCAATGCTTCTCAACATTACAGTCAAACTTTGAGATGTCAATGACATTTAACCATTCAGTAGTTTTTTTGTTAATATGTTCAGTGAAGACATACGTTGCTGGAGGGAGTAGTATAGGGTTAATATTTGTCACCAGGAATAGAAACAGTTGGTGAAAAAGACTTTTTGTAAAGGGATTACTGTAACTCAATAACTATCATCCTAAAAGCAATGTTAGAGACTACAGCTATGAGAAAGCGCAAATCCCAGTGCCACTTAAAATGTACGCTTGCTATAAACAGCCTGTGGCCATACCTGCCTTTCATCTCCAAGTTTGTTGTCAAGGGCATTAACCCAGCAATGGACATCAGAAACCACAGTCCGCTGTCACCATCTATCATGACATCAACACTTCAGAAATTCTGTAGACAGAAAGCCAGCCCACTGCGGAAGTCCTGCCATATTACCATAAAAGGTGTCACAGGCACCTCCACTCTATCAATGATATGAATGTCAGATCTGATCATCAAACCAACAGATCTCTCACCAACTGAAGTTTCGCTGGGAGCTGGAGAAGAACTGCTCAAGTTATATGACCTTTTCCACAGTGTAACTGTTATCCCCCTTCTAGCAGATCTTTTTAACTTGATATAACTCAATTTTCGAAGGGGGTATAATACATGCCACCTCATCACAAAAGTCTCTTGCATTGTTTATCCAGATTAACTAACCCCATTTTCAGTGTCTCTGCAAATGTCTCCTGTCTGCAGGGATGTTAGTATTGACCTTTGACTCACCCCTATGATCTATCCATCTTATACCTTTTGATTCTCTCACCCAAAGTAAAAGGCCTCATGAAAAACCAGTTAACAAGTTTCATCAGTCAATTGCAAAATGACTCTCTCTGCTCCTTTGCATATGACAGATTTCTTGTGCAGTGTTGACTTTATGGATGGACTGATGATCGGAGCTTTAAGTCCTGTATTCATGCACTGCTTGCGTAAGTGCAGTGAAAGTAGGTGATTTTTAGAATGTGTTGTAGTAGTCAAAAGGTGCAATAGCAAAATTTCTACTTTAATGAATTCATGAATGTATTCATTGATTTTGTATTCAGACTTCCTAAAAACTACACTCCATGTTTGTTTAAAAGCATGGCTATCTTTCAGTAATAACTTATGTCATAAACATTATATGTTTCCATCTTTTCATCTTTGATAAAAACACCAAAAGGGGGTGAATCCGTTTTACTATTTGCAACACGTTCTTGGCCTAAATCTTTAGATTCCAGGCATGACTGTTAAGGTGCTTATCATTTGCAGTGATTCTTGGCTGATTTACTTTTACATGTGAATATCCATGTACTTCTTGCAACTGATTTATTGTTGAATTATTGTTGCCTTAAATGTAGCCTGCAATACCTTTCACATTTCCAGCATCTTCAGCTGGAGATAGAGATCTGCTGGTGTGATGACCAAATCCGACATTAACATTATTGATAGAGTGGAGGAGTCTGTGACACCTTTCATGGTAATAAGGCAGGACTTCTGCTATGGGTGGCTTTATGTCTACGGAAGTGTTGATGTCATGATAGACAGTAACAGCAGACTGTGGTTTCTGATGTCCATTTCTGGGTTAATGCCCTTGACAACAAACTTAGAGATGAATGGCAGGTATGTCCACAGGCTGAGGACAGGAAAGCGCAAATCTTAAGTTGTACTTAGATTTGTGATTTCTAATAGTCTTGCCCTGATATCACTTTCTGAGAGTGACCCTCAACTACCTCAAGCCACTTTTTCACTTTTAAAACTCGTGTTACGATGTGTTACACATTAATTTAAAGAAGAATAAGATTTAACTTAGCTTTTGGGTAGGCCTCACCATTACAAATGTCAAACGCACAAGGTGTCAAATGTCCAAGATCGCTTTTTAAAGTTAATCACCCTGAAGTACACCAGAGACACCTATTGTTTGTGTGAGCTTGCCTGGTTGCTATAAACAAAGCCTACAGAATCACATGACTGTCTGTTGTTCAATTGTGACGTCACCACAACTGATGAGGTCACAGTAGCCAAGCTCCAATTGTGACGTCGTGCCCCTGGTGAATTAGAGACAGTACAGCTAAATTTGCCTGTTGTGTGTAGCTTCGACTGACTGTAGCGCAAAAACGGGAGCGGATGGAGCGCTATTTTTTTTTACCAATTTGTTCATAATAAAGCAAAGAACATTTTATTGGAATTTGAAAAAAACGGTAATACTCTAGCTATTTTTCTATCCATGAAAACTAATAATTTGAGTATTTTTATTAACATTTTAATTTAACTTCAATTGGCCCTAGTTTGTACGGATAGAACACTTTTTTTGGCTGGATGTGTAGCATTCAGGTCCAATAACATCATACCGCAATTTCATAAATATGGTATTACTTTTGGATTTTAGGGTGATTAACTTTAAGTCTCACAGTGATGAAAAAAAGCCTGATGGTCTATTGTTTTATGTAGCACTCTCTCATTACTAACAGGAAACAAATTAAAGCTGTGGTTGCAGGTAGTTCCCATAATAATCTGGTTTTATCAAATTTACTGCAAAAAGATACAAAACAGATAGTGATAAGGAATTTATAGCAAATCAGCGGAAGCCCCAAGTAAGATGCATACTAACCGACCCTAATACCCTTCCGACTTATGACCCTTAAGCCAAGTAAGACTACTGAGTAAAGTGAGCTGCTGTATCAGACAGCCTCAGGTCATGCACTCCCCATTTAGTTGAGATTGTGGTTTCTTGAGCCAGTTGTGAAGTCTAATGCCAAGAAAATTGAGTTGCTATACAAGGTATTTAAGTGAAGGGTTAACCTTTAGATTATAAAATGGCAGATGATTGATGGAACTATAAATTGAGAGGACAGTCACTGTGATTGGCCAGTCTGTCCAAGGGAACAAAATGACATTACTGAAGAGACTTTAGGACAGGTCCCTCCATAAGGAACCAAAGACTTAAGCTTGTGGTTTGTAGCATATGTTTCCAATTGAAGAATTGGGTGGTTGTTTTGTTTGGATTGAATGTTTTGTACATGTTCCAATTAACTTTGGCTTGTAGTGTCTCCCATGAATATAACACAGTGGCTTCGCTTTTGACCATTTGGCAAACCAGTCAAGTGCCCCATGTTTTTCAGTCTCCTTATTCTTTTTCATTCTTCTAAGTTTATTTCCAATTTTACAAGTGATGCGACTGCATTGTAAGCGAATCTGGCTAGTCAGTCGTCATCTATTTTCCATTGATACTGGATATGCCATTTTCACATGCTACTTGGTTACTTTGATTTATTTGAATCAATCCTTTTCACTCAAAATTCACAATAACCTCTCTCTCAAAAGACTGGATTTGAAGTTTAAAGATTGGAAAACTGACCATGTGTCATTAGACTACGGCATTTAATAGAATAATTCTTAGGCAGGAAACATTACACGCTATTAAGAATTAAAAAAAAAAAGAACTGGGAGTATAAGTCTACCTATGTTAAAATACACAGGGGAACATCATTCTTAAAATCATCGCAAGGTACATTGGAAAACAAAGTAGAGTTATGAATAATTTATTTTAACTACAATCACTTCCAACTTCTGTGTATCGTTTGGAATTATACTTGGGTGACTTGGTCAATTTGATTGAAATAAATCACTATCCAACTAATTGGGTTTCAACAATGACAAGAGTTGCTTTGGTTATTATACATTCTCTACCAGCACTAAACTACAATTTGGGAAACTGAACTACATGTAGCAAATTGTGATTTAAATAAATCATTCCAAAGAAATTCAATAGAGTATATCAGGATTCAAGAACTATGACATTAGTCACAATCAAATATTATTCAGGGCAATACCAAGAAATTGCCTGGGAAGATGGCCAACCTCAGGCATTGGCAGAACATGTAGCAGGATGGCCTATGATTATTGAGTTTAAGGAAGTCACCTGGTTAGAGTGCAGAAATTTCACTGTCTGATCGAAAACATTGAATATGGTACTAATCCAAGAATGATTTCTTTTTAAACAGAGGAAAGCAAATAAAACTTCAACACAACTGCAACAGTTGAATGTTCCACTGCAGAACAGGAGTTGGAAATTTATATGTTGAGTCTATTTGTTTAACTGCCTGGTACCTTTATCAGACCTGGCAATTGAGAACTCACAGCAGTGATTCAAATAAATTACTTCAAAGAGAATTCTAGTCTCATATTTGTTCAACACAGACTCTGAAATAACGATCTTTCCATTTCAAGGTCCAATAATCTAAAACTTGCTTTAGAAGTTTTCCACTAAATTCAATACGTAGAAGAAGAATGGAATAAAAAGGAAAAACAATATATATGCATTTCATCATTTTTCGTCTTGGTCAATGAGAATACACTGTTTTACATGCAAAGTTTAGTACCTGTCTTGCAATGCTACGATCATATGCACAGTCATAAGTTTTGTACAGTCTGTTATTCAAAGTTTGATTACACACCAAAAAGTTAACACTATAAAACATTAACAAGAATCTGCAGATTCAATACCTGACAAAGTGGAAGACTGGCCAGTTAGAGGTGTCCACAAGCTAAAACTAGCAAAAAATTTTTTTTCATGAATACGGCCTTGAACCCTAATAGCAATTTTAAAAATTCAAAATGGCACCCTGCCTGACCCTGTAGGTGACCCCTAGCCTAGTTATATAACTAGAAAAAAACCAAAATAGCAGCCATAATTTCCCTTTTTAATGTGTGACGAAGAACTTAAAAATTATTTTGACCAGTGAAAGTAAAATATTGAGTTTTGCAACTTTTCTACTGGTAGAAGAGGCAAATAGAACTAAATATGCACCAACAGATGAAATCCACAATTGCGGCACCATGAGCCATTTGAGATGGGGCACCTTGAGCCAGTTTCAATGAAGGTTTAATGTGTCTCCTATATTCAATTGAAGCTTAGTTTTCATCAGCAAGTGTATTGAACTAGAGTGCAAGATTTTAGCAGCTAATAATAAGGACACATTTGTACTTTTTTCGTTGATTAATAATCATATTCGACATTCATCTGAACCATGGGGTGGCATGTGCCAAGGGGAAATTTCAAGTAAATTATTTGGTTGATAAGGTCCCTATATATCAATACATTAAATAATATCCATTTTAAAAGTGTCATTTAACTTGCTGCCACAAAGAATAACAAAAAAATGATGTTGAACATAATTCTTGTACTGGACAACAGCACTCGTTTTACTCTTTTACCAATGGTCTTAGAATTCACAATTGATAAACATAATAGGCAAATTTTATAGATATGAAGAGGTTATCTCCCTATGTAAAGCAACTTTGGGAGCATTTTGATAAATGTAGTATAGTGTCTGGGCACAGTGAGCTGCTTGCATATTTTTGTATCGATGTCTTAACCTATAAAAAAACTTACATGTAAGTATTCTTAACAGTACATCGATTCATCAAGGTAAGGAAAATCTATTGCGAAAACCTGTATATATCAAGTAAACTCCTCCGAATTCAATGCACTTATTCATTTTGCTCTATTTGCAATATTAACTTCGCAAAAAGCGTTTCGGCGCATTACTCTACAATGATGCAAATTCCAGTGGCCACAGCAAACCAGTGGCAGATTCATGATGTTTTTTTGTGGGAGGGGGGGGATAAGATTTTCCAGGCATGAAATCACACACTATTAAATATTACTGAAAAACATGTACACCGTGCATGTAGCAATTAACAAACTAATAGCCAAACAGGTGGTTTTACATAACAGAAGTTGTTTTTTTTTTTTTTACACATCCTTGGCTATGTAATATTTTCATGAAACAAGGGGAGGGGCTTTTTTTTCTAAGGGTATTTATTTCATAGAAACACCTACTTTGAGATATTAAAACCTTTTATTACATGCCACATACCCTCAGGTTCATGGTAAGATCGACTCAGTACCCTTTTTTAAGGGTACTTTTCTTGTTTAAAGACAAAATTTGACTATTTAAAAATCAAGAATATAATGTAACAACACCGAATATTGTTGCCAACGGTCTTACTATGTTCACATAAAGTACCCAGCTTTTCGACGTCGATACTTTAGGCCCATCAGTGCAAAATGTCCGAAGTCACTCATGGTGCCCCGCTCCCCCCACCCCCCCCCCCCCACCCCAAGGTGATCCCCAGGTTAGGGTGCATCGACTGCCCCAAGTATCTTCAAAACATCATGTACTTCTGCAGTACGTGATTTCTGGATGACACAGTTATATTCCTTAGAAAAAGAGCTTTAATTTGAAGTCAAAATCAATAGTTTCCTTTGAGAAGTCGCAATTGTGTGTAGATTTTTTTTACAGGGAAATCACCCAGAGTATCTGCTGAAGTGATGGTACATATTTCTTCAAGAATTAGTAATCATTACTGTTGATTGGCCTCTGCCATGGAAATAAGAGCGATATACGGTTTTCCTTGATTATTTACTGGATTATTATAGCTGGCTTTTTTTTCACATGGTTTAGAATGAATCAGAAATTCTTACCTGACATTTTTCTGTAGTAAATCTGGTACTGGGTAAGTTCCATCATTATTATTTTTGACCATTAACTGAAGATGTGCTAATGAGTATTTTACTTTTCATTGTTGGTTCAAATAATATCATACTGGATTAAATTATGTTATCTCAGTTTTCTTTAGTTGTTGGTCACAACCCTGATGTAATGTCCTCATACCTGTGACAAGCCATCTATTGAAAACTGCCAATATAAAGGATTAGACTGCATGTTGTCAAAAACAAAGGTATTGTATAACTTGGACTGTTATTAATTGTTTGTTTCTGACTTTTTTGCCTGCAAAATGAGCACACATGATATTTTCAACACTTGGAAGTGATGTTACCAAGGGCTGTCTCAGTGGAATTTTTCATTGATTTAAGGTACAAATTGAATTTATCAAACATTTTAAGCATTGACATAGGCAAATACAAATCAATTTGATAATTCATATGATGCAGCAATTGTTAGAAAAAACCCCGGCAAAACCAGATACTGATTAACCTGCAATATGAGCTTGAGTTTAATATAATATTAAATTCATAGTGTACTTTTCCAGTTAAACCATGTTACAAATAAAGGAAGAATTTTGCAATGGTTTGAGGGATGCTACATGTTTTATGTCCTGTATTGTTTGTTTTCACTCTGTAGACAAACAGGACAGGATGATAGAATTTCATGAACATGTACGTACAATTTAAATAGATATTTTACATAGGTAGGTTTCATATTTGTCATAGGGGGAGGGTTGGTCTAGTGGTAGCATTCTGGGCTGCCAATAGCTGGGTCCAGGGTTCGAATACAGCTTTTGCCAGGTCGACCACCTGGCCTATGTTGGATGGCTGTTTCAATCATCCTTCACCTCATTGCCATGTCATCTTCCTGTTCTAATAAGCCTACTAACCACAAAAATACAGGACATAGCGCCTCAGTCAATCTGTATTTTTCATGCACTGCATACCCATTTTCAAATTGTCTCCTTGGCCTAAAAATGGATAGTACCTTATTTGAGAGAGATGTTTTGCCAAACAATTAAGATACATCCCTGAATTAATAGGGTATGTACCAGACTCACAGTCTTCTCATCACTCATCATTATCGGCGGTCACCAACACTGGAGAATGCTATGGCATGAAAACCTTGGGCAATGTTCCCCTTGTCTCTGCCCTTGGGCGCTGTACTATGGCTGCCCTGAGCTGTATCATTGTGGAAGGCTCATCACGAATTTCGTGCCTGCGATGCAGTGCATGACTTAGAGTATATACAATACAATACAATACAATGGAAAGGTAACTTGTGCAAGTCAAAAATTGGCTGAAATAACTAAAAAATCTGTCTAATCTAACATGTATATATTTTTCATAATTTGACATGTTCACAAATTCGTGAAAGTTTTAAACTGGCATGTACGAATTTGTGGATATGAAAAAACGAGCAAAGGTACTCATATACATGTAATAATTAACACTCGTGAATGTGCTTTATTATTCATTCGTGTATCTGCCAATGCCAACAATCGGGGAAGTGCTATATAATTAGGGTTTAGTGTTAAAATTGGGGTTAGAGTTGGTTTTAGCAAAGATTCCATTTGCAATGTTCATTAAGTACAAATACACAAATTTGTGAAAAGTATTATTTGACATGTACATTGTACACAAGTGCCTTGGTCATGTATATGTTCGTTTTTTACACTTTCATCATTCGTCTACATGCCAAATAATAAAAAATGTATACCTCAATTTAATTCAATTCCCTTTCTATAAAAAAAAAACTAATTTCAAGCTCACTGATACCATTGACTGCATGTAAGTGGCTGATCAGATTTTATTGGCAGTTTTTAATCATCCTCACTTCTCAGTGTAAGCTTGAGAAGCTACCCTGACCACATGATACACTGTTTTGTGAAGTAGTTACAAAAGATTAACTTTCCTCCGGTGTGACAGACTTAATTAACAGTTTGAGATTTCTCAAAGCAATTGAATGAATGCTTGAGTGTTTCATAGTTGCCTGTTTGTTGTTTCAGTGAGTTTCTTTGTAGAAAACCGTAAACAATTAATTAAATAATGCCGGAAAAAAAGCTGACAATGCTTTAGAAATCATCAATATTTTGTAAAGATTGTTGGCAGGGCGAGTGTGAACGGGAGGATGGTTTTTATGGGTGTGTCTAGGTTTTGTAGCATTCATAACAGTCATCCAATTCGCACCAACATAAACTTATCCAGATAGCTAGATAGATATTTCTTTTATTAGACCACTAAACTATACAGATTAAGAAATAAGCATACATGTATCAAATATATAAGTATAATAGATAACAGATTGTGATGATAAATAAAGTTATAGGTTAGGAGGGCCTCATTAAACCTAAACATAGGCGCTAACATGAGGACCCACCCTACATTCCATAGCATTAGAAAATAAATCATATGTACAATTCATATTTAGGCACGTTTAGGGTTTGAACAAAAACAGTTGGGGAAAAAAAAAGAAAATCTCATCTTTTTGACTGAGTGCAATGAGGCAGAAGATCTGCTTGCAGCAATAAATATTTATGATGATTTTTGATTAAAAAATGTTTTTCGGTTTTGATGAATTGGCAAAAAAGGTTGAATTTTAATGTTGCCGTATAAGCCATGGTTCTTCCTTAGATGGGAAAAATATTTCGTTTGACGAAATCTTGCAACATCTATGAAAACTTTTTTGAAAAGGTTTTCAGACTCATCTATTTGAGACTGGTGGCAAGTCAAGTATTTCATTGGCATTTCAAGCTATTTTACGGGAGGAGGGTTGGTCTAATGGTAACTTGCTGGGCTGCCAATCGCTGGTCCAGGGTTTGAAGCCAGCTCATGCTTGGTCACCTGGGCCTGTGTTGGACGGTTGTTTCAACCCTCCTTTGCCTCATTGCCATGTCCTCCCCCAGTCCTAATTAGCCTACCTAGAGCATAAATACAGGACGTAAAGCCCAATCATCCATCCATCAAGCTATTTCACCAACAAATTATTGGATAGGTCCCAATTTCCTAAGGATTGGAATGCTTCTAAGCTGTTGTTTGGCATTCTTATCAAACTGTCCAATGAGAATGTTTCTTAAAATACCACAATTTTGATTCTTTTTAATTTCAAAAGTACTAAGTCAAAGTTTGATTAATCTGTGTTTGTTTGTTTGTTTGTGGTTTACGCCTATGCAGCACCTTAGTGGGCTATGTCGAGGCAGGCGATCGCCGTCAGGGTTGCATGATTTAAATCATTTGATTTAAATCATTAGATTTAAATCATTTGATTTAAATCATTTGATTTAAATCATTTGATCTAAATTATTTGATTTAAATCCGTGATTTAAATCCGTGATTTTAATCAATGATTTTTATTGAAAACCACTATATGTTAGAAAACTGCAAATAGTTTGCATATAAATGCTATAATGGATCAGTTGACACCTTCACACTTGAATTGGCAAGGAATCACTGCTACGGAGATACCAGGGTGGATTTGGCTTACTTTAATCCAGTTTAAACAGCAATCCTCTCTCATGCGACAAATTCCTAATCTAATGCCAAAAGTAGCGCTCATTAAACAAGAAAACAACAATATCAAACAATAGTAATTGTACAATACTGATTCTGTGGTCATTAATAGTAATTTCAATCATTCCTTAGCTCCATAGTATGATATTCTATGGACAGTGGCTTCCAAGTATTCAAAAATTGTGTCTTTGAAATAGGATTAAACCCTGTTAAGTCTCTTTTGGAAGCCAAGTAAAAATTTCCTATTTCATCGATCATTCCTAGCAATACTGGGTCAAAAAAGTTGACAAAATACCACACTTGAATCGACCTTAAATTCATATTCTGAGGGAATTTATTGAAGCTGGGAAAAGTAAAAAATATTAACAATCTACAACTTCAAATTTCAACTTCATTACATGACTTTTGGGGAGTGAAAGACATTTTTCCCACTACAGAAGACCTAATTAAGAACAGTCTATCATTTATTATGACTTCAATTTCTTCGAAAAAAATATATTTGAAAAAATAAGACTGCTTGATTTAAATAAAAAAAGTCCGATTTAAATCAAATAAATCAGATTTGCTTGCAACCCTGATCGCCGTAAGATGATGAGATGAGAAGATTGTGAGTCTGGCACATACCCTATTAATTCAGGGATGCCCAGGGTCTTTCAGTTGCCCCAGCATAGAACACTAGATACAACCCGCCTCCATTTAATGTCCCATGGGCTCGGACTAAAGTGAGTTCCCGGGGTGAGATTTTAACCCGCACCCTCAAAGCCAGTTGACAAGCGCACTTACCAGTTAGGCCACGGGGGAACCCGATTAATCTGTGTTCTAAACAGTTTAAAATTAGAACAAAGCCCCAAAAGACTGGCTGCTGCAGTTTTTAATGCATGGATGGATGATTGGGACTTTACATCCTGGGTGGTGTAGTGGTTTATGTTCCTGCCTGCTCCCTGAAGATCTTTGTCTGCTCCCTGAAGGTCTTTGACTGTGTGGTTTCGAGCCCCGAGTGGGAACCCAAAATTTCTGTCTACCTTCATGAGCAAAATCCCAGCTGGATGTCATTCTGATGAGACGTTAAATTGGTGGCCCCTTGTATCAGTGTCTGTGCTGGGCAAGTAAAAGATCCCTCACATGAGTTAAATGTGTTACATGCTGAGAACTCCCTCTCTCTCTCCCTCATCTCAGCAATCAACCCTCATAAGCACCCAGAACTGGGTTGAGAGGGCTGCACTTACTATATCTATCTATCTATCTATCTATCTA
This sequence comes from Platynereis dumerilii, assembly GCA_026936325.1. NCBI lineage: Eukaryota > Metazoa > Annelida > Polychaeta > Phyllodocida > Nereididae > Platynereis > Platynereis dumerilii. The sequence continues at coordinate 519,180 of JAPTHN010000132.1, forward strand.
TCTATCTAATATAGGCCCCTGGACCCAGCGATTGACGGCCTAGCATGCCACCACCAGTCACCTGATCAACCCTCCCATCTGACACCTGTAGAGACCCACTCAGAGCAAGTCTCAAACTTGCCTTATTTGGGCCATCCTCCCATTGCAGGGCTCAATTTGTACCATTGTTGAAAGCCTATAAGTTGGGCAGTGATTTATTTCAATCAAATTGACCAAGTCATCCAAACATTATAATTCTTAAAGATTGATACAGAGAAGTTGAAAACAACTGTACTTCTGATAAACTAGTTATTATGTTAGTTTTTATTTATGATGTACCTTGAGATGATGTTAAGAATCATATTTTTTAAATATTTTAATATAGGTAGTCTCATATTGCCAAACTTATACTTTCTAAATTCTTAATAGCACGTAATGTCTCATGCCCGTCTTTCTTGAATTCTGGTAAACTTTCTTTAATTCCTTTGGAGTGATTTATCTATATCGAAGCTTGTCAGTTCAGTTTTCCAAGACTGTCGTTTGGTGCAGGTAGAGAATGTATGCAATTTCCGCCAGTGAAACCCAATCAGTTGGATAGTGATTTTTTTCAATCAAAGTGACCAAGTCACCCAAGTATAATTCAAAATGATTCAGGAAACTTGGAAGTGCATGTAGTTCTGATAAATTAAATTATTTATAATGTTAATTTTGTTTTGCGATGTATCTAGAGATGATTTTAAGACTCCCATTCCCCTTTATATGTTAACACAGGTAGATTCATACTGTACAATTGTAAATAAACTTAAGACCAATGAAAAAGAACAAGAAGACTGAAAAACAGGGCGCAATTGACCTTTTGCCGTTATGGTCAAAAGCGATGCCACTGTGTTATATTCAGTTTTGAGTATGAAACTGGACTGGCGAGAATGAAATATATACCTAAATGAAAATGAAACTTTCACTTTATCGAGTAATTTTCTTTGTTGTTTATGTAAAGTTTATCAGCGGTTTGTGTGGATTGTGTACAAAAAGTTGGTGATTGGTAAAATGGGTGGTGGTAGTGCACAATTTATAACAGCAAAACCTCCAGTTTAATGAATATGCACTGTTGTTGTATTCAGATTATCCAAAAATTTAACAAATCAAAAAGGACTTGAATGGACCTTTCTATGTGCAACACGCTTGACATACATCTTTAGATTTCCGGGAAAAACTGTCAAGTACCTTATAATTTGTAGTAATTCATCATGGCTTATTTAGTTTTACTCCTACATTCATCTCCTCTTACTACAGATTTATTTTTGAGATGTTCAGAGTAATTTCTATAAGAGATTTTGTTGATCAAAAACTTACAAAATCACTTCTAGGAAGAACTTTTAAATTAATCTCACATCATTTCCAAAAGTAAAACAAGACAAGTTCTGTACAGCAAGCATCTACAGGGTGGTCAAAAAAAAACTTTACACTTATGAATTATTTTTTGGGTAACTCTCATTGTAACAATTACTTATTTTTCAATACAAAACAACTTGTATAGCAAAGAACATCCTCTCTGGAGATAATTGATTCATTTGGACGTCCTTTTGGACTGATGACTTTTCTATCGTGGGCCTAAATGATGCAGAGGTGCCAAAAATGTAACATTGTCTCCGTTTTTCCCATAAAAACTTAACGGAAGCCGTCATTTGGCAACTAAAGTTTGTGGTGTCTTACAGGGATCTGCCTCTAAATTTGCCAACCCAGAATAATCACATTGATTAAGACCTTGCGATAATAGGGGCCCTATTGTCCTGCCGAGAAACTTGGCAGAGCGAACCTTGATCCAGTTCTGGGCTTTCAATGGGAGAATGACTGATGCCCCATCTTGTTTAAAGATCAAATTATCTGTAGCATTGTATGTCTTATCTATCCAGTGCTTCAAACGCTCTTTTAAGTTGTTAATATGTACTTTTCCTGAGATTTTTAACACCCTGATCATCAACCTTCAGACGGCTTTGTTTTTAAATCTTATAATGGCCATAGTGGAGGCTGAACTTGGTCTAGCACCTTCTGGCTTGCGCTGAATTGTGCCTCTGTATTTTCATTTTCATTTTAGGTCATATTTATTTGTCTTGCGAAGCTCAGTTGCTTCCAAATTGCTGATGGGTCATGATCAACCCAGAGTAGTGAAAACGCAGGAGCAGTCCTGGCTTCCATTTTGTCTACTATCAAAAAAGTAATGACCTATTTTAATCAGCAACCAATTTTCCAAAGATCTAGTATACTTGGCTTGTATACAAAATAAGTACCCTGGCACTGACTCAATCATGGCAGCCTGGAAAATGAAATATCAATCATGAAGTTTTTTTGTGACCACCCTGTAGGAAATACTGTTGATCTAATAGAATTATTGATCCCACAAACTTGCCAAGCTTGATGTCAGGAAGTAACGCATCTCATCATGAGCAGCCTTAAATTTTGTTTTCAGCAGAAGTCATTGAAATAGAAGTGGTTAAGTATACTAGTGCCAATAAACATGATATTGTCTCCAACTGAAATACTCCATTCAACACTGAAATGTTTTATACATCTTTGAAATACCTTGTATTCTGCAATGCCTTTCATGTGTTTGTCAAAATCAGTATAATACCTTATGTGACACTGGTACACTAGAGGTCTGCGTGGCCAGCACCGCACCGCGCGGGTTGCGGTGCAGTGTGCGGTGCAGTGCGGTGCGGTTTGAAAATGTGCAGTGCGGTTGCGGTTTTGAACTTAACAAGTGCGGTGCGGTTGCAGTGCACCGCAAATGAAATGGGTGCGGTGCGGTGCAGTTGCGGATTTTCATTAATGACACGAGAACCGCAATGGAACCGCGCTTTAAAAAACTTATGTTCATTTTTTGAGGATCAGTTGTTTGTACACTGGGTTGATTAAATTGTATTTACTTAAATTTTTTACTGTCGTTTAAATTACCATATATATTATTTGTTTCCAAATTAACTTATTCTATTTCTTGTACCATATTATGATTTATCACAGAGATAGACCCATGCATTTATGTATGTTTATTCATTCAATTTCTTTGCTCTAAAAAGCAATTAAGGAGGAGGCCGCAAGAAAGTAAAATATTTAACTTGTTTCTCCCAAACCAAACAGGTCTAAAATAACAAAATTTATGTGCAATTTTTTGAAAACCGAGTATCACCCAGAAAATCTAAGCTTTGCTGAAGTAGGCCTAATAACTGTTCTGCTGTTTTTGTATAATCATTAATTATTGTAATATTACTTCCTTGTAAAAAAAATGGTTAAGCCTATATTTCAAATTCACTTATTTTTGTCGATGGAAACAGGTGATGGCATTAAAGTAAGTTAATTTTATTCATCACCCCTCCTTAATTGTTGTAGTAAGCACAAATTAATACTCCAATAAATCTATAAAGTAATCCATCAGTGTATCCATCAATCACACAATAATCAATCTATCCATCAATCCTGCAATCAATCAGTCCATCCATCAATCTCGCAATCAATCAGTCCATCCGTCACTCATGCAAATGATGCAATCAATCAGCCAGTCTATCTTTATTATCTCTCCATACAAAGACGAACACACATGCCATAGGCATATCTGTCCAACAATTAATCAATTTATCTATTTATTTAGTCTATGAACAAAATTTTTTAAAAGTCTGAATTTTCAATATATTCCTATCACAATGTTTGGGTATTATTAACATTTAAGATGTTAAGTATTGTTATATGTGACCCAACTTGCTAATTAGCAAACTAGCACCAGGTAAATGTTGTTTAAACAGTGAAACAATAGGCCCAAAACAATACATGGATAGGGGTTGAACAAAGAACTGTAGGCCTATTTACCCTTTTAAATTTTTGCAACTTTCTAGCTACAATTACTTGCAATAATGTATTGTATTAAACATTCTTAAAAAATTGTAATTGAAAATGAAGTGAAATTTAATAACGTTTATGTCAAATTATGAACTTGAGAAAAGAAATCCCCATTCATTTGAAAATAGGAAAAAATTGCAATTCCGAATTTCAGATACAAACACACATTGAATATCATGTAATAAGGGTTTACTGCACTTCTAATTTTAATCAATCTTGTGATTCCTGATTAGAAAGGTAATCTGATAGTATGTCTTGCATGCATTTCTACAATGCTCACATATCAACAATATTTATCAACATATAAAACCTTAACTTATATAACCTTAGCATAATATTATATCTATAGGTATCTTCAAATTCTTTTTGAAACAATTCTAAGCCCTGCAAACTTGTCTGTTTTCATTGTAATCTTTTGGTAAATCTGTGTACTTAAACTTGCAGTATCAACTTTTGACTTATAAAATTATTCACATTCAATTCAATTCTCTAATACTGAGTGTAATTTTCATTCTACATCATACTTATGTATGTAATTAATTCACCTTTCTTAGATTTATATCTTTAGTATGCGAAAATGGGTGCGGGTAATTTGCGGTTTTTAGTGCGGTGCGGTGCAGTGGCGGTGCTATATGACTGCGGTGCAGTGCGGTGCAGTTCAGCATAGCTGCGGTGCAGTGTGGTGCGGTTCCATGTGACTGCGGTGCAGTGCAGTTGCGGTTCTGAACTTTGTGGTGCAGTGCGGTTGCGGTTTACAAATTATGCACCGCGCAGACCTCTATGGTACACCCTCTAAGTTGGCCTTCACTTGAAGAAAGAAACTGAATAGATCCTTTAAATCTGTGTTTCAGTATTTATGAAATATTCATGCCCACCCAGTGACAACTTGTAATGCCATTAAAGGAAACATGGTGGTGGTCGTAGAGAGCTGGAAAGGGTCAGACATCAGCCAGAGTGCTGTCCTTTGATGCAATTTACATCAATGGCTTTTCTGGTTCTGTCTTTGTGGCAGCAGCACTTTCTGTCAGAATGTGTCGTCCAATTGATGGATCAGGAAATAAGGGCTGAAGGGCAACAGGAAAGTCCAACCACGAACCCATTCTGCCCACTTCACACTATCCATTATGTAAACAAAGCTGCTCCCTTTACTTTCTGCTCCTACCTTGGCCTTGTTTTGCTGACATTGGCCATTCCCATTACTATATATCACTTGACTTATGTCAACAGCAGTTCCAATCATTTTTTGCCTCATTGACGTATCATCCAGCTCTCCTCCTCTACTAATTTGCCTACATGGCCAATTGTGCAGTGTACGTAAAACGTACGTTGCTCTTTCTTGCGTATTTTGTACGTAAATCAGTTGTTTTCACATATGAATTACGTACGAAAATTTACATACGTAAAACATACGTAAATTTTTGTATGGATTTCATACGTGTAAAGTTGGTTTTGGGGCATTAACTTGTTTTTTTTTGCATATTTTTTTCACATACGCCAATACAAGGTCTAATCTTAAACCGTTTATGATAACCATATTGCACTAAAATGGCCAAAGTAACTGAAAAGTGCCTGTGTGAAATTTTTATGAATTCGTACGAAATTCGTACGAAAACGTACGTACGTTCTACGGATCGGCTCTTTTTTGTGAGTTTCGTACGTAGAATTTAAATAGGTAATTCATGCGCTGCACAATTGCTAGTGATACCAAGTACATGAATACAGGACGTAAGCCCCAATCATCCATCTAATCCATCCAACCAAGCCGACAGCAGGTTTCTTAATTGTGGTCGTACCAGTTTCCCACTCATAGCTATGTAATGTATCTATTGATGAACTTAACAGTCGAGGATCTACATTGGTGCATAACAGCTTACGCACTTGAGAGGCAAGCCAAGATCTCTTGGATGAAAAAAGAACAAGAAGATTGAAAAACAGGGCGCAATTGACCTTTTGCCGTTATGGTCAAAAGCGATGCCACTGTGTTATATTCAGTTTTGAGTATGAAACTGGACTGGCGAGAATGAAATATATACCTAAATGAAAATGAAACTTTCACTTTATCGAGTAATTTTCTTTGTTGTTTATGTAAAGTTTATCAGCGGTTTGTGTGGATTGTGTACAAAAAGTTGGTGATTGGTAAAATGGGTGGTGGTAGTGCACAATTTATAACAGCAAAACCTCCAGTTTAATGAATATGCACTGTTGTTGTATTCAGATTATCCAAAAATTTAACAAATCAAAAAGGACTTGAATGGACCTTTCTATGTGCAACACGCTTGACATACATCTTTAGATTTCCGGGAAAAACTGTCAAGTACCTTATAATTTGTAGTAATTCATCATGGCTTATTTAGTTTTACTCCTACATTCATCTCCTCTTACTACAGATTTATTTTTGAGATGTTCAGAGTAATTTCTATAAGAGATTTTGCCAAAGTTGATCAAAAACTTACAAAATCACTTCTAGGAAGAACTTTTAAATTAATCTCACATCATTTCCAAAAGTAAAACAAGACAAGTTCTGTACAGCAAGCATCTACAGGGTGGTCAAAAACAAACTTTACACTTATGAATTATTTTTTGGGTAACTCTCATTGTAACAATTACTTATTTTTCAATACAAAACAACTTTTATAGCAAAGAACATCCTCTCTGGAGATAATTGATTCATTTGGACGTCCTTTTGGACTGATGACTTTTCTATCGTGGGCCTAAATGATGCAGAGGTGCCAAAAATGTAACATTGTCTCCGTTTTTCCCATAAAAACTTAACGGAAGCCGTCATTTGGCAACTAAAGTTTGTGGTGTCTTACAGGGATCTGTCTCTAAATTTGCCAACCCAGAATAATCACATTGATTAAGACCTTGCGATAATAGGGGCCATATTGTCCTGCCGAGAAACTTGACAGAGCGAACCTTGATTCAGTTCTGGGCTTTCAATGGGAGAATGACTGATGCCCCATCTTGTTTAAAGATCAAATTATCTGTAGCATTGTATGTCTTATCTATCCAGTGCTTCAAATGCTCTTTTAAGATGTTAATATGTACTTTTCCTGAGATTTTTAACACCCTGATCATCAACCTTCAGACGGCTTTGTTTTTAAATCTTATAATGGCCATAGTGGAGGCTGAACTTGGTCTAGCACCTTCTGGCTTGCGCTGAATTGTGCCTCTGTATTTTCATTTTCATTTTAGGTCATATTTATTTGTCTTGCGAAGCTCAGTTGCTTCCAAATTGCTGATGGGTCATGATCAACCCAGAGTAGTGAAAACGCAGGAGCAGTCCTGGCTTCCATTTTGTCTACTATCAAAAAAGTAATGACCTATTTTAATCAGCAACCAATTTTCCAAAGATCTAGTATACTTGGCTTGTATACAAAATAAGTACCCTGGCACTGACTCAATCATGGCAGCCTGGAAAATGAAATATCAATCATGAAGTTTTTTTGTGACCACCCTGTAGGAAATACTGTTGATCTAATAGAATTATTGATCCCACAAACTTGCCAAGCTTGATGTCAGGAAGTAACGCATCTCATCAGGAGAAGCCCTTATATTTTGATTTCAGTAGAAGTCATTGAAACAGAAGTGGTGCCAATAAACATGATATTGTCTCCAACTGAAATACTCCATTCAACACTGAAATGTTTTATACATCTTTGAAATGCCTTGTATTCTGCAATGCCTTTCATGTGTTTGTCAAAATCAGTATAATACCTTATGTGACACTGGTACACTAGAGGTCTGCGTGGCCAGCACCGCACTGCGCGGGTTGCGGTGCAGTGTGCGGTGCAGTGCGGTGCGGTTTGAAAATGTGCAGTGCGGTTGCGGTTTTGAACTTAACAAGTGCGGTGCGGTTGCAGTGCACCGCAAATGAAATGGGTGCGGTGCGGTGCAGTTGCGGATTTTCATTAATGACACGAGAACCGCAATGGAACCGCGCCTTAAAAAACTTATGTTCATTTTTTGAGGATCAGTTGTTTGTACACTGGGTTGATTAAATTGTATTTACTTAAATTTTTTACTGTCGTTTAAATTACCATATATATTATTTGTTTCCAAATTAACTTATTCTATTTCTTGTACCATATTATGATTTATCACAGAGATAGACCCATGCATTTATGTATGTTTATTCATTCAATTTCTTTGCTCTAAAAAGCAATTAAGGAGGTGGCCGCAAGAAAGTAAAATATTTAACTTGTTTCTCCCAAACCAAACAGGTCTAAAATAACAAAATTTATGTGCAATTTTTTGAAAACCGAGTATCACCCAGAAAATCTAAGCTTTGCTGAAGTAGGCCTAATAACTGTTCTGCTGTTTTTGTATAATCATTAATTATTGTAATATTACTTCCTTGTAAAAAAAATGGTTAAGCCTATATTTCAAATTCACTTATTTTTGTCGATGGAAACAGGTGATGGCATTAAAGTAAGTTAATTTTATTCATCACCCCTCCTTAATTGTTGTAGTAAGCACAAATTAATAAACCAATAAATCTATAAAGTAATCCATCAGTGTATCCATCAATCACACAATAATCAATCTATCCATCAATCGTGCAATCAATCAGTCCATCCATCAATCATGCAATCAATCAGTCCATCTGTCAATCATGCAACTGATGCAATCAATCAGGCAGTCTATCTTTATTATCTCTCCATACAAAAACATGCACACATGCCGTAGGCATATCTGTCCAACAATTAATCAATTTATCAATTTATTTAGTCTATGAACAAAATTTTTAAAAATCTGAATTTTCAATAGATTCCTATCACAATGTTTGGGTATTATTAACATTTAAGATGTTAAGTATTGTTATATGTGACCCAACTTGCTAATTAGCAAACTAGCACCAGGTAAATGTTGTTTAAACAGTGAAACAATAGGCCCAAAACAATACATGGATAGGGGTTGAACAAAGAACTGTATGCCTATTTACCCTTTTAAATTTTTGCAACTTTCTAGCTACAATTACTTGCAATAATGTATTGTATTAAACATTCTTAAAAAATTGTAATTGAAAATGAAGTGAAATTTAATAACGTTTATGTCAAATTATGAACTTGAGAAAAGAAATCCCCATTCATTTGAAAATAGGAAAAAATTGCAATTCCGAATTTCAGATACAAACACACATTGAATATCATGTAATAAGGGTTTACTGCACTTCTAATTTTAATCAATCTTGTGATTCCTGATTAGAAAGGTAATCTGATAGTATGTCTTGCATGCATTTCTACAATGCTCACATATCAACAATATTTATCAACATATAAAACCTTAACTTATATAACCTTAGCATAATATTATATCTATAGGTATCTTCAAATTCTTTTTGAAACAATTCTAAGCCCTGCAAACTTGTCTGTTTTCATTGTAATCTTTTTGGTAAATCTGTGTACTTAAACTTGCAGTATCAACTTTTGACTTATAAAATTTCTCACATTCGGTTCAATTCTCTAATACTGAGTGTAATTTTCATTCTACATCATACTTATGTATGTAATTAATTCACCTTTCTTAGATTTATATCTTTAGTATGCGAAAATGGGTGCGGGTAATTTGCGGTTTTTAGTGCGGTGCGGTGCAGTGGCGGTGCTATATGACTGCGGTGCAGTGCGGTGCAGTTCAGCATAGCTGCGGTGCAGTGTGGTGCGGTTCCATGTGACTGCGGTGCAGTGCAGTTGCGGTTCTGAACTTTGTGGTGCAGTGCGGTTGCGGTTTACAAATTATGCACCGCGCAGACCTCTATGGTACACCCTCTAAGTTGGCCTTCACTTGAAGAAAGAAACTGAATAGATCCTTTAAATCTGTGTTTCAGTATTTATGAAATATTCATGCCCACCCAGTGACAACTTGTAATGCCATTAAAGGAAACATGGTGGTGGTCGTAGAGAGCTGGAAAGGGTCAGACATCAGCCAGAGTGCTGTCCTTTGATGCAATTTACATCAATGGCTTTTCTGGTTCTGTCTTTGTGGCAGCAGCACTTTCTGTCAGAATGTGTCGTCCAATTGATGGATCAGGAAATAAGGGCTGAAGGGCAACAGGAAAGTCCAACCACGAACCCATTCTGCCCACTTCACACTATCCATTATGTAAACAAAGCTGCTCCCTTTGCTTTTTGCTCCTACCTTGGCCTTGTTTTGCTGACATTGGCCATTCCCATTACTATATATCACTTGACTTATGCCAACAGCAGTTCCAATCATTTTTTGCCTCACTGATGTATCATCCAGCTCTCCTCCTCTACTAATTTGCCTACATGGCCAATTGTGCAGTGTACGTAAAACGTACGTTGCTCTTTCTTGCGTATTTTGTACGTAAATTTTCACATATGAATTACGTACGAAAATTTACGTACGTAAAACATACGTAAATTTTTGTATGGATTTCATACGTGTAAAGTTGGTTTTGGGGCTTAAACTTGTTTTTTTTTTGCATATTTTTTTCACATACGCCAATACAAGGTCTAATCTTAAACCGTTTATGATAACCATATTGCACTAAAATGGCCAAAGTAACTGAAAAGTGCCTGTGTGAAATTTTTATGAATTCGTACGAAATTCGTACGAAAACGTACGTACGTTCTACGGATCGGCTCTTTTTTGTGAGTTTCGTACGTAGAATTTAAATAGGTAATTCATGCGCTGCACAATTGCTAGTGATACCAAGTACATGAATACAGGACGTAAGCCCCAATCATCCATCTAATCCATCCAACCAAGCCGACAGCAGGTTTCTTAATTGTGGTCGTACCAGTTTCCCACTCATAGCTATGTAATGTATCTATTGATGAACTTAACAGTCCAGGATCTACATTGGTGCACAACAGCTTACGCACTTGAAAGGCAAGCCAAGATCTCTTAAGTGCCATTAGATATGACCCATAGAGATGCCAATCTTTCATATGCATCTGGATATTGAAGGCATAAATCAACTTCTGGGTGGGCATTTACACGTGTCACTGTTTATCAAGCTATGCACGTGTTTTTTGCCTTGAAATGCCCAGAATATATCACATAACCTTAGGTCCACAGTTCTGGAGCTTCAGATAATAAAGGCAATTCTCTCACGAGTCAAAATACAGATTTGGATCATCGCATGCCCATTATGGCCTTGGAAATTGTATGTTTTCAGTTACCTGAGAACCCATTTGAGAAAATAATAAATAATAATAATAATAATAATAATAATAAATTTATTTTGTAAAGCGTAGAATCCAAAAACCTGCTCAAAACGCTATACAATGAGATTGTAAAAATATAAATGTAAAATGTAAAATGTAAAAGTCATTGAAGTCCGTAAAATCTAAAAATATCACAAATTAAAAATTCAATAAAATACTGCACAGAGGCTAGTGACTAGTTGTATGACGCTTTGAAAAGGAGTGTCTTTAGTTGGCTTTTAAAGCGATCGACAGACAGTTCACTTCTAATTTCTTGAGGAAGATCATTCCACAGCCGTGGGCCTACTACACTGAAAGCTCTGGCCTGGACTAAAGACGAAGAAGTGTAAGGCACTTTCAAGAGTTTGTGACTAGCAGAGCGGAGACTACGTGTTGGAACATGTTCGATGATGATGTTCTGGATGTAAATGGGTGCATGATGATTTGAGAAAAACTGTCAACATAAATAAAGCATACTGGCTATGTTATATTTTAATCAAATTGGTTTCTAGTCCAAAAATTTAAGATTTTATGACTAACTGGGTTGTTTCACATAGAGCAAAGGGCACACAGTGCTTAGCTCTGCTGATAAGTAATCAGTTGATAAATTAAAGGTTTCTAACTCTGATACTTTTCGAGATACAACATTTTTGTTAAAAATGTCTTAGTGAATAAACCTCAACCCAATTTTTTCAGACTTCTAATCCTTAAAACTCTCTTGTTACCATGTGTTTTTCATTAAAGATTTAGCTTAGCTCTTAGGATGGAAATGAGGCATCATTACAAATTGCAAAAGGGTAGAGTGACAACTATCAAAGATCACTTTATAATTCTCAAATGTCTACAACTAATGACAAAAAACGGCTTGTTGGTTTATTGTTTTATGCAGATCTCTGTCATTACTTACAGGCAACAAAGTAAAGCTGTGGTTGTAGGTAGACACCAACAATAAATTGGTTTTATCATTTTTTCTGTGAACAAGACACAACACTGAGTGATGTGGAGTTTACAGCAAATCAGTGGCGGCACATTCTTACTGACCATGCTATTCATCTGACTTAAAGGTCTTCAGCAAAGTAAGAAGACTGAGTAAAGTGAGCTGCTGTATTAGACAGCCTCAGGACATGAGGCTCCCTATTTAGTTGGGATTGTGTTTCTTGAGCTAGCTGTCAAGTCTAACACCAAGAAAATTGAGTTGCTATACAAGGTATTCAAGTGAAGGGTTAACCTTTAGATAAAATGGCAGAGAGAAGATTTATGGAACTATAATTCTGACAGACAGTGATTGACCACTGAACAGTCTGTCTGCCATTAGGGAACAGAAGAACCTTATTGAAGAGACTGTAGGACAGGTCCTTCCATATGGGACCGTCGACTTAGGTATGTTTCCAATAGAATAATTGGGTGATTGTTTGGTATATTCATTAATGGTTTTGAATATGCAGGAAAGCAATTGAAGATATTTAGGTGGTATGATACAGATCAAAAATATCAGTTGATGATTAGAAAAAACAACAATAATAACATAACAGAACATAACATAATGTAACATGCATTTATTGGTCACTAAATAAAAATTTGACTGTTTCGAGTAATACTCATAGAGACATACAAAGGATGGCAACAGCATTAGTATTTTTGTGAATCCATACCATTCAGAATGATTCATGCAATATTGTCTAATGAATACTGACAACAGCTATCACCTTAATTGAATAAAAAACAATAAAACATAGGGAAAAGGTCTCTTGAATTTCTGCCAAACGGAATGGATATCAGCAATAGTTTACATTACTTAGCAGCATGACTTCTCTCTTTTTGCACCGGTCACGCAGTAACGTATGTACAGAAGACCAAATTGCAAACACTGTATGATACATTACTAGGAATTAGCTGGTCACTGGAGTTCAAGATATCCATTCACAGTCGTTCTATTTTTTACTGTCACAGTCTTGTTATGTGTATAATTTTACCCATATGGATCATGTACTATGGAAACCCCCGGGGGGGGGGGGTACTTCGCAGACTTTTACATATGGATGCGCCACGGCGATTTTGAAAACCAGAACCAGTTTAATCCGGAAACCAAGACCAAAACCACCAACCATTTTGAACCTTTAGTAAAAATATCCAAAACCAATTTAAGCTTTATGATTTTTATACCATTGTGATCGTCTTTTCAAGTCGATTCTAACAGTATCAAACATGTTGGGGGTGCAAAAAGGGCAACCAAATTAATCTGAATTTTCAAAAAACCAAACCATTTTAATCCAAAAAGGCTAAAAGAGCAGTACCATCCAGCAGCTCCTCCATATATACACCCTTTCATAGTGAGTACCCCCCCTTCCCCCCCCCTCTGGGGGATACCCAATAATGAATGTGCTTTGCAAATATTGTTGCCTATCGCCCTGTGTATAATTCTATTTATTTATATATTTTTTTCATTTCAGATTTATAATCCAGTTGAAGCTGCAGCAACCAGAAATAAAACACTGCAATTACACAAAGGTAGACAAGGTTGTCTTTGCTGAGTTGGACAGATCTAGAGATGTGGAGTAAACCTGCTTCTGGCAGCTTGTTTCCAAAGGAATCAGTTGATTTGCATCAGAAGCAGGTCTTAGCCTCACAAGTTGTGAAGTCCATCAAGTAGTAAGAGAGTGGTTCAGGTGCACAAAGGAGGCAATAGATAACATGGCCAGCTGAAACTGGCCAACAGATTGCTGCTTGGATGAAGAGGACACGTTGGACTTTTTTGACATCCCAAATTTTGTCACATCTCTCAAATGAAACACTTTAAATTCCAGTCTTCCTTGCCAAGTTGGTTTACCGAGGAGTATATAATTTCTTCCTGCAGTTCTGCAAAAAACTGCAGAATTCTGCAGTTCTGCAAAAAGCTGCATAATTCTGCAAAAAGCTGCAGAATTCTGCAAAAAACTGCAGAATTCTGCAGGAAACTGCAGAATTCTGCAGTTCTGCAAAAAAACTGCAGAATTCTGCAGTTCCAAAAAAAATCTGCAGTTTCAAAAAAACTCTGCAGGAAGCTGCAGAATTCTGCAGCTCCCTGCATGATTTCTGAACCTCTGTTACTTCCTGCAGTTTATTGCAATGCATCTTCAAAGTTCAGACCTCTCTGACATGGGGCTTGCCGCTACCAAGGAAACATGGTTTGGGGGATTGTTTGTATGGGGGATCAGGGTTTTTGGTAGTCCTCTGTCATTGCAGCATTTCTGAAAAGTTTCTGCAGCAAAATCTGTAATCCTGTAGGAGACATACAGCCTGGGAGGTTTTATGCAGTTCTGCAGAAAACTGCAGTTCTACAAAAAACTCTACAAAAAACTGCAGAATTCTGCAGGAAACTGCAGAATTCTGCCGGAAGCTGCAGAATTCTGCAGGAAGCTGCAGAATTCTGCAGTTCCAAAAAAATCTGCAGAATTCTGCAGTTTCAAAAAAAACTCTGCAGGAAGCTGCAGAATTCTGCAGCTAACTGCATGATTTCTGAACCTCTCTTACTTCCTCCAGTGTATTGCATCTGTACAGTTCAGACCTCTTTGACATTGGGCTTGCCACTACCAAGGAAACATGTATTTGGGGGGTTGGTTTGCGGGGTTGTGGTTTGGGGGGTCTGGGTTTTGGTAGTCCTCTGTCATTGCAGCGTTTCTGAAAAGTTTCTGCAGCAAAATCTGTAATCCTGTAGGAGATATGCAGCCTGGGAGGTTTTATGCAGTTCTGCAAAAAACTGCAGAAAACTGCAGAATTCTGCAGTTCTACAAAAAACTGCTGAATTCTGCAGTTTCAAAAAAAATCTGCAGGAAGCTGCAGAATTCTGCAGTTCTGTAGCAAATTCTGCAGTTTTACCAGGTAGCAGTTTGTGGAATGACATTTTTGCGAGCACACAGATCGCCGAAAAAAGTGCCGTACGGCAAAAAGAAACAATGACAGAAAAAGACTGACTGCTGTATTAAATAGACCTGGTTACAGAGTATCTGAAACTTTTTTCTGAATGAAATTTGGTTGAGAATTGACCAAGCAGAGAGGGAAAATGTCCATGGAAGTTTATTTTGATAGAGCACTGTCAGCAGTTTATGAAATGACATTTTTGCGAGCTGACCGATCGTGGAAAAACGGGTCGTACGGCAAAAAGAAACAATGACGGACAACGACTGACTATTGTATTTGTAGTGATTTCTTGTTATTCTTGTGAAGTACCTCAGGCTGGTGTGTGTTGTTCATTCAGTGTCTGCTACAGTTCTGCTCTCTGAGAGCACTTGAATCCCCCTCTGCGGCTTGGCCGTGCTTCAGTGCCTCACACTGCCTCCAGTGGTAGGTTTTGTCTCTATGCACTGGCTCGTGCTGCCCTCTGGAGATGCCATATCTACCACACTCTCCCCTTGTTTATGTGGCATCGAGTTGTGTGGTGGAGAGTAGAGAATCGTAGGCAGCACAAGGCAAATGTCACTTTCGGCACAGGATCTCGATGCATGAGGTAGTCCTTGGCGTCGATCTTCTTTGTTGCCCTTTCCGTTGTTGTCTTCATCCTTGGTCTTCATTGTTGCCCATTCCAATGGAATTCACGGTTGAGAAATGGTGTTAGGGATGCCCGATGGTCTTGCAGCCCCGATCTTCTTCTGCTGCGGGTCACTTCAGGAGGCTTCAGTCTCCTACTGGCTTAGATTTCTCTAACTATTGGATATTGTATTGTAACGGTTCCTGAAGGGAACCTGATCGGGAGAACCATATGTTCTCAATTTGTCTCACTGTCTGGTCTCCAGCTGCCGCATGCTCATATACCAGGTAAAAGAACAATACCAGGCATATAACACACAGGCAGCCACCCAGACTGAGACTTAAGAGGCAGTTGGAAGATTCATTTCTGAGGTGGTGGTCGGTCGACGTGGCAGCCATGGACAAAGATGAGACCAACCATCTTTGTCCAACCCCTTTTGGGCGGCTGCTTAATGAAAAGGTACCTGGTGTAAAGTAGAGGTCTGCGCGGTCAGCACCGCACCGCGCGGGTTGCGGTGCAGTGTGCGGTGCAGTGCGGTGCGGTTTGAAAATGCGCGGTGCAGTGCGGTTGCGGTTTTGAACTTAACAAGTGCGGTGCGGTTGCAGTGCACCGCAAATGAAATGGGTGCGGTGCGGTGCAGTTGCGGATTTTCATTAATGACACGAGAACCGCAATGGAACCGCGCCTTAAAAAACTTGTGTTCATTCTTTCAGGATCAGTTGTTTGTACACTGGGTTGATTAAATTGTATTTACTTAAATTTTTTACTGTCGTTTAAATTACCATATATATTATTTGTTTCCAAATTAACTTATTCTATTTCTTGTACCATATTATGATTTATCACAGAGATAGACCCATGCATTTATGTATGTTTATTCATTCAATTTCTTTGCTCTAAAAAGCAGTTAAGGAGGTGGCCGCAAGAAAGTAAAATATTTAACTTGTTTCTCCCAAACCAAACAGGTCTAAAATAACAAAATTTATGTGCAATTTTTTGAAAACCGAGTATCACCCAGAAAATCTAAGCTTTGCTGAAGTAGGCCTAATAACTGTTCTGCTGTTTTTGTATAATCATTAATTATTGTAATATTACTTCCTTGTAAAAAAAATGGTTAAGCCTATATTTCAAATTCACTTATTTTTGTCGATGGAAACAGGTGATGGCATTAAAGTAAGTTAATTTTATTCATCAAAAGTGATTATGATCACCCCTCCTTAATTGTTGTAGTAAACACTAATAAACCAATAAATCTATAAAGTAATCCATCAGTGTATCCATCAATCACACAATAATCAATCTATCCATCAATCGTGCAATCAATCAGTCCATCCATCAATCATGCAATCAATCAGTCCATCTGTCAATCATGCAACTGATGCAATCAATCAGGCAGTCTATCTTTATTATCTCTCCATACAAAAACATGCACACATGCCGTAGGCATATCTGTCCAACAATTAATCAATTTATCAATTTATTTAGTCTATGAACAAAATTTTTTAAAAGTCTGAATTTTCAATAGATTCCTATCACAATGTTTGGGTATTATTAACATTTAAGATGTTAAGTATTGTTATATGTGACCCAACTTGCTAATTAGCAAACTAGCACCAGGTAAATGTTGTTTAAACAGTGAAACAATAGGCCCAAAACAATACATGGATAGGGGTTGAACAAAGAACTGTATGCCTATTTAGCCTTTTAAATTTTTGCAACTTTCTAGCTACAATTACTTGCAATAATGTATTGTATTAAACATTCTTAAAAAATTGTAATTGAAAATGAAGTGAAATTTAATAACGTTTATGTCAAATTATGAACTTGAGAAAAGAAATCCCCATTCATTTGAAAATAGGAAAAAATTGCAATTCCGAATTTCAGATACAAACACACATTGAATATCATGTAATAAGGGTTTACTGCACTTCTAATTTTAATCAATCTTGTGATTCCTGATTAGAAAGGTAATCTGATAGTATGTCTTGAATGCATTACTAGCAATGCTCACGTATCAACTGAGCTCAATATTCATCAACATATAAAACCCTAACTAACATAACCTTAGCATAATATTATATCTATAGGTATCTTCAAATTCTCTTTGAAACAAAGTAAGCCCCGCAAACTTGTCTATTTTCACTTTAATATTTTTGGTAAATCTGTGTACTTAAACTTGCAGTATCAACTTTTGACTTATAAAATTTCTCACATTCGGTTCAATTCTCTAATACTGAGTGTAATTTTCATTCTACATCATATTTATGTGTGTAATTAATTCACCTTTCATAGATTTATATCTTTAGTATGCGAAAATGGGTGCGGGTAATTTGCGGTTTTTAGTGCGGTGCGGTGCAGTTGCGGTGCTACATGACTGCGGTGCAGTGCGGTGCGGTTCAGCATAGCTGCGGTGCAGTGTGGTGCGGTTCCATGTGACTGCGGTGCAGTGCAGTTGCGGTTCTGAACTTTGTGGTGCAGTGCGGTTGCGGTTTACAAATTATGCACCGCGCAGACCTCTAGTGTAAAGCCACACTGTTCTGCTGAAGTGAGTTTCTGCACTTTCAGCAAAACAGGACTGGTACCTTTGACTGTGGGATGTCTCAGTCCTCGGATGCTCTTCTTTGAATTTTGCATCCAGGCTGGCAATGTCATGAGAGACCAAGTCATGGACTCCACAGTGTCCCATAGACAGGACCTTTATTCCATGACAGTCAATGACTTGTGCTTTGGCAATGTTTGAAGAGACATTGTCATGGACTCCACAGGTTACCTTTGAAAGGACAGGCCTGCATTCCATGACAGTCTGACCTCGGCTCCAGAATTCCAGTTAGGCCTACACAAGGTTGTGGCCAGTGAAGATGCTGTGGTCTTGCTTCGCTGCCGGATGTTGTCAGGATGTGGAGATCCTTTTGCCACAATTTCATCTTCACTTTTGGCAAGGTTGTATAGTGTGGAAATGCTTGGTAAGGGACTGAAGATTCATCAGAACATTGGAAACATTCTGATTCACCTTCATTTCCCAAACCAGTCTGTGTTGCATTCCACTGCTTTAACCTTGGAGCCTCCACCTTCGCGATCTCCAATATAGGGTTGCAAGGCCTCCAAATTACAGAGGCTGTCTGTGACTGATCCTCATCCACAAGAGACCAAGATGTGGGACGCTCAGCATGAAGGACAGTTGATCCTTCAGCGCATCCTGTTAGCTCAGAGAGGCTGGCAGCTTCATCAAGTTGGCCTCTTCTTGCTTGCGACATGTCCATAGCTTTCTGCCAAGTATGGGTGACAGATGTGGATACGGTGGCTAAGGAAGACATTGAGGTAAGACAGCCACCAGGCCATTTTGACAAGCAAATAGCCTGAGCAGCAGTCTCCACCTGAGCCACCGAATATGAAGAACAGTCTGTTGTCTTTGGGTGATCTCTGCAGACCGAGTGTAAGGATGAAGAGGATGGGCATGAATTGCAGATGGTCTGGAGCAGCCTGACATCGGTTTTCACCTGAAGGTCACCAAAGGCTGCTTTCACAGAACCATACTGACTGTTGTTGCCTCCCAGATGTCCACTGCTAGCTTCTTGATTTTGCTTGAAGCATTTATCTGGTAGCTCTGTCTTGGGTGCCATACCACTAACTACCCCGGAATTGAGTACGGGGCCGTCAGCACTAGCAACCACAAGATTATCAGATAAATTTCCCTGGTCATGGTCTGATGTGCTGGCTTGATTTCCTGCTGAACACGGAAAGCCAGGTTCAGTGTCGGTGGGTCGGTCCATCAGCACTTGACGTAGAGGGGGAGCTTTCTTCTGCTTATCTGCAGGAACTGATGTTGGTAAAGCAGTGGCTGAAGTTGAAGTTTGGCCATCCGATGAACAAACAGGAGAGATGCTGCTCTCTGCCACTGGATGGGTGGCTGCCAGTGAGTTTCCAAGTGAAGTCATGGGCAATGCCATGACCTCTTCCTGGACTCCCATCAGGCTCACCCTCTTGTCCTCATCAGGTTGGGCAAGTTTGTCACATCCTTGTGGCATTCCTAAATTTTGCTGTGGATTAGAAATCCTCACACAATTTGCCGGGAATTGTCCAGTCCTGTTCCCCCTTCCTCCTTCTTTGGTCCCAGCAGGATTTGAGGAACCACTGCAGTGTAGTTGGAAGGTTTCTCTGGAGCTGACTGATGTCGCTGGGGGACATTTGGCAGATGTTTTATGATCTGGTGCAATGTCCAGGACAGTTTGCCCACAGCTCTCTTGTGGTGGCTGTGGTTGGTTGGCTCTACCCCTTTCTTCCCTGGCTCTGATGTCGAAGGTGGTCCCTGCGAGATTGTCGTCCCAAGCAAGAAATGACAAATCCCTCTCTGACCCATTGAACTGCGGCATCACTGGTGGGGGTAGATGATCGTCGGACGACTGCAAGTGGTGCAGCTGTGTGTGGCCATCTATGCTGACTTGATTGGCCGTACTTCCTATGTTAGGATTTTCACTTTGGCATCCCGTCTTCAACTGGAGTCCCGATTGACTGACGTTTCCATCAGCCTGCAGACTCTGATCCATTGGCTGGTAGACAGAGTTGGACGGGATTCTCTGGGTGATCATCCGTAACTCGTCGAACGTTGTTTGCCGAGCGGTAGATTGGGCCAGAAAGAGAGCAGGAGCTGGTGTCTGCGGATCCTTCGACTTGCTTTCACCGTGAAAAGAGTCAGAAAGATCCTGCACCTGTCCAACTTCCGGTTTCTCCTCCCTCGTGGACATTGGTTGGAAAGAGGTCAATCCTGAAGCTTGTAGGTGTCCCTTATGGGGAGTAGTGATAGCTTGTTGATTGACAGAGTACTTGTCGAAACATCTGTCAAACATAGCATTCATTCTCGCGTTATCCTCTTCCCGTCGTTCTCTCGTTATCTCCTCTGACTCTCTCATCCATGCGTCCAATTCAGCTCTAAGATTTGCCTGCCATTGTTTGTTCTCTGCCTCAATTTTGGCCCACTGTAGTTTGGCATCCAAAGTCTGAGATATGGCCATTTGCTGGAGTCCACCAACGAGGCCGTTTGAGGTGATGGAGTTGTTGACAGGAGGCCTCAAGCTGGTGGCTCTGGCTCCAGGTAGTCCATCGTCGCAAACTGTCCCAGATCCTTGTCGCCAAGATGGGCGATGATGATTGTGGCTGCTGAATTGGGGTCTTATGTGGCCTCTTTCCTGTGTGGCTCCTTGAGTGTCCATGCTCTTCTTGGTCAAAGGATCGCTGTTTTGGGTACCTTAACGATACCTGAACCACAGAATAAGCATCATACTTCACAGCGATGAATGAGACCGTATAGGGACCGCCCTGCTGACCGCCAGTCGTCGTGACAAAAGCTATCTGCAAGACTGGACCCTACTTTTGATGCACAGAAGCTGGACAGCAAAATACACAACAGGGCAACGCTGTGTGAGTGATGATTACTCACAACTTTAAATTACAGTAAGAGTGGGTCACCATGTACCTTACAGTCGGAACTGCACCATGGGTCCCGTCCACTAACGCTGACAGCAAGTAGAACTGTACTAGACTTATAATGTTGTAGAAATTGAACTATAGAATGAATGGGGGTGCCACGTACATTACAGTATGAACTGCAATATGGATCAACCTCCCAACTCAACTATAGATCTTAACTTAATGTTATGAGTATGTTATAATTATACTTATAAACAATATAAAGAAATAAAAAACAAGCAAAAGATGTGCACTTGTTGGAAATTTCCAACAAAGCTCCGCCCAGTCGCCCACTTACTTCCTCAATTCTAAATTAATTAATCAGAAGCGCACAGGTCAGCACTGCTTATCGGGAGAACAAGGTCTACTATGGTGGAAAGTTGGAACCTTCCTATAGTCTCCCTTCTCTTCCCTCCCACAACAGGCACCGAACCAAGTACACAACTAATTAACAACCTCAAGTAAATAAACTTAAAAGTAGTTAAGACTCAAAGTAACTTAAAAGTAACTTACAATGAAAGTAACTTAAAAAGTAAAGTACTTAAAGTAACTTAAGTTAATTGCCTTGGTGAGTATAACCAGTTAAAACTACAAGTTTTCCGCCAGCTGCCTCACCAAAACCTTAAGTTATTACAGTAATTACCAAGTTATTTAATTGGTATTAATTTATTAAGAATACTTAAATTGAGTGTATTTACCTGAATATTGTTGTGTTGTCTGTATGTATAGCTTGCTAAATACCTGTATTTCTACAAGATTCTGCAGGCTGCCAAACAGTGTTAACTAATTAAGCAATTAAGTTAACTAATTAAATTATCAAGTAACTAATTGTATTACACTGTGTTATTAAGTAAAATGACTCCGTATGTATAGCCCACTAAATGCCAGAATTTCTTCCAATATTCTGTGAGCTGCCACACAAGCCAAGTCCACTTAAATGCACAATTGATAATTTAAAATTGAATTAAATTATATTTTAAAGTTGAATTAAATTAATAAAATTTAATTATTATTGTTAAAGTGAATATACCCTGTATGTATAGCCTACTAAATGCAAGAATTTCTTCAAGATTCCGTAAGCTGCCGCACAGAGACAAAGTTCACTTAATTATTCAACTGACTGTAATTTAATTTGTATTGAATGTACTTTATTGTGAAATTATTTAAAGTAATAAAGTCCCTTTATGTATAGCCCACTAAATACCTGTGTCAAACAAGATTCTGTAGGCTGCCACTCACTGACAATTTTACTTTTATCAATTAAATTTTAATGATTTATTGAATTAAGATTTTATACAGGAAATTCTATTAAAATTTAATTCAGGAAATTCTATTGTACACTTATTGTGCACTATTGAATTGATGTTGGGTGTCAATTGAAACTGAAGTTGTTTTAAAAGTTGTCAGTTTTGACACCTTGAAAACAATGGTTAGGTGTTAATCTATTGACCAAATTTGACACCTTCTATTGGCAACTTGAGATGATTTCCTGTGTCAATTTATTTAAATACACAAAATGCAATTTCAAATTTTTGACTGTTACACTGTTGATTTAATATAAACTTAACCCAAACAGTTGCCCACAGTCAATTAATTACTCAAAAAAACAATTAATTTAAACTGATGCACTGCTGAACAAAATTTAATGCAATTCTGACCTCAGCAGTTACCAACAGTCAAAATTAATACCAGTGTTATTTAGCAGTTACCCTGTCGGTCAAATAATAAAATATTTGTCTCAACAGTTACCAATTGCTAAATTAACTAGACTAATATTACTATACTAATTTGTTGATGCCCTGTTGATTGAATAAATTTCCAGTTCAACAGTACCACCAACTAGCAAATCACAATCTATAAATCTGGCTAATTATATAATCTACTCTCAGTAGAATACAAAAACCAGAAATATCAATAATCACAATAATTCAATAATCAATTTTTAAACTAACTGCAGAATTCTGCAGTTTCCTTCAGAACTGCAGAATTTTTTGCAGAACTGCAGAATTCTGCAGTTTCTATTGCAGAATATGCAGCTGCAGGAAGAAATTTAAATGTACTGGGTTTACCCCTCGATCGATTGATCGATCGATGTGCCCATGGGTCTTGCCTGACTCTTTTGGAAGCTTAAGACGGTATCTCAAGGTTTAGAAGCACCTTCAATTTATGGGAAAATCAACCCTTTGTCAGTGGTCTGTCAACAACAGGCATATTGTAGCCAGTCCACAAGACTGCTAAGCCTACTGAAATCTATACAAAAGTACTTCAAAGCGGACCAGTGACCGTCAGTGCTGGGGCAAATATACTGCAAGTCTCTGTAAGCCTCTAAAAGCCTGATAAAAACTCAGTGAGACCGTGTAATGTGTCCTAACAAGTCTTTAAATCTTGACACTGCTACACTTTCCACTCACCTAAGCCTTGGCTAAAAAATAGTCCTACAGCAGCCCTTTAAGAGGTGACTATGACATGACAAGTACATGTAATTCATAATGGCCTGGGTAGAGTCCAGACTGCCCCATGACTTGCCACATTGATACCTGGTCTAAAGTGTTTCCTTGCATCATCAACTCCCAGCATCACCTCTCTGGTCATAGTGACACCCTACATCAGCAGCCACCAGGATGGTCTTTATACTAGACTTCACCATGGTACTTTTAGCATTGGAAAAGCTGGCATGTTTGTGCATGTCAACGCCCTGGTACAAGATAAGCAGTGAACAAATGATTATTATTACCCTCGGCCATGTTCACATGGCCTGGGTATTGCAGAGGGCAGCGGCGTCCATCTAGCTGTCCATCTAGCTGTCCATCTAGCTGTCCGTCTAGCTGTCCGTCTAGCTGTCCGTCTAGCTGTCCGTCTAGCTGTCCGTCGTGCTGTCAGCACGATTGTGGACAAACTGCTCAATGGATTCAACTGAAATATAATATTCGCGCAGCGAAACGACCGCAGTTGGGAATTAGGTCAAGTAGGTCCAGTTTCTTATCAATAATTTAGTCTCGTAGTTAACCGAAAATAACATATATGCATCTTCAAAAGTGTATCAAAAATTAAATTTTCTCAAGTTATTTATCCAGTACCTATATTGAATTGTAAATTATTATATAGATAGTGGATGGTGAGGAGACCAATATTGAGTTTTATTGGCCGAAGCAGTAATATTGGTCGAGGCCGGAGGCCGAGACCAATATTACCTGCTGAGGCCAATAAAACTCAATATTGGTCTCCTCAACATCTACTATTTGTTATATTCTGCACCAAAATTTGTTTTTAAATAAAAGAGTTGGCTGTTCAATTTGAGATTCTTAAACAGTCGCTAATAAAAACCTGTCTGCAAATTTTCTATCTAGCAATCCAGCTAGCTGTCTAGCTATCTATCAAGCTATCTATCTATCTATCTATCTACCATAATGATTTTTTATCCTTTTAACTCTAAAAGCAATTTATTTCTTATAGTGAAATAAAAATTGAATGAGTGTTCTAAACTAATTTGATATTATATTATTTAAATGCTTAAATCATTTTTTGGTTTATCTTTTTTAAGTTTCACAGATTATCTGTGTATCTTGAAATCTGTACATTTCTGTGAGCTGCTACTAGTTTTTCTTTGGAAGTGATACAAGTTTCAATTGGATTTGGTCAATTGTCTTTGATATGCAATTAACATTTTGATAATAGAAGATTTACTATGTTTCCTTCAATGACAATTGAGAAATAGTTTGGAAAGATGCCATTACAATCAATCAGCAATTAAAGCAAGATGACCTGGTTGCAATGCACTGAATACCAATTGTCTGCTGTACATGAATCTATTTGAACAAAGACTGCATTGACACACAGAGTACTGCATTAACTTAAGTGCTTGTGCACTGAGGACGCCAATATATATCCTTAAGGCGCCAATAACACTCCCAACACGCCAATATCGTTATTTATTGGCGTGGCACGTGATTGATCTCCAGCTAGATGATTGGCCAGACAATTTTGATGCAGAATATTGGCCTTTACAAGCTAAATCAAATTGTTAACATTCCCTTTCAAAGCAGATAACAAGAAAACATAACAAAATTAAAGTTACATAATCTTTATAAACTTATGATTATGCAACAGTGAGCAATTTCTACAAACAGATCATGTTATTGTTTTTGTATTACTATATAGTATATACCCTATTATGTAACATCAACAACCTAACATAGACTTGACTTTGACAGCTTTCAGTGTTGTCCACTTTTCTACCATTTACCTGATTGTCAATATTATTTATGTATTATATTTATTAAATATATATCTATCTATAAAATAGCATCAATTTTTCTATCCATCTGTGGGACGTGTGGGTCGATCTATCAATCTATTTATCTATCTATTTATCAATCTATTTATCTATCTTTTTATCTGTCTATTTATCTGTCTATTGTATTTTTTGTTTATTTGATCTTTCTAATATTCTAAATGTATATCTGTCTTCCTATGTATCTGACTTTCCAATTTTTTTAACAGTTATAACTGCCTTTCACACATTGAAAATGAAATAAAATAAAAGAACTTATGGTAGCCCTGTAAGTCCTACAAAAACATTTTAAAGTGCTGCGCGAATTTCATGGCAGTGCCATTTACATATTAGGCCTATTAATGTTTAGTTTAATTTATTATTAAATTACTGACAACAAAATGTTCTTAATATATTAGGTTATTTGTCGGGTGGAGGGTTGGTCTAGTGGTAGCATGCTGGGCTGCCAATCGCTGGGTCCAGCGTTCAAATCTAGCTCTTTCCAGGTCCCCTACGCCTATGTTGGACGGCTGTTTCAATCATCCTTTGCCTCATTGCCGTGTCCTCCTCCTGTCCTAATTAGCCTACCAAGTGCATAAATACAGGACATAAAGGCCCAATCATCTATCCATCCATCCATTTGATTATTCATTGCCATCAGTTCCCTGCAGTTAGTGTGAATTAATTATTTAACATTTCTCAATTTCAAAATGGTTCTTAAGACATAGCACTTTTTTTCCAGGCAAATTAAGCAGACAGGTCTTGAGAGCAGGGGCAGTGCCAATTATCCCTGCAAACGGAGGATGCCATTCAGAGACATACCCAATGGAATTTTTGTATTTGTAAGTTCATTGTCCTCGCTTATGCTAGCAGACTATTACCAGGACGGAAAAATTTATTTTGAAAATCATAAACCGAAACGTTCTAAAAGTGTCACAAGTGAAGGGCTAAAAAAAGAAAAAAATAGCTGGAAAATTATCAACAACCTGAATAGACAATCGCTGGAGGGTGCTATAGCCACCTTTGAGTGACACACATTTGAGTGTTGTGCATTATGGATCACAAAAATGTCAGTGACATGTTGGACATGTATTATTACATTATCTCTCCTGAGCCATGGATATAAGGAGACGATTAGGCTTATATCACATGTGTCACTTGTTGATTGTATTTGGCTACAGCTTCATGCATGATGGAACTGCATGCTGTAAAATGTCACAAACTGTTCTAGATTGCACAAACTGCAAACTGGAATCTTTACCATTAAAATACATGCATGCCAATGTGACCAATTTGCTACTGGGACATAATAGTATCACAAGAATCCAAGAAGGGGTTTTCACAAATCTCACAGCCTTGAAGGAACTGGTGTTGACGGACAACCCTTTGCAAGACCTGAACAGGGAAACATTTGCAGGTATGATATTTTCATGCTTTTTACCTTCAGCAAACAAAGTTTGAAGAAGGTATTGTAATCACTTGGGTGAAATTTTGTCCGTCTGCCGGGCAGGCGGTCGCCAGAAGGTGGATAGATTGGTCTAGTAGTGCCTTTTGATGGTCTGATTGATGGATATTTGGTACTTTTTGAAATAATTATACAGGATTTCCGGACTGGGACTCAGCCACTATTGAATTTACATCAATGAAATTTGGTGCCCATATAGCCTAATTAGTCAAGGTTAGGGACTGTGAATGAGACAATTCCATTGTAAAAGAAGTCTTGTTTTTCTATTACCTAAGCTACCCACAGTAGAATACCACATTCACTGCTACGAAGCAGCCTATGGTTTTGATAATTCATTTTTATCGTACAAATACTAAGTTAATAATAATTATTAATACCAGTTAAGAAATGTACCCACCAGAAATGATTTTTTTCAAGACTGCTTCTAAAACATGAACAATGCATGTTTTATCTATTGTTCCAAGATTATGCAAGATATAATCTATTAAAATAAACACCCTTCGAATGCCAGATTTTATCAACCCTTAACACATGCAGGTTATCCCATTGTGGTTAAGACATTTTACTGATATTATGTCAATGCTGAACATAAGTTCGATAACGGGTTTTGTATAATAGAACTCATGTTACAAGAATGTAAGTTATAGGATAACCCATGACAGGCATTGATGGGCCCCCTCTTATTCATAATTTATATCAATGACCTGCATCTCTGCTCAACCATACTTAAAACTATAATTTAGCTATGCGGATGACACAACCCTTTTCCTTTCACTAGCAACAAATGATCTACCTGCTGCGAGCACTGAAATGAACACTGAACTTTTTTGATTTAGTAAATGGTTAGACCTAAATAAACTATCTTTAAATATATCTAAAACAAAGTTCATGCTTTTCTGTCCCGCTCAAAAAGCTATAACAATTTCACAACTTGAAATTAATGGCCAATCCATAGACTGTGTGCAAGAATTTGATTTCCTGGGTGTTTTGCTTGACTCAAATCTTAGATGGAATGTACATTTGAATAAAATTGCTAAAAAAATTCTAAAGCTGTTGGAATAGTTGGCAGAACAAAAAATTACTTGCCTGTCGATACTCTAAGAATTCTATATTTTGCCCTTGTAAATTCACATTAAGACTATGGCTTACTTCTCTGGGGCCGTCTTGCTGCTCATCTCATGAATGCCCTCACAGAAAAAAATTATAAGAATCATTTCAAAAAGCAAGTATAGATCTAATGCGCATTGAGATCAAATTTTTCAAAAAACTAATATTCTTAAAATTGCGGATATATATATAAACTTAAACTACTGAAATTCTATTACAAATTATCTAAAAATATGCTACCAAAATACTTCCCCTCCAACTTTCTCATCTCCCAACAAACAACCCATTCTCATTTCACCAAAATTCAAAATTTGTAGTCCCTCAAACGCATCATGTCTTTGCAGAGAAATGTGTGCGCCATCAGCTGCCAAGACTCCTGAAAGAGTTGCCTGCACAAGTAATTGATAAAGTTGATACTCAGAGTGAGTTTGGTTTTGCCTCCTACTTCATAAAATATCTTATTAATCTTTATAATAATGAATGCCATATTGTTAATTGCCATATATATGTAAGTCATTTAAACACAAGCCCCCCCCCTCCCGACCCAATTTACCACATGATTAGTTTATTTTATTTATCATTAAATTACTGACAACAAAATGTTCTATCTATATCTGATTATATATTGCCATCAGTTCTCTGAAGTGATTGTGAATTAATTAATTTAACATTTCTCAATTTCAACAGGGCGTGCTTAAGATAGCGCCTTGTTTAGGCAAATTAAGCATCGCCTGTGCCACTTTTTTTTGCAAAATCGTGAATTATTGTACCATCTTTTGTATTTTCTCCTATGGTAAAAAAAAAAACTGTCTGTCTGTCTGTCTGTCAGTCAAAGCATTGATGCAATCTGGTACTGGATCTAATGTTTCTAATGTATGTATGGAATATTGATTGTTTACCAATCTATATTATTTACAGGACTGGTGTCACTGGAGCATCTACACCTGGGTTCAACATCTTCCATGTCACGTCCCATTCTGGAGGCCGACTTGCTCAGCTTGGTCCCGAGCATTAAGACGCTACGTCTGTATCATGAATACCCTACAGAAGTGCCAGGAAGTTTCTTCACCTACTTGGGCAATCTCACAAATTTAGAGCTGGCAATCGCTCCAGGTGCAGTTCTGGGCCGGCAGTTCAAAGAGCTTTCAAAACTGAAATCACTCTCCGTAATAAACTTGGAAAGAAGAAACACAGAGCATTTTGTCCTGGATATGACCAGTGCATTGTTCTATGTTATCCCACACTTGGAAAGTCTTCAAATAACCAGAGTTTTGCGATCCATCAAACCAGATGCCTTGAAGCACTTCACAAGACTGTCAACGTTGATCTTGCTTTGTAACGATCCAGTACCTGTTATGGACGTTCTGATGGCCATCGGAAATATGAAAGGAGCAACGATAAAGACCCTGGCATTAGACGGCTGCTTTAAACCTAATTCTTCCCCTGTCCATCTCTCTCCATATTTATTTAATTCCTCAAATTTCGCAAACATCAATCGTCTCTCTCTCAAGCGCACTAATCTCGACACGGTGTATTCAACTTTCATTCACAAGTTGCCTAAGTTGAAATTTCTAAGTATTGGATTTAATACTATTGCACACATAAATGCAGCCAGTACAAGACAAGTTGAGGAGTTTTTTTACTTGAAATTGATAAATAATCTGCATGTGGAATCTCTCGATATCAACTACTTGAACCAGAAGACCTCAGAATACTTGTTTTGCGATACATATCATCAACATCCCATCCGTACATTTCCTTGGCCACATGGCCATGTCCAGGCACCTAGCCTCCTCCAGGCACCCAACCTCATCCAGGCACCCAGCCTCCTCCAGGCACCAAAAGCAAGAGTCCCAGGAAATGGAGGACTCCCTTCACCACATACGCATTATATGCAGCCTACTTTAAGATATCTCTATGCGTGTCATGTAGGCACAGTGGGATTGAGGTTAATGAAGTTGCAATCATCTGTCACTGAGAACAATCTCTTGTATACTGATCTCTCAAACAACAACTTTTACCAGTTAGGACTCATCAAAGGCTTTAGTAATTTGCAAGGCATAGACCTGCACTCCAACAGACTGCGCTATCTTCACCAAGATCAACTGCACTATCTACCGAGTCTCGTTTACCTGAATCTAAATAACAACGATCTGTACAAAATGGATTATGCCAGGGTGATACAAGGTGGCAAGCGCCTCAGATGGCTGGGTCTGGAGTTTAACAAACTCCAGAATCTACCGACGCTACTCTTGAGCAACTTGTCTTCTCTAGAATACGTCACATTTCGTGGCAATCCCTTCATTGATATGCATCTTAAGGACATTGATTTGTCCGACTGTGCCTTGTCGAAGCTGCATGCAGATTTCATGGCGGAACTGGATGCTCTCCAGGCAAAGGTCAACCACAGCATCAGAGTTAACTTCTTGAGAAACTCTTTCGAGTGTTCCTGCGCTACAATTAACATGATTCGATGGTTTCAGCTGACAGCAGTCAACATCAATGGCAGTGGAGAACTTACATGCACTTGGGGGGATAGTGTACACCCTTTAAGTGCTGTGGATTTAGACGTCATGTCCAGAGAATGCTTCACAGCAAACTTAAAGATGGCCGTGTCGGTGGTGTTTCCACTGGTCATGTACATTGCTGAATTAGTCACATTAGTTTTGATGTACCGATTCAGGTGGAGTTTACGATGGTATTATTATAAGTTGAGACGATATGTAAGAAGCAGATTCTCTTGGAAATATAGTCTTATTGGCCAAAGTCGGGGGTCGGTGATCCTGCGAAAACGTCATGCATTTGTGCTCTACAATGATGAAAAAGACCACAGATGGGTGAGAGAGGAACTGATGCAGGTTGTTGAGAAGCTCTGGGGTTTCTCACTTATCGTTGAACAGAGGGATTTCCTGGCTGGACCACCCATCAGCGAAAATATCACTTACGCCATTGAACTTTCACGTCTGACAATTCTGGTCATTACTCCAGCATTTCTCTCTGATGAATGGTGTGAGTTTGGTCTTCAAATGGCCCTAACAAAAGGACTAGACAGTATTGTTATAATTTACAAGGAAGAGGGTACTGTTA
Organism: Platynereis dumerilii; assembly: GCA_026936325.1. Classification (NCBI taxonomy): domain Eukaryota; kingdom Metazoa; phylum Annelida; class Polychaeta; order Phyllodocida; family Nereididae; genus Platynereis; species Platynereis dumerilii. Next base: position 550,115 of record JAPTHN010000132.1, read on the forward strand.
ATGATATGTCCTCAACATTAAGGTGGCTCATGCACGCAAGAAGCCACATCGAGTACAGTGATGAGGCCACAGCCAAGAAATTGTTTTGGCGCAAACTACACAGGGTCCTTACTGGCTCCTACTGATTTACAGTGGACCCTCTCTGGTTCCATCTGGCTTACAAGTGACCCTCACTTGCTCCTTTTGATTTGCACAGAACGCTCATGGACTCCTTCTGACTTACACAGGACCCGCACTGGCTCCTTCTGATTCATATAGACCCTCATTGGCTCCTTCTGACTTCAACACCACCCTCTGTCCCCCACTGGCTTCTTCTGACTGACACAAGCCCTGCACTGGCTCCTTTTATTTTACACAGGACCCTCACTGGTTTCTTCTGTCTTACACAGACCCACATTGGCTTCTTCTGACTAACACATGACCCACATTGGCTTCTTCTGACTAACACAGGACCCTCACTGGCTTTTTCTGACTAACACAGACCCACATTGTCTTCTTCTGACTAACACAGACCCTTACTGGCTTCTCCTGACCTACACAGACCCTCATTGGCTCCCTCTGACTTACACAGACCCTCACTGGCTCCCTCTGACCTACACAGACTCTCACACAGGCCCACATTGGCTTCTTCTATCTAACACATGACCCACATTGGCTCCTTTTGATTTATACAGGACCCTTACTGGCTTCTCCTGACCTACACAGACCCTCAATGGCTCCCTCTGACATACACAGACCCTCACTGGCTCACTCTGACTAACACAAGACCCTCACAGGCTCCCTCTGACTAACACAGACCCTTACTGGCTCCCTCTGACTTACACAGAACCTCTGAGGCTCCCTCTGACTTACACAGACCCTCACTGGCTCCTTCATGACCCACTTTGGCTTCTTCTGATGAGCACAAGCTTCACACTGACTCCTTCTTATTTGAACAGGACTCTCACTGGCTTCTTCCGGGTAACACATGACCCACTTTGGCTTCTTCTGACAAACACAAGCCCTTCTGATTTCTACGGAAATTGTGCGATTCAGCTCCACAGATTACCAATGTCATTATATGAATTATAGATGTTTCTTTGTCACTTTTTACCCAATCCTGCTTCCATGGATTGATATCATTCAACTATGTCTGCTGAGCTCAAGGTTCCCATACATATCATCTCTGCAATATCATCTTACGAACACTTACAATAGCAGCTGTGATAATTGAATAAAAACATATATCAAAATAAAGGATGAATTGAATTTTAGTAAAAAGGAAAGGATGTTGGCAATAATTTCACGACACTTAATTAGCGGAATATTGTGTCTTCTTTTTGTGTCATTTACTGTAAGAAGATGTATGTTTATTGGAGAAATCATTACATAGTGATGGAGGGGCTTGGGATTTTTGAAAACAAATAACTCCTTGCCCAATGTGGTGAAACAAATAAATGATTACGCCCAGCTTTACTGTGAAATAGGTAATTCTAGTCAAGGAGAACTCTAAACCCCTTCTCTTAATATCTAGTGGCCATTCCTATATATTGAAAGCAAGCAAAATTTAAACTGACTTCCACCCCTGATATACATGTTGAGGGCATTACAAAAAACTACCCATAGCCCAAGTGTGAAACTGTCGCCTGCGCATTAGTTTGGAACTGCAACGGGAGAAAGACCTTTTTTACAATTAAGACTTGTGTTTGCTAGGCTGGACATACTTGCAGAGTAATGCTGCTTCTGGCAGCTAGTTACCAAAGGAATCAGTTGATTTGCATTAGAAGCAAGTCTTTGCCTGACCGGTTGTCGAGTCCTTCAAGGCAGTAAGAGAGAGGGGTTCAGTGGAAGCAACAGATAACACAGCCAGCTAAAACCAGCCATAGGTGAGGACTGGTTGGATTAGTTCTAAATTTTCAGAAACTTACATTCTTGTCTCCCTTACCATTGACTCTACATTTTACAGTAATTTTAATATTGGACAGAAAAGCAAGTCATTTTATTATTTAGCAATGACCTGCGTTGTGTAATGCCATTTAGTAGGGATTGTGATTTTCAGCAACCTGTCAAGTGCAACGCGAAAAATTGAATTTCTGTACGAAGTGTTTTAGTTAAGGGTTAACTTAGATGAAATGGCAGAGAGAGAAGTTTATTATTGGGAAAGACAAGCAATTCATTTCATAACTATTAGAAGGATAAAAGTCAATAATTATTATTTGTGTAAATCTCCTTTACTCGTATTGAAAACATCCTTTAGAATGTCAGAATATCTTTCTCAATTTCCAATCCAGCTTCCATGGCTATCATTCAGCCAAGGCTGTTGAGCTCTTCTGTAAATCGTCTCTCAAGAAATGGTCTTGTAATTTCAAGAAAGCATCCAATCTCAAAATGGCTCATGCAAATCAAGACATATAAAAGACAGATACAGCATTAGCGGAATATTATGTCTTCTTTTGGTCATAATTTACAGTCAACATACAAAAACATTTTCCGCAAGTAAAACATAAAGCTGAAGAAAATAAATATGGCTATTAGGGAGCAATCATTAGGTACATATTCAGGGAGGAGAGTTTAAAAAAAAAAAAAAAATAACTCCTTGCTACAATGAAACCACGCAAGATTTAAACTGACATGTCACTGCTAATATACCTGTTGAGGGGATTACAAAAAACTACCCACTCCCCGGGTGTGACACTGTCACCAGCACATAAGTTAGGGAACTGCTACGGGAGAAAGACATTTTTCTCAAAGTAAGACTTGTGTCTGTTTGGCTGGACAGACAGAGTTGTGGAGTCACGCTGCTCCTGGCAACTATGATTTGCATCAGAAGCAGGTCTTTGCCAGATGACTTGTCCAGTGCATCAAAGAAGTAGGAGAGAGGGGTTCAGGCACAATGCAGGCAGCAAGTAACGAGGCCAGCTGAACTGGCTGACAGATTGCACCATGCTGGGATGAAGAGGCCTGGTTGAATTTGATCATTTATTATCAGAAAACTGTTTTATGTGTCTTGTTTCATTGCCACTACATTTGAGTAATGTTGGTATTTGACAGAAGCAATCTATATTTTTTACAAGTTTCTGTAGAGTTATATTGCTGTTGTACACTTTCAAAACAGAGTTCAGGCCTGCTACATGTTGTGCTATACATATTTTGTGAAGGAAAAGCTACATTTATATTGCTTTCATATTGGCATGAGAAGTTTGGAAAAGATACCTTTTTTAAATTTTAGTTTTCTTAGTCCTTAGACCTTTTCTTAGACCTTTTTTTATATGAATCTAGTGGAATTTTCCAAAACCCCCATTGTCACACTCTAAATTCCAGTCATCTTTGCAGTCCCCTTCCATCGATCCATGTGGGTCTTGCCTGACTCTTTTGGAAGCTGAACAACATTGTATCTCAGAGGAATTAGATGGACAGTAAATTTGTAGGAATATTGATCTTTTTATCAGTAATCTGTCAACAATAGCCATATTATAGCAAGTCTATGAGACTGCTAAGCCTCCTGAAATCTATATAAAAACATTTCAAAGTGGACCAGTGACCATCAGTGCAGACGAAAATATTCTAAATGTCCCTATAAGCCTCTAAAAGCCTGATAAGGACTACGTGAGACAGTGTAAGGTGCAACCAAGTCCTTATATCTTGACACTGCTACTCTTTCCACTCTCCTAAGCCTTGTGAAAAATAGTCCATGAAGCGGCCTTTTCAAGAGGCGACTAAGACATCACAAACGATTCACAATGGGCTAAAGGAGAGTGACCAGACTAAGTGCTTATATTAGTGACAACCTTCACAGAACCCTGCAAGAAGAGTACCACTATATTCTAGTAAGTTCTCAACTGGCAATGACATCGCATTAGCCCTGATGGCTGACCATACTGCCATGAGACGAAACCTGGTTCAGACAGCATCACCTTACAACATCAACTCACAATGGCAACTCATAATGACACCTCACATCACTACCTTCCATGATAAGTTATATAATACTATTTGTACTGTAGAAACAAATAAATCAGAATCCCAGGAAACACAGACAATGAAGAAAACCACAGAAAATCAGTAGCAGCAAAAACGCTTTCCAGACTCACTTTGGCAGGCTAACCGACGTTAGCATGCTAATTGCCTCTGGACCTTCACAGCCAAGTCCAAAGGCTCAGTGAAATGAGCCTCGGTGTTAGACAGCTTCAATATGGAAAGCTTGTCATTTACTTCGGATAGTGTTTTCTTGAGCAATCTGTCAAGTACAACCCGAAGAATTGAGTTTCTATATGAAGTGTCTAAGCTGAGGGTCAACTTAGATCTAATGGTAGATAGAAGAGTTATGGGTTTATTATTGGACAAGCTGGGCAGTGATTGACCCGTTAGCTTGCCTTTATTAATGAGTCTCCAGGACATGCATGCAGATAAGGAGCAGAAGATAGTTGATTTTATTGAGGGTTGATAGTTAACTTTTTTACGCAGTGTTCAATCAATCATAATAAATACAGCTAAGTATTCAGAGTATTATAATAAAAGCATAATGATACAATTGATTTAATTAAAAGCATACTGATACAATTGATTTGATTAACTTTTCCTATTGTTGACAATGTCCTTCTTTATTTAACTTTCTAATTCCCAATTACCGATTTCCATATCAATTATTCAGCCAAGGCTATTGGGTACTTCAGTTAGTTGTCTTCCAGGAAAAGGTCCTGTAATTTCAAGAAGATCTCCAATTTTACGATGACTAATACACACCAAGGCATATAAAGAAGAGTTAATGTGTTTTTTTTTTGTGAATCCATATAATTAAATTTTCTACTATAGGCCTATCGTCTAATAAACACTGACAATTGCTACTGTGATTATTGAATAAAAACATAGACAAGACATGTCTTGAATCTTTACTATATGGAATGGCTAAAAAAAGAAGCAGTATTCTACAGAACTTAGTAGTTAATGTTAATGTTAGGGGTAATAATTTTGCCTCCAATATAATTGAGCTTCCAAGGATAAGTCGATTGTAACACAGAGTCAACTTGACTAAGAGTGACTTTACTTTAAATTAATGGCATTCAGTCACCCAAATAAGATTGAAGGTTAAAAAAATCAAATGAGGTCAGAGTGTTTTTTTCACTTTCTCATTGACCAACAGGACTTCATGATCTATTCCGTACTCGGACCACTGGGGGGGGGGAAGTTGATTGTCCATCATTCAATGACTGTTAAATTCTAGAACCAGTGTTGAGGTAACCTTCATGAGCAGCAACTATGCCTTAGAGTCTTTTAATTTAAAAATTGTTTCCTTATTCGTACAATTTGAAATCCTTTACTGACAATAAGAAAATCTGAATCTGAATCTTCATGACAGTTAGTTGAAACTGCAGCCACTTCAAGGTGACAGCATCTGTGATACAAAGTAAAGTGCATTTCCACAACTTAAGACCTGCGTCTCAGTGTGTCTGCTCTGTTGGATTGAGTAAGTACGTCTGGTTCTGGCAGCTAGTTTCCAAGGAATGGCTTGATTTGCATTGGAAGCAGGTCTTTGCCCAACAGGTTGTCGAGTTTGAAACTGATGCTTCGATCATGACAGAGAAGCACCCGGAGAATGCTGGAGTGATAAGAAGCTACTTCCATTTAATTTATTCTATGTCAATGTCTCTGCCCGTTAATTTAAACCATGCTGGCCAGCTAAATGTTACTATTCCATGGTAAAGTGCTAAAATTTTGTAAGTCAGCTAATTAATAGGAATAGTTTTTATTCACCTGCAATTTACCTGGTATAATAACAAAATAGAACAATAAAAGATGTGACTCCGAGAGGGACCACTTGTAGATGCCTGCAATCAGTCACTGTAATATCCATGTTGGTGTTGTTTCGCCAGTTTAATGTCTCATTTGAGTGACAATCTGCTGGGGTTTGCTCTCGAGGATCCACTGAAAATATTTTGGATTCAGTTACCAGGGGGACACTTATAAATGGAAACTGACCCTTTTCTTCGTGTTGAATTAGAAGGATAGCCAATGAAATGAAATTTTGACCATGTGTCAGTGAAGCATCGAAAATGCCAATTAGCACTTATCCATGAGACTGATATTTCTCCTAAAATTGATATAAAGCATTATAAGCCTGTAAAAGACCTGTTAAAGACTAAGTGAGGCAGTGTAATGTCTCTTAACAAGTCCGTAAATCTTGACACTGCCACACTTTCTGCTCACTTAAGTCTTAGCACTGCTAAGCAGAAACTAGACCCTGAAGCAGCCTGTAAAAGAGGTGACTATGACATGACACACAATTCACAATGGACCAGGAGTGAGTGACTAGTGTGAAACATTCACAGACACTGCAGTTTTCTTCCAGTATAAAAAGTTCACAATTCCAACTTACATCATCATGGACATTACTTCACCACGTTACCTCACAACAGCTTGAAAGATCACCCCGAATCATCAACTCACATAATCTTTTCACCACATTAGGTAATAACACATGAAAGTGTCATAACGCATCATAAACTCACATCATCACCTCACAGCATTACCTCACAATATTATCACCTCACAACAGCACCTCACAACACCAATCTCTTTGGGATGAGTTCTGAAATACTGTGTCGCTAACTATTGCAGTTCTTGAGGCAAAAATCAAAAGTCAACCTATAAAAACAGTTCAAAATTTGATAAAACAAATCTACAGTAAATAAAACACAATGAATTGTCTGAAATTATGTTTATTTCCCCAAAAAATATTCAACAAATACCAAAAATGACCCAATAAAATGATTTTATTTTTTATTTTTAAAGATCATGGTTGCATCTGATAAATATATTGTGCAATGCTAGCCCTGCTCACACAAGGGTCATGGTCCATCAGATTGGAAAATGTTGAGATCATGTCCTAATTTCTGGGAGAATGGTCCATTCAAAGAAAAATCTACCATACAATGCCCCTTTTGTTGATAGTTGGATAGTCTATTGATGTGATCCCCTTATGTCTCTATACAGAAGTCCAACTGGATATTACCCTTCCCCAAATAAAAATAGCAGATTTGGTCATCCCAACTCTCCCGAATGGTAAGTCAGATTGATCTTCCATTCAATGCTCATTCCGTTAATGGTCCAAACCTTCAGCACAAGATCACCTTTTATCTCTATAAAATACAATCTGCACTGTGACATTAACATCATTACTGTATGACCAATATGTCATAGTGTTGGTGACATTACATACAAATACAGAAGGCCTACTTTGTTATATATTACACACTGTTACTAACATAAGAGCATTTCATAGACCTCAATTTAAATGGAGCATAGTTTATTTCGAAAGTGGCGCATCGTAGGCCAATCAAATGTCTTTCTTCCGACTGAATGAGCTGTCAGCATTCCAACTGGACATTACCATACCCTAAAGTAGCAGTTTCGGTCATACTGATTCTCCTGAACGGTAAGTCAGAATCTCAAATTTTTCTCAACGTGAACCTTGGGCTATTTTGCAGATTAGTTTTACCACCTGGAAATATAAGAGGAGGAGGGGGGGGCAGGCAAGGTTAGAGGCAGTCAAGACAGCAGAAGAGAAGAGGATACATCAGGTAAGAGGACAGCTCAAGAAACTGAGCAGTGCTCTTAAAGGGTTTAATTTTAATCATGTCTTCTTGTCTGCTCACTATACTCTCTCCGAAAAAATCAATGAATGTGGGTTATATTCCAAACATCTGCACAGACTTCATAAAAGGAACTGTAAGAGACAAGTTTACATAATTTTATAATTTTAGTGCATAGCAAGGCGACTGGCCAGCGCTGCAGCTTGACCTGCAAGAAGGCACATCTATGAACACGGTTCAACATCTGAAGAAAGAAATTCAAGAATATTCTTGATGTGAAAATTTAGCAGTCCGGACATTCGTCTACATCGTCAAGCTGTCATGTTTTGTTGCTGCTTGTAAGTGCAAATAGTACTCTCAAGATATATTTTGGTCACCCTGTCTGTTAATACTCACTCTTCTCGTTTTCATAAAGAAAAATAACAGCTTTAATTTAATCATGTTTAAAGGTTTTCATACCTTGTGTACTTTGTAAGATAGCTAAAAATAGCATAAAAATAGATTTAAAACTGCATTTTTTCAAGTTTTTAAAAATGGCTTATTTACCACTGGTCCTGCAGAGAGGAGGAGGCGAGGGTGCATAGAGAGGTAGAGGTGATGACAAAGGGGGAGGGGGACACAGATTAGTCCACATGGTAGGAATAAGGCCCTCCTTACCATGGATAAGGCCCACCTGGATAAGGCCCACCCGGATAAGGCCCACCTGGATAAGGCCCACCAGGATATGGTCCACCTGGATAAGGGCCACCTGGATAAGGGCCACCTGGATAAAGGCCACCTGGGTAAGGCCCACCTTGAAAAGGCCCTCCTGGAAAAGGCCCACCTTGAAAAGGCCCTCCTTGAACAAAAGGTAAGCCAAAATGAAATGGCCAAAAGGGAGAGACAGCTGGAAAGGGACAAGGAGGAGGAGAACCAGGAGGAGGAGAACCAGGAGGAGGAGAACCAGGAGGAGGAGAACCAGGAGGAGGAGAGAAAAAAGGAGGAGGAGGGAAAAAAGGAGGAGGAGAGAAAAAAGGAGGAGGAGGGAAAAAAGGAGGAGAGAAAGGAGGAAGAAAAGTCAGTGGTGGTTGAAAAGGTAACAATGGTCGAAGCCAGGGCCAAAATGGAAACAGGGGAGAGCGGCCAAAAGGTCTTACAGGTACAGGTACAGGAATTGGAAAAATCACTGGAAAAACTGGAGCTGGATTAGGTGTGTCATCACATGCAGGTGGAGTGGGGCTTGGAGTAGGAGCCAGTGTGACCGGAGCAGGAGTTGGAGCAGGAGTTGGAGCAGCTGTCGTGGTTACTGGAATAAAAATCAAAACAGAAAATGTACAATAATTACGACAAGAGTAGCAACATTTGTGTTGCTTAGGGGGGTGATCATTTAATAATTGGGGGGGGGCTTGGCGGGAAATTATTTATTTCACGGTGACAGTGGCTGTAATTATTTATTTTAGGTGTGCATTGTCTATGAATATTCTTCCCCAATCAAGCTATGCCTTGTTAAGAAATAACCCAACCAGAAATAATTTATTTCAAGACTGCCCAAAAAATTGATATATTTTACCAAAACTGACAGGAAATGATTTATTTAAAAAAAAACTCCAAGCCCCCTTATTTTAACGGTGTAATTAAAAAAGGCCGTTGGTACATAATCATGAATATTCAGAAGATTGTGCCACATTGGGATTGTAGACTTGAGCATCAATAATCAATATATATTGTAGAAACACTCATGGAGTTATGACTGCAGTTTATGTATGATGTAAATATTTATTACTATAAAAAACAGAGACTGTACTGACTCGTGTGCAAAATGACCTTCTTCAAGCAGTCGACAGGGAAGGGGGTGCTTTGTTGGTACTCCTGGACCTGTAGGCTGCATTTGATACCATCGATCATGACCTGCTGTTGGATATGCTGTGTAACCAACTGGGTGTTCGGAATACAGCTTTGAAATGGTTTCGCTCATATATCACACAACGTACTCAAAGAGTTTGTATCAGCAATGTGTCATCAGGTAAACATCCGCTCAGCTATGACTAATCTGAGATGCTCCACTTGTTTGACCAGTTTTAAAAAAGGACTAAATACATATATGTTCAAAGATGCTTATGCCCATTTACTTTAATGACTTTTAATGCTTTTTATCCTATTTGATGTCTCTAATTTTATCTATACTATATTTGGACTTTTACATTTTACATTTCATTTCTATCTGTATTTATTTACATGCACAGCACCTCAGAGCAGGCTCTCTGGTTGCGGTGCTGTATAAATGTCTAAAATAATAATAAATAATAAATAATAATAAAAATGCTGACCTTCAGGAACATCACAAATTGCTTCAACTATTTCATGTCTGATTGCGTCCATTAAATCAAAATTTATACTCTCGAAGAATCTGTCGCCACTTGCTAATCTTTTGAGTTGTGGTTTGTTTGTAAAATTACCAACTGACACAGTTATGAGCGTGCAACGTTGTCTCAATAGTGCACCCTCATCTTCAGTTGCATTTATTTCTCGCGTTGCATCGCCATCCGTGAACATTATGCAAACATTGGGGGCCATTGGTCTGTCACCAGGGGGCACCAATACTTGATTGCGTGTAACTCGAAATGCATCAGCTAGATTAGTCAATCCTGATGGGCCTGGCAATGCATTTATGGCCATCAAGTATTCCGCAGCAGTGTTTGGTTCGTCCAGCTTGAATGCCACAAATGCCGTATTATTGAATGTTACAGCACCAAGACGGTCCATGTTGGGACCGAGTGGAAAACTTGCAACAAGTTCAGAAATACGTTGTTTATACAATGTAAATTGGTCGAAAATGCTCGCAGACGTGTCTATGAGCAGGACGATATCCAAAACTCTGTTGCAAGCTGAAAAGATATGATTCACAGATTATGTCATAGTCAGAAGATTCAGCTGGAAAGCACATTACATGACATGTACATCCCAAGGTTTTGGTAGTTTATTTATTGATCAGAAAATGTCACAAAATATGCATACATTTGAGGGGGAACTAAAAATCTGAGTAAAAGCAAGGGGGGACATAAAATTTTGATAGAAAGTTCCAACAAAACTCCCGACTGAGCTAACCCCCACCACACAGAAAATGTTACACATAATCTTTGCTTGTTTTCTGTATAAACAATCATTATGCAGATCACCTGATCCCAATCATCCGAATACAGTCACTGTGTATTGAACTTTGAGAATGTTTGTACTAAAAATATATGAAATGCAAACAGAAACTCTCACTTTAAACAGCTAAAATCAGTTCCAGTTAGGAGATGAATGGATTAGATTGCCATGGTCACCCATGTAAAACGCTATGTCACTTTTCAGGAGAGAGTGGTGTCATACCTTCTCTAGACCTATTAAGGAAAAATTATGTATTTTCTACCACTGCCACTCTTGTCTACAATTATGAAATCATCTGTAATTATCTTGTCATCTTAAAGTTGATCATATCAATGTTGTATCAGTCCTGAATTGATCTACTGTTGTTTACTAATGTTGGTGTCAAACTTATAACGTTCAGTTATGTACTTATGTACTAGGCGACTGTAAACTAATAAACTTGAAAATGCTTACCAACACCTCCTGTCTGCGCAGTTACAGGTGGCACTCTGAAAGAAAAGATTTGAAATATGAAATAAGGGTGTAAAATAGAATACACTATTTGTGCCATAAAACAAACTTAAAATTGGCAATCCGGGGTGAAGTTGGCAGGCTATTTTGACCATAGAAATACATAGAAAGGACGTGAGGCTGTATGAAGCTACGTCAAGATGAGGTCACCAAATCCGCCATATTGGAACTGCCCTGAGACATGACGTCACAATAGACTAATTATGATGTGACGTCATGCCATTGTTATAAGTGACATCACTGTTATTGATGACGTCACAGTACCATTGTGTCAGGATACAGGGCAGTTCCAAGATGGTGGATTTGGTGGCTTCATCTGCCAGAGCCTCATGTCCGTTCTATGTATTTCTATGATTTTGACCCACTTAATGGAAGAAATGTCAACTGTTCCTCACCGACACACATGGCAACTTTGACAAAGATACCTGAGTCAGTGAGGAAAGTTGGCATTTCTTCTATTAAGTGGGTCAAAACAGCATACCAACTTTACCCCGGATTGCCAACTTTACCCCGTTCTATGGTACCATCTCATCAAAATCCTCCGTGACTCCACAACTTGTGCTCAAGACTTTGCATATTATTACTTATTTGTCAAAGATAAGTTGTCATTCTTAATTTACTGATCTGGTGACAAATCCTGCAAAGAAAATTTTGCAAATAAATAAACCTCAGTCTAAAAATTTCATTTTGCATATCAAAGTTATTCCAGGCCATTTCTCAAGGATTTTGTTGACAACGCATGAGGCAAATTGAATTCTTTTCAGTCTGTAATTTTTTTATGCAAAAACAGTGGACTGTTGCACTGTGAAAATGGTACTTTGTGTAACATCACACCGAATTGTCATTGTCATACCAATATTTTCAATGTTAATTTGATTATGGGAGATGTATACCGCTTGTTGTTGACAAACGAAAGGATTATGCCTCTGAGTTTTACTCAAAAATCAGTTTTGACAAATCAAATGACCTTCTCTTGATCATTACTAATCAAACAGCCTCTATATGATTCCCATATTAAATGCATGATGATGACCCATCAAGTAGCATCAACAGCTGTCATTTGTCACAAATAGCATTTTTCACTGTGAAATCATCCTCTATTTTTTCATAACTATTGGATAGGCTGTAAATCGATGCACAAGATTAGCTCAGCAACCCTGTACGATATCGTGAAATTCCACAAATTCAGTCTTGACACAAATCGGACAACAGTTTAAGTCAAAGGACCCCTTAAATAAAAAATAGTTGCATGAAATGAAAATTTCCCCTAACTTCAAACAAGAAATAGTACTTACAAAATTACAAAGGCAGCCAAGAAGTTAGCGCACAGCAAGGGAACTTTGGATCCTCCGAGGGCCATTTTTCTATATGGGTGTGCTACCGTTCCACTTCAGGCTGATGTGATAGCGCGGTCTTGCATTTCAATTTATATGCCGAATCACTTTGCAACACTTGTGGATATTATAATTTGATGAAGTCATTATTTTTGATGAAACACATCATAAAAAATTGTTTTCGAGTCATAATTTTCACCATAAAACCCCATGCTCCTCAGTTAATAACTCATTAAATCTGTAATGGGTCCTGAAACTGTTTTAAGTAGACATTTCTCCACCAAATAAAGATTAATCTGACTCTCTAATTACACCAAAAGTAAATTGAATGCTGAGACATTGACCATGATCAAATATAGAATCTGGCGCAAGCATATAGATCCTCTGACATACTAATGTGTTTAGAAATGATTGCACAAACATTGGGATGATTATATGGATTCAAGTCAATATCATTTAAAATTGCAAATATGGTGGCTACGTGATCGAGATGTAATTAAAAATGGATAACTGAATATTCTTGAATATCAATTGGGAAGTAAGTCGTACAAATTGCAACCTTCACCAAATTTGTTGCTGACAGTGCTTGTTGTGTCTCAGCTCCAAAATTCAACAGCTGTCTGTATGATATCTGTATCCTGAAACTAGGATATATCGCCTTTTGAATTAGAGATCTTTGCGGATTGGCGGTCCACAGGAAAAAAAAGTTCTTATTTTCAATTTGCAAACTGGCTTTGCCATGTCATTGACAGTTTTCTGTTGTTCTCCTAATCTTCTTGTTTGATGAAATACCTTATGTCATTTAATTAGTTTCTATCTAGTCACCTTTACCATTTGCGAGATATGATAAGCACTGAATAACCTGGTTAACAATAACTGACACAAACAAAACATTTCTTCAGTTGAAAGATAATTTCGAAACAGTTTAAAATTGGACCACCAATCTGCAGACAGCTGTAATGAGTTATTTTGTTCAGTTTGACAGTGAAACAGGTAATTCCCATCAAGGAAAACTCTAAACCCCTTTTCTCAATATCTAATGGCCATTCCTTTAAATATTGAAAGCAAGAAAAATTTAAACTGACCCCCACCCCTGATATATATGTTGAGGGCATTACAAAAAACCACCCATAGCCCGAGTGAGAAACTGTCAAATGCGCATAAGTTTGGAACTGCTATGGGAGAAAGACCTTTTTCTCAAAGTAAGACTTGTGTTTGCTGGGCTGGACATACTTGCAAAGTAACACTGCTTCTGGCAGCTATAGTTTCCAACGGAATCAGTTAATTTGCATCAGAAGCAGGTCTTTGTCTGATGAGTTGTCCTGCCCATCAAAGCAGTAAGAGACAGGGGTTCAGGTGCTCAAAGGAGTCAACAAATAACACAGCTGCCCACAACAATCCAAAAGATAGCTGCTATGCAGAAATGAAGAGGACTGGTTTAGTTAGATCGTTAAGATTAGCAGGAAACTCATTTTCTCGTTTCTCTTACCATTGCCTCCAACATGTTATTGTAATTTTGTATTGAAAAGAAAAGCAATCCATCTCATTCTTTACCTAAATTTAGTTTTGTTTTGTTTCTGCAAGTTGCTGTAAAGATATACTATTAAAGGAGGGTTCAGGCCTGCTTCAAGTTCAATCAAACTATGCTCTACATACTTTGTAAAGGAAAAACTACAGTCATGGCTTCATATTGGCGTGAGGGACTGAGGGTATTGAAAAATATGTCTTGAACTGTTTTTTTTTGGCACAGCTTGAGCCAAATTTATATGCATGTAGTAGAAGTTTCTGACGTCCCCATTGTCACATCTCCTAATAAAACACTACACTCTTTATTCAAGTCTTCTTTGCTTTCTCCTTTCATCAATCGATGTGGGTCTTGCCTGACAAGATGTATAGTTACGACTTACTTTAACAGGCTAAGCAACATTAACATGCTTATTGCTGACTGTGGACCTTTCATTGAGTCCAAAGACTCATCAGTTAAATGATTCTCTGTATTGGAGAACCTCAGATAGGATTCATAGGAAGCTCGTCATTTAGTCCAGGGGTGTAATTTTCGCGGAAAATGTGGGGGGGGGGGACATGGCGACCATGCGGTCAAAATCGTACGTTTTTGAATTTCAAACTTTGGTATGTCACGGCAACCTGCTGAAGCAGAAAGGTCTCTTAGAACAGTGCCCTAGCAAATTGAGCCCAATTGCCATTACCACAACATGCAGTTACTACACTTTTTTTACGCCAAAAAGTGGGGAGGACATTTCATATTATGTCCCCCGGGGTAAAAAATGTGGGGGGACATGTTCCCCCCTGTCCCCCCTGTCCCCCACCAAATTACGCCCATGATTTAGTCAGGATTGTGGTTTCTTGAGCAACCTGTCAAGTGCAATGTGAAGAATTGAGTTTCGGTAGGAAGTGTTTAAGTTAAGGTTTAACTTCAATGAAATGGCAGACAGAGAAGTTTATTATTGGGAAAGACAAGCAATTCATTTAATAACTATTAGAAGGATAAAAGTCAATAATCATTATTTGTGTTAATCTCATTTCCAATCCAGCTTCCATGGCTATCCTTCAGCCAAGGCTGTTGAGCCCTTCTGTAAATTGTCTCTCAAGAAATGGTCTCGTAATTTCAAGAAGGCATCCAATCTCAAAATGGCTCGTGCAAATTATGACATATAAAAGACAGATACAGCATTAGCGGAATATTATGTCTTCTTTTGTTCGTCATTTACAGTCAACATACAAAAACATTTTTCTGTAAAACATGAAGCTGATGAAAAGAAATATGGAGCAATCAATACATATCCAAGGAGGGGAGTTTTTTTGAAAATAAATAACTCCTTGCCCATGTTTGGTGAAACAAATAAATGATTGATGATATCCAGCTTTTTCTGAGAAATAGGTAATTCCTGTCAAGGCAAACTCTAAGCCCCTTCCCTAAATATCTAATGATCCCTTTACAATGAAGCCAAGCAAAATTTAAACTGACATGCCATCGCCAGTAAACCTGTTGAGGGGATTACAAAAAACTACCCACAACCCAGGTTTGAAAGTGTAACTTGCATACAAGTTTGGAACTGTGATGGAAGAAAGACCTATTTCACGAAGTCAGACTTGTGTCTGCTAGAATGGATAGAGTCGCATCTAATAACACTGCTTCTGGCAGCTAGTTTCCAACGAATCAGTTGATTTGCGTTAGAAAACAGGTCTTCACCTGTCGAGTTGTCAAGTCCATCAAAGCAGTAAGAGAGAAGGGTTCAGGTAGAGAAAGGAGGCACAGACAACATAACACAGCCAGCTAAGTAAGAGAGGACTGGTTGGATTAGTTCAAAATTTACGGAAAATTTAATTTCTTGTCTCCAGTACTATTGCCTCTATATTTTACAGCAATTTTCATATTGGACAGAAAAGCAACTCATTTCATTATTTAGCCATGGCTTATTTTTTTCTGCATGTTACTGTGAAGAATTCTGCAATTGTACACTTACAAAACAGAGTTTAGGCGTGTCCTGTGTTATGCCATATGTATTTTGTTGAGGCCAAAGTGAAGTTTTCATATCGACAAGAAAGTTTTTGGAAAGATGTCTTCTTTGAATAATTTTTGGGCAGTGCTTGTAGCCAACCTTTATATGCATTTAGTAGAAATGTCACATCTCCAAAATAAAACACCCTTATTTCCAGTCTTCCTTGCGTTTCCCTTCTATCAATTGTTATGGGTCTTGTCTGACATTTTTTAAAGCTAAACATCGTCTCCCAAAGGAATTTGAAGGACAGTCGATATATTGCAATATTGCATCTTTTGTCAGTGATGGGTCAATAACAAGGATATTTTATCCAGTCCATGAGACAGCTAAACCTCCTAAAATCTATACAAAAGCACTCCAAAGCAGACCAGTGACCATCAGTGTGGAGGAAAATATTCTGCAAGTACCGATAAGCCTCTAAAAGCCCGATAAAGACTAAGTGAGACAGTGTAATAGTCCTAACAAGCTCTTGAATTTTGACAATGCCACACTTTCCCTAAGCCTTGGTGCAAAAAATAGTCCATGATTGGCGCAAAGCCGCCTTTTTAAGAGGTGAATAGTACCGGTTGAATTAGATCATTAATTAGCATAAAACTTGTGAATTTACAATAATTTTCATATTGGACAGAAAAGCAATCTATCTCATTGTTTACCAATATTTTTCCCGGAAGTTGCTGTAAAGCATTCTGCAATTGTAAAATTTACATATTATGCTATACATTTTTAAACACAGTGGCTTCGCTTTTGACCATTTGGCAAACCAGTCAAGTGCCCCATGTTTTTCAGTCTCCTTATTCTTTTTCATTCTTCTAAGTTTATTTCCAATTTTACAAGTGATGCGACTGCATTGTAAGCGAATCTGGCTAGTCAGTCGTCATCTATTTTCCATTGATACTGGATATGCCATTTTCACATGCTACTTGGTTACTTTGATTTATTTGAATCAATCCTTTTCACTCAAAATTCACAATAACCTCTCTCTCAAAAGACTGGATTTGAAGTTTAAAGATTGGAAAACTGACCATGTGTCATTAGACTACGGCATTTAATAGAATAATTCTTAGGCAGGAAACATTACACGCTATTAAGAATTAAAAAAAAAAAGAACTGGGAGTATAAGTCTACCTATGTTAAAATACACAGGGGAACATCATTCTTAAAATCATCGCAAGGTACATTGGAAAACAAAGTAGAGTTATGAATAATTTATCTTAACTACAATCACTTCCAACTTCTGTGTATCGTTTGGAATTATACTTGGGTGACTTGGTCAATTTGATTGAAATAAATCACTATCCAACTAATTGGGTTTCAACAATGACAAGAGTTGCTTTGGTTATTATACATTCTCTACCAGCACTAAACTACAATTTGGGAAACTGAACTACATGTAGCAAATTGTGATTTAAATAAATCATTCCAAAGAAATTCAATAGAGTATATCAGGATTCAAGAACTATGACATTAGTCACAATCAAATATTATTCAGGGCAATACCAAGAAATTGCCTGGGAAGATGGCCAACCTCAGGCATTGGCAGAACATGTAGCAGAATGGCCTATGATTATTGAGTTTAAGGAAGTCACCTGGTTAGAGTGCAGAAATTTCACTGTCTGATCGAAAACATTGAATATGGTACTAATCCAAGAATGATTTCTTTTTAAACAGAGGAAAGCAAATAAAACTTCAACACAACTGCAACAGTTGAATGTTCCACTGCAGAACAGGAGTTGGAAATTTATATGTTGAGTCTATTTGTTTAACTGCCTGGTACCTTTATCAGACCTGGCAATTGAGAACTCACAGCAGTGATTCAAATAAATTACTTCAAAGAGAATTCTAGTCTCATATTTGTTCAACACAGACTCTGAAATAACGATCTTTCCATTTCAAGGTCCAATAATCTAAAACTTGCTTTAGAAGTTTTCCACTAAATTCAATACGTAGAAGAAGAATGGAATAAAAAGGAAAAACAATATATATGCATTTCATCATTTTTCGTCTTGGTCAATGAGAATACACTGTTTTACATGCAAAGTTTAGTACCTGTCTTGCAATGCTACGATCATATGCACAGTCATAAGTTTTGTACAGTCTGTTATTCAAAGTTTGATTACACACCAAAAAGTTAACACTATAAAACATTAACAAGAATCTGCAGATTCAATACCTGACAAAGTGGAAGACTGGCCAGTTAGAGGTGTCCACAAGCTAAAACTAGCAAAAAAATTTTTTTCATGAATACGGCCTTGAACCCTAATAGCAATTTTAAAAATTCAAAATGGCACCCTGCCTGACCCTGTAGGTGACCCCTAGCCTAGTTATATAACTAGAAAAAACCAAAATAGCAGCCATAATTTCCCTTTTTAATGTGTGACGAAGAACTTAAAAATTATTTTGACCAGTGAAAGTAAAATATTGAGTTTTGCAACTTTTCTGCTGGTAGAAGAGGCAAATAATACTAAATATGCACCAACAGATGAAATCTACAATTGCGGCACCACGAGCCATTTGAGATGGGGCACCTTGAGCCAGTTTCAATGAAGGTTTAATGTGTCTCCTATATTCAATTGAAGCTTAGTTTTCATCAGCAAGTGTATTGAACTAGAGTGCAAGATTTTAGCAGCTAATAATAAGGACACATTTGTACTTTTTTCGTTGATTAATAATCATATTCAACATTCATCTGAACCATGGGGTGGCATGTGCCAAGGGGAAATTTCAAGTAAATTATTTGGTTGATAAGGTCCCTATATATCAATACATTAAATAATATCCATTTTAAAAGTGTCATTTAACTTGCTGCCACAAAGAATAACAAAAAAATGATGTTGAACATAATTCTTGTACTGGACAACAGCACTCGTTTTACTCTTTTACCAATGGTCTTAGAATTCACAATTGATAAACATAATAGGCAAATTTTATAGATATGAAGAGGTTATCTCCCTATGTAAAGCAACTGTGGGAGCATTTTGATAAATGTAGTATAGTGTCTGGGCACAGTGAGCTGCTTGCATATTTTTGTATCGATGTCTTAACCTATAAAAAAACTTACATGTAAGTATTCTTAACAGTACATCGATTCATCAAGGTAAGGAAAATCTATCAAGTAAACTCCTCCGAATTCAATGCACTTATTCATTTTGCTCGTTTTGCAATATTAACTTCGCAAAAAGCGTTTCGGCGCATTACTCTACAATGATGCAAATTCCAGTGGCCACAGCAAACCAGTGGCAGATTCATGATGTTTTTTTGTGGGAGGGGGGGGATAAGATTTTCCAGGCATGAAATCACACACTATTAAATATTACTGAAAAACATGTACACCGTGCATGTAGCAATTAACAAACTAATAGCCAAACAGGTGGTTTTACATAACAGAAGTTGTTTTTTTTTTTTTTACACATCCTTGGCTATGTAATATTTTCATGAAACAAGGGGAGGGGCTTTTTTTTCTAAGGGTATTTATTTCATAGAAACACCTACTTTGAGATATTAAAACCTTTTATTACATGCCACATACCCTCAGGTTCATGGTAAGATCGACTCAGTACCCTTTTTTAAGGGTACTTTTCTTGTTTAAAGACAAAATTTGACTATTTAAAAATCAAGAATATAATGTAACAACACCGAATATTGTTGCCAACGGTCTTACTATGTTCACATAAAGTACCCAGCTTTTCGACGTCGATACTTTAGGCCCATCAGTGCAAAATGTCCGAAGTCACTCATGGTGCCCCGCTCCCCCCACCCCCCCCCACCCCTAGGTGATCCCCAGGTTAGGGTGCATCGACTGCCCCAAGTATCTTCAAAACATCATGTACTTCTGCAGTACGTGATTTCTGGATGACACAGTTATATTCCTTAGAAAAAGAGCTTTAATTTGAAGTCAAAATCAATAGTTTCCTTTGAGAAGTCGCAATTGTGTGTAGATTTTTTTTACAGGGAAATCACCCAGAGTATCTGCTGAAGTGATGGTACATATTTCTTCAAGAATTAGTAATCATTACTGTTGATTGGCCTCTGCCATGGAAATAAGAGCGATATACGGTTTTCCTTGATTATTTACTGGATTATTATAGCTGGCTTTTTTTTCACATGGTTTAGAATGAATCAGAAATTCTTACCTGACATTTTTCTGTAGTAAATCTGGTACTGGGTAAGTTCCATCATGATTATTTTTGACCATTAACTGAAGATGTGCTAATGAGTATTTTACTTTTCATTGTTGGTTCAAATAATATCATACTGGATTAAATTATGTTATCTCAGTTTTCTTTAGTTGTTGGTCACAAGCATGATGTAATGTCCTCATACCTGTGACAAGCCATCTATTGAAAACTGCCAATATAAAGGATTAGACTGCATGTTGTCAAAAACAAAGGTATTGTATAACTTGGACTGTTATTAATTGTTTGTTTCTGACTTTTTTGCCTGCAAAATGAGCACACATGATATTTTCAACACTTGGAAGTGATGTTACCAAGGGCTGTCTCAGTGGAATTTTTCATTGATTTAAGGTACAAATTGAATTTATCAAACATTTTAAGCATTGACATAGGCAAATACAAATCAATTTGATAATTCATATGATGCAGCAATTGTTAGAAAAAACCCCGGCAAAACCAGATACTGATTAACCTGCAATATGAGCTTGAGTCTAATATAATATTAAATTCATAGTGTACTTTTTCAGTTCAACCATGTTATAAATAAAGGAAACATTTTGCAATGGTTTGAGGGATGCTACATGTTTTATGTCCTGTATTGTTTGTTTTCACTCTGTAGACAAACAGGACAGGATGATAGAATTTCATGAACATGTACGTACAATTTAAATAGATATTTTACATAGGTAGGTTTCATATTTGTCATAGGGGGAGGGTTGGTCTAGTGGTAGCATTCTGGGCTGCCAATAGCTGGGTCCAGGGTTCGAATACAGCTTTTGCCAGGTCGACCACCTGGCCTATGTTGGATGGCTGTTTCAATCATCCTTCACCTCATTGCCATGTCATCTTCCTGTTCTAATAAGCCTACTAACCACAAAAATACAGGACATAACGCCTCAGTCAATCTGTATTTTTCATGCACTGCATACCCATTTTCAAATTGTCTCCTTGGCCTAAAAATGGATAGTACCTTATTTGAGAGAGATGTTTTGCCAAACAATTAAGATACATCCCTGAATTAATAGGGTATGTACCAGACTCACAGTCTTCTCATCACTCATCATTATCGGCGGTCACCAACACTGGAGAATGCTATGGCATGAAAACCTTGGGCAATGTTCCCCTTGTCTCTGCCCTTGGGCGCTGTACTATGGCTGCCCTGAGCTGTATCATTGTGGAAGGCTCATCACGAATTTCGTGCCTGCGATGCAGTGCATGACTTAGAGTATATACAATACAATACAATACAATGGAAAGGTAACTTGTGCAAGTCAAAAATTGGCTGAAATAACTAAAAAATCTGTCTAATCTAACATGTATATATTTTTCATAATTTGACATGTTCACAAATTCGTGAAAGTTTTAAACTGGCATGTACGAATTTGTGGATATGAAAAAACGAGCAAAGGTACTCATATACATGTAATAATTAACACTCGTGAATGTGCTTTATTATTCATTCGTGTATCTGCCAATGCCAACAATCGGGGAAGTGCTATATAATTAGGGTTTAGTGTTAAAATTGGGGTTAGAGTTGGTTTTAGCAAAGATTCCATTTGCAATGTTCATTAAGTACAAATACACAAATTTGTGAAAAGTATTATTTGACATATACATTGTACACAAGTGCCTTGGTCATGTATATGTTCGTTTTTTACACTTTGACACATTCGTCTACATGCCAAATAATAAAAAATGTATACCTCAATTTAATTCAATTCCCTTTCTATAAAAAAAAAACTAATTTCAAGCTCACTGATACCATTGACTGCATGTAAGTGGCTGATCAGATTTTATTGGCAGTTTTTAATCATCCTCACCTCTCAGTGTAAGCTTGAGAAGCTACCCTGACCACATGATACACTGTTTTGTGAAGTAGTTACAAAAAGATTAACTTTCCTCCGGTGTGACAGACTTAATTAACAGTTTGAGATTTCTCAAAGCAATTGAATGAATGCTTGAGTGTTTCATAGTTGCCTGTTTGTTGTTTCAGTGAGTTTCTTTGTAGAAAACCGTAAACAATTAATTAAATAATGCCGGAAAAAAAGCTGACAATGCTTTAGAAATCATCAATATTTTGTAGAGATTGTTGGCAGGGCGAGTGTGAACGGGAGGATGGTTTTTATGGGTGTGTCTAGGTTTTGTAGCATTCATAACAGTCATCCAATTCGCACCAACATAAACTTATCCAGATAGATAGATAGATATTTCTTTTATTCGACCACATAACTATACAGATTAAGAAATAAGCATACATGTATCAAATATATAAGTATAATAGATAACAGATTGTGATGATAAATAAAGTTATAGGTTAGGAGGGCCTCATTAAACCTAAACATAGGCGCTAACATGAGGACCCACCCTACATTCCATAGCATTAGAAAATAAATCATATGTACAATTCATATTTAGGCACGTTTAGGGTTTGAACAAAAACAGTTGGGGAAAAAAAAGAAAATCTCATCTTTTTGACTGAGTGCAATGAGGCAGAAGATCTGCTTGCAGCAATAAATATTTATGATGATTTTTGATTAAAAAATGTTTTTCGGTTTTGATGAATTGGCAAAAAAGGTTGAATTTTAATGTTGCCGTATAAGCCATGGTTCTTCCTTAGATGGGAAAAATATTTCGTTTGACGAAATCTTGCAACATCTATGAAAACTTTTTTGAAAAGGTTTTCAGACTCATCTATTTGAGACTGGTGGCAAGTCAAGTATTTCATTGGCATTTCAAGCTATTTTACGGGAGGAGGGTTGGTCTAATGGTAGCATGCTGGGCTGCCAATCGCTGGGTCCAGGGTTCGAATCCAGCTCTTGCCGGGTCACCTGGGCCTATGTTGGACGGCTGTTTCAACCCTCCTTTGCCTCATTGCCATGTCCTCCCCCAGTCCTAATTAGCCTACCTAGAGCATAAATACAGGACGTAAAGCCCAATCATCCATCCATCAAGCTATTTCACCAACAAATTATTGGATAGGTCCCAATTTCCTAAGGATTGGAATGCTTCTAAGCTGTTGTTTGGCATTCTTATCAAACTGTCCAATGAGAATGTTTCTTAAAATACCACAATTTTGATTCTTTTTAATTTCAAAAGTACTAAGTCAAAGTTTGATTAATCTGTGTTTTTTTGTTTGTTTGTGGTTTACGCCTATGCAGCACCTTAGTGGGCTATGTCGAGGCAGGCGATCGCCGTCAGGGTTGCATGATTTAAATCATTTGATTTAAATCATTAGATTTAAATCATTTGATTTAAATCATTTGATTTAAATCATTTGATCTAAATTATTTGATTTAAATCCGTGATTTAAATCCGTGATTTTAATCAATGATTTTTATTGAAAACCACTATATGTTAGAAAACTGCAAATAGTTTGCATATAAATGCTATAATGGATCAGTTGACACCTTCACACTTGAATTGGCAAGGAATCACTGCTACGGAGATACCAGGGTGGATTTGGCTTACTTTAATCCAGTTTAAACAGCAATCCTCTCTCATGCGACAAATTCCTAATCTAATGCCAAAAGTAGCGCTCATTAAACAAGAAAACAACAATATCAAACAATAGTAATTGTACAATACTGATTCTGTGGTCATTAATAGTAATTTCAATCATTCCTTAGCTCCATAGTATGATATTCTATGGACAGTGGCTTCCAAGTATTCAAAAATTGTGTCTTTGAAATAGGATTAAACCCTGTTAAGTCTCTTTTGGAAGCCAAGTAAAAATTTCCTATTTCATCGGTCATTCCTAGCAATACTGGGTCAAAAAAGTTGACAAAATACCACACTTGAATCGACCTTAAATTCATATTCTGAGGGAATTTATTGAAGCTGGGAAAAGTAAAAAATATTAACA
Source organism: Platynereis dumerilii (assembly GCA_026936325.1). NCBI lineage: Eukaryota > Metazoa > Annelida > Polychaeta > Phyllodocida > Nereididae > Platynereis > Platynereis dumerilii. The sequence goes on from JAPTHN010000132.1 coordinate 574,211, forward strand.
ATCTACAACTTCAAATTTCAACTTCATTACATGACTTTTGGGGAGTGAAAGACATTTTTCCCACTACAGAAGACCTAATTAAGAACAGTCTATCATTTATTATGACTTCAATTTCTTCGAAAAAAATATATTTGAAAAAATAAGACTGCTTGATTTAAATAAAAAAAGTCCGATTTAAATCAAATAAATCAGATTTGCTTGCAACCCTGATCGCCGTAAGATGATGAGATGAGAAGATTGTGAGTCTGGCACATACCCTATTAATTCAGGGATGCCCAGGGTCTTTCAGTTGCCCCAGCATAGAACACTAGATACAACCCGCCTCCATTTAATGTCCCATGGGCTCGGACTAAAGTGAGTTCCCGGGGTGAGATTTTAACCCGCACCCTCAAAGCCAGTTGACAAGCGCACTTACCAGTTAGGCCACGGGGGAACCCGATTAATCTGTGTTCTAAACAGTTTAAAATTAGAACAAAGCCCCAAAAGACTGGCTGCTGCAGCTTTTAATGCATGGATGGATGATTGGGACTTTACATCCTGGGTGGTGTAGTGGTTTATGTTCCTGCCTGCTCCCTGAAGATCTTTGTCTGCTCCCTGAAGGTCTTTGACTGTGTGGTTTCGAGCCCCGAGTGGGAACCCAAAATTTCTGTCAACCTTCATGAGCAAAATCCCAGCTGGATGTCATTCTGATGAGACGTTAAATTGGTGGCCCCTTGTATCAGTGTCTGTGCTGGGCAAGTAAAAGATCCCTCACATGAGTTAAATGTGTCACATGCTGAGAACTCCCTCTCTCTCTCCCTCATCTCAGCAATCAACCCTCATAAGCACCCAGAACTGGGTTGAGAGGGCTGCACTTACTATATCTATCTATCTATCTATCTATCTATCTATCTAATATAGGCCCCTGGACCCAGCGATTGACGGCCTAGCATGCCACCACCAGTCACCTGATCAACCCTCCCATCTGACACCTGTAGAGACCCACTCAGAGCAAGTCTCAAACTTGCCTTATTTGGGCCATCCTCCCATTGCAGGGCTCAATTTGTACCATTGTTGAAAGCCTATAAGTTGGGCAGTGATTTATTTCAATCAAATTGACCAAGTCATCCAAACATTATAATTCTTAAAGATTGATACAGAGAAGTTGAAAACAACTGTAGTTCTGATAAATTAGTTATTATGTTAACTTTTATTTATGATGTACCTTGAGATGATGTTAAGAATCATATTTTTTAAATATTTTAATATAGGTAGTCTCATATTGCCAAACTTATACTTTCTAAATTCTTAATAGCACGTAATGTCTCATGCCCGTCTTTCTTGAATTCTGGTAAACTTTCTTTAATTCCTTTGGAGTGATTTATCTATATCGAAGCTTGTCAGTTCAGTTTTCCAAGACTGTCGTTTGGTGCAGGTAGAGAATGTATGCAATTTCCGCCAGTGAAACCCAATCAGTTGGATAGTGATTTTTTTCAATCAAAGTGACCAAGTCACCCAAGTATAATTCAAAATGATTCAGGAAACTTGGAAGTGCATGTAGTTCTGATAAATTAAATGATTTATAATGTTAATTTTGTTTTGCGATGTATCTAGAGATGATTTTAAGACTCCCATTCCCCTTTATATGTTAACACAGGTAGATTTATACTGTACAATTGTAAATAAACTTAAGACCAATGAAAAAGAACAAGAAGACTGAAAAACAGGGCGCAATTGACCTTTTGCCGTTATGGTCAAAAGCGATGCCACTGTGTTTTTATTAAGAAAAAACTAATGTTACAGCGAGAAAAATTGTATTGTCATACATATATATTTTTAAATATACAAATTGATATGCTTGTAGTAGAAGTTTCTGACATCCCCATAGTCACATCTCCAAAATAAAGCACTCTTTATTCCAATGTTCTTTGCTTTCTCCTTTCATCAATCGATGTGGGTCTTGCCTGACACTTTTGGAAGCTGAACGTAGTATCTCAAAAGAAATATAAGGGCAGTCAATTTTCAGGAATATTGTTTTTATCCTTTTTTATCAGTGATCTGTCAACAACAGGCCTATTGTAGTCAGTCTATGAGACTGCTAAACCTCCTGAAATCTACATATTTAAAAAACTTAAAGCGGACCAGTGAACATAAGTGAGACTGCGTTATGCATCCTAACAAGTCCTTAAATTTTGACACTGCTACAGGAACCTTTTTAAGAGGTGACTGTGACATGACAAGCAATTCACAATGGGCTGGGTAGAGTGACTAGACTCAGTGACAACCTTCACAGACACTTTTCAGGAGTCTGCTACTATATTCTAGAAAGTTCTCAACTCTCAGTAATGCTGCATTTGCATGGCTTGTAATTTAGTTGGAGTTGTGGTTTCCTAAGCAAGCCATCTAGCCTTAAGCGAAGAATTGAGCTTCTATATGAAGTGTTCAAGTGAAGGGTTAATTATATCAAGTGGCAGACAGAGAAGTTTATTATTGGGCAAGACAAGACATTTATTTGATTACTATTAGGAGCCATTCTCACGTGGTCATCGGCTCACTTCGAGCTGGCTCTGCCAGTGAGCCTCTGACTCTGTTGATAGCTTTTCCTGTGATTTTAGTCAAATTAAGAACTGTCATGCTTCGGTGGTCCAGCCAATCAGGATGAATCTTCCAAAATAATGTTGGGATTAATCTATGACTATGACTTAACACAACTAAACTTGTAACAAACAACAGTTCTTATGTAGAACAATTAAACAAAACATACAGACAGAAAATAAGAAACTGCCAGCTCCAAGTTGCATAATCTGTGAAATGAGTGATGATAATTGAGTACTAAAAACAAACACAAAAAGTGTGAACAGCTCAGATGCCAATCATCATCACCCATGCATTTAATTCTGATCTGATTGGTTGTTGGGTCAAGATAACTCCATGGACAGTGATTGACTTCAAGGTCCAAGTTTGATATTTGCAGAACGCATTTCTGTGCACATGCATGACTGCTAAATTTATTGAGGGCAGTTTGTGGGCTGCAAATCTACGATAGGCCTACTTCTAATTTGTATGCTTCAAATTCCGACTCACTATATTTTCACAAAAACTTAACAAGCTCAAACATTCTCACTGTGCATTTTCATAAATATAATATAAGCAGTTTATGAAACTTGTCTAAAGGGCATGGTAAGATGCCTTGGGAGTGTTCACCTACATTTATGACACAAGATGCCCCTCCCCCTCCTGAAATTACCCCAATGCCTCTGATAGCATCATGCATGCTACTCTCAGGAAATAATTTTACATTAAATGAGTCAAAATTCGAACACATACATGTAATTAGTTGTGAAGATCTGACAGACTGCCACTGTTCATGCTTGAGAGAATGAGCACCAGCTTCAATTAACAGCTTCAATCATACAGACTGATGCCAAACATGAGGAAGCTTAAAAACAACAGACAGATTAACAGCCAACAGCTATCAATGGTATGCAAAGACTCTTATTACATAATCTTGTTTTAGATGTAACAGCCTCTCTGATTGGTGTGAGCACAGTCCTTCGCATGCATACTTGATAACCACCCTAATTGCAGTCATCCAGGTCAGAGACTCACTGGCAGAGCCAGTTCGAGTGAGTCTATGACCACGTGAGAATGATTAGGGCAATAATAGTCAATAATCATAATAAAAGTGATTAATGATACAAATGCCTTAGACTATGTCTCATTTACTCATGGTGAAAACATCCTTAAGAGCATTATTCTCTTTTTCAATTTCCAACCCAGCTTCCATGGCTGTCATTCAGCAAAAGCTGTTGAGCTACTCTGTAAGCGTATTTCAAGGAAGGTCTTGTAATTCAAGTAGACATCCAATCTCAAAATGACTATTGCAAATCAAGACATATGAAAGAAAGATTCTGCATGAGCGTAAGTTTTTAGTGAATCCATATCATATCTGCAATATCGTCTAATGAACACTTAAAATAACTGCTGTCATTGTTGAATAAAAACCTTAATAAAGTATAAGACAAATTGAATTTCTAGTAAATGAACAGGATATGGACAATAACATAACAACACTTAGCAAATATTATGTCTTCTTTTTTAGTCATAATTTACAGTACTTACACAAAGAAAAATATTTACAGCAAGTAAGACATAAGGCTGAAGCAAGGAGTGTGTTTATTAGGGAGCAATCATAACACATCCAGAGAGGCGCTTGTAGTTTTCGAAAATAAGTAACTCCTTGACCAGTTTTGGTGCAACAAATAAATGTAAAAACTACCAAGGTGTAAAAATGTTACCTGCACACAAGTTTGGAACTGCGATGGAAGAAAGACATCTTACACAAAGATAGACTTGTGTCTGCCAGGCTGGACAGAGTTGCAGAGTAACGCTGCTTCTGGCAGCTAGTTTCCAAGGAATCAGTTAATTTGCATTAGAAGCAAGTCTTTGCCTGACCAGTTGTCGAGTCCTTCAAGGCAGTAAGAGAGAGAGGGGTTCAGGGGAGGCAACAGATAACACGTCCAGCTAAAACCAGCCAATAGAGAGGACTGGTTGGATTTGTTCTAAATTTGCAGAAAACTTATTTTCTTGTCTCCCTTACCAATGACTCGACATTTTACAGCAATTTTCATATTGGACAGAAAAGCAACTCATTTTACTATTTAGCCATGGCCTGCCTTGTGTAATGCCACATTTATTTGTTAAGGCCAAAGTAAAGTTATATCTTTCATATCGGCATGGGAGTTTTGGAAAAGATGTCTTCTTTGAATAATTTTTTGGCAGTGCTTGTAGCCAACTTTTATGTGGTTCCAGTAGAAATGTCACATCTCCAAAATAAAACGCTCTTATTTCCAGTCTTATTCACTTTCTCCTTTGATCAATCGTTATGGCTCCCTCCTGACTTTTTTAAGGCTAAACATCATCTCTAAAAGGAATTACAGGGACAGTCAATATATTGTAATATCGACCCTTTTGTCAGTGATGTTTTGTACAGTAGCCAGTCCACGAGACTGCTAAGCCTCCTAAAATCTATACAAAATCATTTCAAGCAGACCAGTGACCATCAGTGCCGAGGAAAATATTCTGCAAGTCTCTATAAGCCTCTAAAAAGCCTGATAAAGACTAAGTGAGTCAACGTAATGTGTCCTAACAAGTCCTTAATTCTTAACACTGCTACACTTTCCACTCACCTAAGCCTTGTGAAAAATAGTCCATGAAGCGAGCGGCCTTTTTATGAAATAGCTGTGACATGAAAAGCGATTCACAATGGGCTGGGTAGAGTGACTAGACTTAGTGACAACCTTCATAGACTCTTGTCAGGAGTATGTCACTATATTCTAGAAATTTCTCAAGAGTCAGTAACACTGCATTTGCTGATGGCTGACCAGATTGCCTCTTTATTGCCAAATTGACACCTGGTCTGAATTGTTACCTTGCGCCATCAACTCTAAGCATGAGCTCTAAAATACCAGACTTCACAATGATGCATTTAGCATTGAGAAAAAAAAGATATCCAACTGACAATTTTGCATGTTATCGCCCAGCTAGGGATTAACTCTGTTTACAAAAGCAAACAAACAATCAGATTATTGTTTATTTTGCCTAAGTTATAAGTTAAAGTGTATAATAGAAGAAGCATATGATGTCTAAGTCAGTTAGACACCTGTTGGGTTCTAACATGCATTTTTGTCAGTTACAACCCGACAAAGAGGTGTCTACCTAATACATACTTCACAATGATACATTTAGCATTGGAAAAGCTGCCATCTAACTGATAGTTGTGCGTGTCAACACCCTGGTACAAGATAAACAGTAAACAAATGATTATTGTTTATTTTGCAAATGTTTCACTTAGGAGGTATAGTTACGGCTTACTTTTACAGGCTAATTAACATTAACATACTTATTGCTGACTGTGGCCCTTTCATTGAGTCCAAAGACTCAGTTAAATGATTCTCTGTATCGGACAACCTCAGATAGGATTCATAGGAAGCTCGTCATTTAGTCGGGATTGTGGTTACTTGAGCAACCTGTCAAGTGTGACGTGAAGAATTGAGTTTCTGTACGAAGTGTTTAAGTTAAGGGTTAACTTAGATTGAATGGCAGACAGAGAAGTTTATTATTGGGAAAGACAAGCAATTAATTTAATAACTATTAGAAGGATAAAAGTCAATAATCATTATTTGTGTAAAACTCATTTACTCATAGTGAAAATATCCTTTAGAATGTTATCATGTTTCTCAATTTCCAATCCAGCTTCCATGGCAAGTAAAACATAAAGCTGAAGAAAATAAATATGGCTATTAGGGAGAAATCATTACATATCCAGGGATGTGAGTTTTTTTTCAAATAGATAACTCCTTGTCCATGCTTGGTGAAACAAATCAATGATTGATTATATCCAGCTTTAAGCCTACTGGGAAATATTTTATTCCTGTCAAGGCAAACTCTAAGCCTCTTCCCTAAATATCTAGTGATCCCTTTACAATGAAACCAAGCAAGATTTAAACTGACATGTCACCGCTAATATACCTGTTGAGGGGATTACAAAAAACTGTCACCAGCACATAAGTTGGGAACTTCTACAGGATCAAGACTTTTTTTACAAAGTAAGACAAGTGTCTGTGTGGCTGGACAGACAGAGTTGTGGAGTAAAGCTGCTTCTGGCAGCTAGTTTCCAAGGAATCAGTTGATTTGCATAAGAAGCAGGTCTTTGCCTGATTACTTGTCCAGTGCATCAAAGGAGTAGGAGAGAGGGGTTCAGGCACAATGCAGGCAAGAAGTAACACGGCCAGCTAAACCGGCTGACAGATTGCACCATGCTTGGATGAAGAGGCCTGGTTGAATTTGATCATTTATTATCTGAAAACTGTTTTATGTGTCTTGTTTCATTGCCACTACATTTTAGTAATTTTGGTATTTGACAGAAAGCAATCTATATTCTTTACAAGTTGCTGTAAAGTTATATTGCTGTTGCACACTTTCAAAGTTCAGGCCTGCCACATGTTGTGCTACACATATTTTGTGAAGGACAAACTACATTTATATTGCTTTCACATTGGCATGAGCAGTTTGGAAAAGATGCCATTTTAAAATTTTATATTTGTTAGTCCTTATACACTGAAAAAACACTTTGTCTAAATATAGACAAATTTTGTCTGGATTTACACAAAATCGCATGTTAGCTGGTGTCCGTCCAAAGTCTTGTCTGTTCCAGGCAAAATGAAATGTGTGATTTTTTAGACAATAATTTTGTCTAAAAAATTTTGTGTAAACCAACACAATATTTTGTCTGCTTTACACATCAAAACTGTTAAAATATGTGTTAATTTTATGAAAGATATTTGTCTGTTGCAACATAGACTTTGTTTAGAATTTTGTCTGTTTTGACACAGACCATTGCTTGATTTAAAATAGACTTTGTTTAGATTTTTGTCTATTTCAGCACATGTCATTGTCTGAGGTAACAATGTATTTGTTCAGAATTTTGTCTGTTCCAGCACATGCCCTTGTGCATAATAACATAGCCTTTGTTCAGAATTTTGTCTATTTCAGTACATGCCCTTGTTTAAAATAACATAGCCTTTGTTCAGAATTTTGTCTGTTCCAGCACATGCCGTTGTGCATAATAACGTAGCCTTGTTCAGAATTTTGTCTATTTTAGCACATGCCCTTGTTTAAAATAACATAGCCATTGTTCAGAATTTTGTCTGTTCCAGCACATGCCCTTGTGTATAATAACATAGCCTTTGTTCAGAATTTTGTCTATTTCAACACATGCCCTTGTTTAAAATAACATGGCCTTTGTCCAGAATTTTGTCTATTTTGGCACATGCACTTTTGTATAGCAACATAGCCTTTGTTCAAAATTTTGTTCATTTCAGCACAGATCATTGTCTGAATTAACAATTAGTAAATCTATGTGCAGTCAATGAATCCTTAACCCTTTAGATATAGATAAACAAGGTATATTTCATTCTCCAAAATGCAATGATAACCAAAACAAGATTTCCATTGATTATATGAATGTTTAATTAAAAAATAGCAAATAATGATACATTGTACAGTACTTGAGATAATATTAATCATATGCTTAGAAAAGAGTCAATATATATTTTTTGTATAAATCATAAAGATATTTGCATAGTTCTTTCACAATATGAATGTACAAATCAAATAAAGTTTATAATTATGATTGGTCTACATACCCATCCCTGAATAAAAATGTCCTTAATTTTAATGGGCAAGTCATAAATAATGTTTTCCAATTCAAGTAGGTCATGTATTATACTGTTGCGCTTCGACAATGCTGCAGCTGCGAAGAGCAGGAAATTGTTGCTACCATGTGACACCTCCTTTGCTAAAGGAATCTTTCTCAACCCCGCATACTCGTCCATGCTTGGTCCCACCTGAATAGTAATAGATAAAGAAAAGAAACAGTGAATTACACCATTCATGTTTGTATGTATTGATCCTTACTTTGTTATTTGTCAGTCATTTTCATGCAAGTAGAGCATAATATAAACTTTCGCATGCAAATAGATTACAACCCAGTTTGTTTTGCAATACCACATGAAGAAGTAGTGTATAAAAACCATGCAGTATATATTGTTGTAAGCCCAATGGTTCTTTTTGCATGAAGAGATATGTTGGTGGTGTTACTGCATTGTTTACCTTTGGGAAATCATGTCTAGGCAAATTCAACTGACTAGTATAGATCATCTGAGCGAAATTTAGCTCTCTTGTGAATTGTATAATTGGGCAAGAATAAGACCGAATGTTTGTACGATGTTATTTTGATATGCAGCCCCACTCATGAAGAGATCTCGAGTCCTCTGTACCATGTGATTTTGTAATTTATTAATTAAACTGTTTTTCTTGAGTAACCACTACAATGTTACCAATATAATTTGTGGCTAAACTTGTCGCTACACAACATCAGCCAAAATTAACATTTGCAACATCAGAAGATTGTTGCAAGTTGTCGTTGGGCACATCTTAAACACCACAAAACATTGTAACCATTGGGTCTTATTATAATTATACACCAAGAAATATAATAACAAAATACAAACTTACTAGTTTGAAATCCACAAAATATTCCATGGTCTCTGTAAGTTGCCATTTTTGCCACAACGTCTGCAAAAAAAAGAATGCTGACCATTTAATGAGGAAAGAAGATGATTTACCAAATAAGATTCTGCAACTATACCAATAAGGTAAACTAGATTTGTGTGTATTGAGAAAATCAACATATAGATAGCGTAATTCGAAATGTATTAGTATTTCTTGACCATATTTGAAAATATACACAATATTATTTTCAATTTTTGTCTAACAAGTGCCACATACATACTCCAGTCTTTTATGTCTTTATCAATTGTTCACCATTAAAATATACTTAATTTACAAAATACACTATGTTGAGTTATCCAATTAGTAAAATTAATCTTGTATAAAACATCTGCAATTGGCATAGTTGTAATATAAAAAAGATAAAGGTGCTGCCCAAGGTGGCCACGCATTATAAATGTTGTGTTGTAACTCTATTCTGTAAAAGAATAAATAGTTATAGCCACCTTCCTAATTCTTTGCGATGTGTTCCTTTCTTACCTGCTTATAAATCAATTCCATCATTTGCAATTTTAAGATCATCTCTTTCATTCTATTGTTGAGGTTTTGTTGTAGCTTTGACAGCAGTGCTGGTGTAGCTTTGACTGCAGTGCTGGTGCCATTCTCTCCCATTTCCCAGCAAAATTATCGAAATGTCTGGCCAATTAGTTGAGAAATCGTTGTCACTCTGAAATAAACAATTACAAGTATTGAATACAGACAGAAACAAAACTGAAGTTGTCCTACTACTGTCTTTGCATGAGTAGAAATTTGTAAGCAAAGAGCAAAATCAAGGCTTTAGTAATGTATGACTGATGTGTCAAGTGATCAGCAGCAAAGTACCACACACACTACTACCATCCCAATCGTAACCAACGTACGGTCCATAGGCACCGGAGGTCAATACATTTTGGGGGGCTGCCCAAAAAATATCGTCAAAATTGCCCCAAAATCTAAGTTCACAAAATATTCAGCCCGAAACCACCTGAAAAATTTATATTTCAAAATTTTATTTTTGGGGGACTGCAGCCCCTCCCCAGCCCCTGGCTCCTACATCTGGATGTACCATTTCCAGCTATTCCAAACACACTACGCATAGAGATGGCTTTAGCCCGATATCTATGCACTTGCCCTGTACCGATCATCAATGTCAACCAAACATGAACTATGTCCTCCAAACATGACCAATGTCCAACATCCATACAATATGCACTAACCCTAAACCTATCAACTATCCCAAGCACCAATGTCCAACATCTATGCACTAACCCTTTACCTGTCCTTAAGGCTTAAGTATCCCAAACAGCAACTATCCCAAGCATGACCAAGGTCCAACATCTATACCCTTCCCTCAACTGTCTCAAACATCAACTATCCCAAGCATGACCAATGTCCAGTATCTGTACACTAAACCTAATCCAAACTGACTGCCTATTTAAGAAAAAACTATCCCAATATATTCCAATGTTCTACAACTGTCCTAAAACACTCTACACCTATACTCCTATAGCCACGGATATGCCCTAGTAATTCCATTGTTTTCAAAGCAACATATAAATTAGCAATATTGACAAATAAGTATATAGATGCAGTCTTCAAGCTAATAATTAACAAAATTTAATAATTAATTAAATTTTCTTAGAAATAAACAAATGAACTTTATCCCACATAATTTCATACATGAATTTTCAATGCCATATTTTTGAGACATGAATTAGCCCTTTGTAATGGCCTATATTTGACTCATGTCATGCTATTAACTTGGAAGTATCTGTCACCTTAACTTGGTATCTGAGCATTGTAATAATAGTCAATTTTCCACTTAAAATCTGTTATATATCACATTTGGTTCATGCATGCAATCAAAAATAATTAAAGCAAATCTTTAACTTACATTTACATATTTCAGTCAGCTCCAGCAAACCCCACAATGTCAACTTCCCAGTGACAAATGTACTTTTAACCAAGGTTGCAACATGCTTGTCTTTTGCTAACAAATATCTAGTCAGTCTGAGTCAGTACACTTCTTAAGTGAAGCTTGATGACTTTAAAATCCAAACGAGGTCAGTTTTGATCCAGTTTAATTGTTTGCCATGTTGGCCAACAAAACAAAACATTTACAAAGAAGATTAGTCTCGTTCCAAGCAAAAGTACCCAATATTTTGTATGAAATTTTGTGTGAAATATCAGACAAATTAGAAGTTGCTGGATCAACAGTGTGCTTTATGCTGTTTTACAACACTGTTTGTCTGTTTCACACATTATTTTGACTGGAATACACAAAGCCCATTTTACACATAGATTTTGTCTGCTATTTTACACAAAGCGTTTTTTCAGTGTAGCTACCTTTTTTATATGAATGTAGTAGAATTTTCCAAAAATCTCCATTGTCACACTGTAAATTCCAGTCATCTTGTAGTCCCCTTCCATCGATCCATGTGGGTCTTGCCTGACACTTTTGGAAACTGGACATCGTATCTCAAAGGAATTAGATGGACAGTTAATTTGTAGGAATATCGATCCTTTTGTCAATAATCTGTCAACAATAGGCATATTGTAGCAAGTCTATGAGACTGCTAAGCCTCCCGAAATCTATACAAAAGCACTTCAAAGTGGTCCAGTGACTGTCAGTGCAGAGGAAAGAATTCTGCAGATCTCTATAAGCCTCTAAAAGCCTGATAAACACTAAGTGAGACTGTGTAATTCGTTCTAACAAGTTCTCAAATCTTGACAATGCCACACTTTCCACTCTCCTAAGCCTTGAGAAAAATAGTCCATGAAACGGCCTTTTTAAGAGGTGACTAAGACATCACAAATGATTCACAATGGGCTTGAGGCGAATGACCATTGACCATACTTAGTGATATATCTTCACGGACACCTGCCATTTGGATGAGCTCTAAAACAATTGTTTTTATCATGGAAATAAATAAATCAGAATCCCAGGAAACACAGACAACGAATGAATCCACAGAAAATTAATAGAAGAAAAATGCTCTTAAGACTCAAATTAACAGGCTAACCAATTTTGACACACTTATTGCCTGTGGACCTTCACTGCAAAGTTCAAAGGCTCAGTGAAATGAGGCTCTGTGTTAGACAGCTTCAACATAGAAAGCTTGTCATTTAGTTTGGATAGTGGTTTCTTGAGCAACCTGTCAAGTTTAACCCCAAGAATTGAGTTTCTATACGAAGTGTCCCAGTTGAGGGTTAACTTAGACCTTATGGTAGACAGAAGAGTTATGGGTTTATTATTGGGCAATGCAGTGATTGACCAGTTAGCTTGCTTTTAGGGAATGAGACAGAGCCTGTGTTAATGAGACTCTAGGACATGCATGCAGAAAAGGAGCAGCAGATAGTTGATTTTATTAAGGGTTGATACTTAACTTTTTTACACACTGTCATGTTCAATTAATCATAATACACTCTTGATCAAAATGCTGGAATAATTTGGATTTTCAAGGTGTCAGGATTTCAAAGTACTAGAATTGTTGATTGAATGTTTGGAATTGCAAAGATTTATTCTCAGACATTAGATTTAAGTATAAATGATATTATAAACCATTTTCATTAGCTGAGAATAATTTGAAAACTTTCTTTGAGTGGCCGGGAAAAATTGATCACTTTTAGCAAATAATCATCAAATATCGCATCCTGGCTGAACAACACAGACATAAATTTTCAATATATTCAAAAACAGCCAACTTACTCTTGATGTGTACAACCAAAAAACATAACAATATCATGTTGAATTCCACATTCATTGACCTCCGCCTTCCCTTGACTTAACATGGATTCCGCCAACCTGATTTTGCTTCTTTTTGACCGATATGGCCATTCTTCAGTGAAAGTCACTTGCACCTTGTCCAGGGTACTTGGCTAGACCTCCATCTTGTAGTGTAGACAACACTTCAGTTGAAACATATTATTCATTTATGGCAATTCTCCAGCTTGTAGGGCACCACAAATCCTTCTAAACCCTGAAAATTAAGAAAATCGATAATTTGTCGTCAATGGCAACTTCACCTGATATGAACCTAAATAACATTATACGGACACCTTTGACCATTCTGCATACAAGGAAGAGGACCAGCGAAGTATTCTGGACCAGATGCAAGTGATTTGACTGAAGAATGGCCATATCGGTAAAAAAGAAGCAAAAATCAGGTTGGCGGAATCCATGACAAGTCAAGGGAAGGCAGAGGTCAATGAATGTGGAATTCAACATGATATTGTTATGTTTTTTGGTTGTACACATCAAGATTAAGTTTGCATTTTTTGCATATGTTGAAATTTTATGTCTGTGTTGTTGAGCCAGGATGCGATTTTTGATGATTTTTTACTAAAAACGATCAATTTTTCCGGGTCACCCAGAGAAAGTTTTCAAATTATTCTCAGCAACTAAAATTGGTTTAAGATATCATTTATACATAAATCTAATGTCTGAGGAAAAAATCTTTGCAATTCCACACATTCAATCAACAATTTTAGAACTTTGAAATCCTGACACCTTGAAAATCCAAATTATTCCAGCATTTTGATCAAGAGTGTAAATACAAGATGCTTCTGTACAGCTAAACATTTATATCGTTTGACATGGGTGATATTATGCATGCCTAAAATAGCATTAATAAAAGCATAATGATACAATTGATGCAATTCACTTTTCTCTATGTAGACAATGCCCTTCTTTATTTAACTTTCAAATTCCCAATTACCAATTTCCATATCAATAATTCAGCCAAGGCTATAGGCCCTTCTGTTAGTTGTCTTCCAAGAAATGGTCTTGTAATTTCAAGAAGACCTCCAATTTCAAGATGACTAATGCACATCGAGGCATATAAAGAGGTAATATGTTTTTTCGTGAATCCATATCATTTCTACTATATCGTCTAATAAACACTGACAATAGCTACGGAGATCATTGAATAAAAACACAGACAAGATATGTTTTGAATCTTTACTATATGGAATGGCTAAAAATGAAGCAGCATTTTACAGAACTTTTTTGCCTCAAATACATATATGAGTTTCCAATAATATGTCGATTAATAGTGACCATATTTTAAATTAATGGCATTCAATCACCCGGAAAAGATTTAAGGTTAAAAAAATCAAATGAGGTTAGGGTGTCTTTTTCACTGTCTGATTGACCAACAGGACTTCATGATCTATTCCGTACTCGGACCGCAGAGGGGAAAAAGCCTGCTTATGTCCATCATTCAATGACTGTTCAATTCTCGAACCAGTGTTGAGGTAATCTTCATGAACGGCAACTATGCCGAGTGGTCTCAAATTGTTGGTCTCAATATTTGTACAATTTGAAGTCTTTTATTGACAATAAGAAAATCTGAATCTTCATGACAGTAAGTTGAAACTGCAGCAAGTTCAATGAGATTGTACCTGTGATACAAAATAAAGTGCAGTTCCACAACATAAGACCTGTGTCTATTTGGCTGGATTGAATAGGTCTGGTTCTGGCAGCTAGTTTCCAAGGAATGGCTTGATTTGCATTGGAAGCAGGTCTTTGCCCAACAGGTTGTCGAGTCCATCAAAGAAGTAAGAGAGAGAGGGGTTCAGGTGCACAAAGGAGGCAATAGATAACACGGCCACCAACTGCAAGCCGACTGATTGCTATTCTGGGTTGAATAGGACCAGTTTGGTTAGATTATTACATACAGGTGTACTTTTCTTATGAAGAAGGATAAAACCATTGGTAATGTGCACTTTGGGATTCATGGTAACTGATGATTCCTCACGTTCAAACGTTTTGCATGAGGACCATAGAGCCTGTTTGAAGCTGATGCTTCGATCATGACAAATCAACACCTATCTTCTATACAGATAGATAGATATTTTATTTCATCAAACACATAGTACATACATACATAAACAGTAAATTTGGCTGCAGCACGGTAGTGTGTTTGAAGTGAGTGCATACTAGTTATAAAACTGTATAAGAAGCACCAGGAGAATGCTGGAGTGATAAGCAGTCACTTCAATTTAATTTATTCTATGTCAATGTCTCTGCCTGATGATTTAAACCGTGCTGGCCAGCTTAATGTTACTATTTCATGGTAACGTACTTTAATATTTTGTAAGTCAGCTAAAAAATAGGAATATTTTTATTCACCTGCAAAATATCACCTAATATAATAACAAAATTGAAAAATAAAAGATATGACTCCGAGAGACCACTTGTAGATGCCTGCAATCAGTCACTGTAATATCCATGTTGGTGTTGTTTTGCCAGTTTAATGTCTCATTTGAGTGACATCCAGCTGGGGTTTGCTCTCGAGGATCCCCTGAATATATTTTGGATTCAGTTGCCAGGGGGAAAGTTATAAATGGAAACTAACCTCTTTCTTCACGTTGAATTTGGAGGATAGCCAATGAAGTAATAAAGTGGAATTTCGACCTTGTGTTAGTAAAATGTCGAGAATGCCAATTAGCACCTGTCCATGAGACTGATAAACCTCCTAAAATTTATGCAAACGTATTATATGCCTCCAAAAGGCCTGTTAAAGACTGACCGAGGCAGCGTAGTGTCTTCTAACAAGTTAGTTATTATTTTCTCACCACATTACTTCACATCATCACCTCACATCATCAACTCACATCATCAACTCGCATCATCTTCTCACCACATTACCTCACATCATCACCTATCATCATAAACTCGCATCATCTTCTCGCCACATTACCTCACATCATCATCTTCTCACCACATTCCATCATATCATCAACTCACATCATCAACTCACATCATCTCTTCACCACATTACCTCACATCATCACCTCGCATCATCAACCCATCATCTTCTCACCTTATTACCTTACATCATCATCTTCTCACCACAATGACTCATATCATCGCCTCACATCATCACCTCACATCATCTTCTCACCACATTACCTCACATCATCTACTCACATCATCATCTCACCACATCACCTGGCATCATCACCTGGAATCATCTTCTCACCAAATTACCTAATAACAAGAAAGTACCACCGCCCATCGTAAACTAACATCATGATGGTCGTCATCACCTCATCACCAACACCTCACAACTCCAGCCTCTGTGGGATTACTTTTGAAATACTGTGTTGCTAACTATTGCAGTTCTTGTATTGAGGGAAAAATCAAAATCCAACCTTTAAAAACATTTCAACATTTGATGATACAAAACCAGAGTAAAATAAAACACAATTAATTGTCTCAAGTTATATTTATTTCCCAAATAACAAATACCAAAAATGAACCAGTAAAATGATTTTTGTAGTTATTGAATAATATTATAGTTGAAACCCATAAATATTGTGCAATGCTTGCCCTGCTCACACAAGGGTCATGGTCCATCTGATTGGAAAATGTTGAGATCATGCCCTAATTTCTGGGAGAACGGTCCGTTCAAAGATAGATCTACCATACAATGCCCCTTTTGTTGATAGTTGGATAGTCTATTGATGTGATCCCCTTATGTCTCTATACAGAAGTCCAACTGGATATTACCTTCCCCAAATAAAAATAGCAGATTTGGTCATCCCAACTCTCCCGAATGGTAAGTCAGAATCTCAAATTTTCTCAACGCGAACCTCGGGCTATTTTGCACATAGGTTTTACCACCTGAAAATATAAGAAGAGGAGAGGGGGGGGGGTTGGTAGACTAGGTGAGAGGTCGCCAAGAAAGCAGAAGGAAATACATCTGACAAGAAGACAAAGAGTGAGATGGTTACACTTCGAAAACTAAGCTAATGCAACAAGAGTTACATGATCTGTGTTGATTTAAAAAAATATATATACTTTTTTTAATATTGCCCATCTATAAATGGTTTGCCATTCTTTTGAGAACACAGAAATTAGTAAAATTTCAGCAAACTCTATTATTTCAAGTTGAATAGCTCAAGATAAATAGCAGTATGGACTTAAAGTGTTTGGTCTTTATCATGTCTTTCTGTCTGCTCACTATACTCTGTCATATAAAAATGAATGAATACGGGTTATGTTCCGAGCATCTGCTCAGACCTCTTAAAAGGAACTGTCTGAGACAAGCGTGCATTATTTTGGCACATGGCATGGCGACCACATCAGTGAACACTGTTTGACATCTTCAGAAGAAAATTCAAGAATATTCGTGAAGATCTTGCAGCACAGACACCTTCCCAAATCCTCAAGGTAACGTGTTTTGTTGCTGCTTGTATGTGAATTTACTCTAAAGCTATATTTGGGTAGCCCTGTCTGTCAATACATACTCTTTTCTTTTAAACAAAAAAAGAACGGTTTCAACTTAATCGTGTTTCAAGATTTTCACAGCTTTTGTATTTTGTAAGAGAGCTAAAATTTAAGCGTCAAAACAGTAAAGCAAAATTACAGTGTTGGGATGGTATTGAATGTTTGAAGTTAAATGGTTTATTTACCATTGATCTTGCAGAGAGGAGGATGGGAGGGGGTCGGGGTCTAATAGAGATGTTGAGGAGGTGGGGGAGGGGGAGACAGATTAGACCGCATGGTAGGGATAAGGCCCTCCTTACCATGGATGAGGCCCACCTGGATAAAGCCCACCATGATAAGGCCCAAATGGATAAGGCCCTCCTTGAAAAGGCCCTCCTGGAAAAGACCCTCTTGGAAAAGGCCTTCCTGGAAAAGGCCCTCCTTGAAAGGGCCCTCCTTGAAAAGGCCCTCCTTGAAAAGGCCCTCCAGGAAAAGGCCCTCCTTGAAAAGGCCCTCCTTGAAAAGGCCCTCCAGGAAAAGGCCCTCCAGGAAAAGGCCCTCCAGGAAAAGGCCCTCCTTGAAGAGAAGGAAAGCCAAAGTGAAATGGCCAATAAGGAGAGACAGCTACAAACTGGAAAGGAGGGGGAGAAGGAGAAGGTGGAGAAGGAGGAGGAGAAAAAGGGGGAAGAAAAGTCAGTGGTGGTTGAAAAGGTAACAATGGTTGAAGCCAGGGCCAAAAGGGAAACAGGGGGGAGCCGCCAAAAGGTCTTACAGGTACAGGTACAGGTATTGGCAAAATCACTGCAACAACTGGAGCTGGATTAGGTGGGCTTGGAGTAGGAGCCAGTGTGACCGGAGCAGCAGTAGGAGCAGGAGTTGGAGCAGGAGTTGGCGCAGGAGTCGGAGCAGGTGTTGGAGCAGGAGTTGGTGCAGGAGTTGGTGCAGGAGTTGGCGCAGGAGTAGGAGCAG
This sequence comes from Platynereis dumerilii, assembly GCA_026936325.1. NCBI lineage: Eukaryota > Metazoa > Annelida > Polychaeta > Phyllodocida > Nereididae > Platynereis > Platynereis dumerilii. The sequence goes on from JAPTHN010000132.1 coordinate 592,485, forward strand.
GAGTTGGCGCAGGAGTAGGAGCAGGAGTTGGTGCAGGAGTTGGGGCAGGAGTTGGAGCAGGAGTTGGAGCAGGAGTTGGTGCAGGAGTTGGAGCAGGAGTTGGCGCAGGAGTAGGAGCAGGAGTTGGTGCAGGAGTTGGGGCAGGAGTTGGTGCAGGAGTTGGTGCAGGAGTTGGCGCAGGAGTAGGAGCAGGAGTTGGTGCAGGAGTTGGGGCAGGAGTCGGAGCAGGAGTTGGAGCAGCTGTCGTGGTTACTGGAATAAAAATCAAAACAGAAAATGTACAATAATTACTACAAGAGAAGTAAAATTTGTGTTGCTTAGGGGGTGACCATTTAATAATCAGGGGGGCTTGAAGTTTTCCTTGGCAGGAAATAATAAAATCACTATTTCAATACTGCCCAAAGAAAATTGATTTATTTCACCAAGACTGAGCAGGAAATTATTTATTTAAAAAAAGAACTCCAAGCCCCCCTAAGATTAAATGGTCGCCCCCTTATGCCAATGGTGTAATTAAAAAAGGCTGTTGGTATACTCATGAATATTCAGAAGATTGTGCCACATTGGGATTGCAGACTTGAGCATCAATATTGTAGAAACAGTCATGGAGTTATGACTGCAATTTATAAACTGAACCAAATTAAAAACGCAAAACTATTTCCAGGGCTGTATTTTTCTGTATATCAGTCAGATGGGCTGTTGAATTGATGCATATGTATAATCAGGTGTAAAATGACTCAGTTCTATAAAATTGTTAAATTCTAACCTTTGTATCCTCCGTGGCGAGGTTTATCACACTGGGGTATGGTGACTGGACGGGGGTATTAGGCACTCGAAAGAGCAAAACTAATGATTTAGTGTGAAAGCTTGAAGAAATTATGAAAAAGGCCACACAATTTGTTTAAGTTAGTGCCTCATAACTTGTTAAAATGTTGTTGTTCGAGAAGTCAGGTCAGAGTTTGTCACACACAATGATATTGCAGTGAAATACTGCAACTATGGAAACAGGTCAAGCAATGGCCTATACACATGAAACTGAGTGAAAAAGGCCTAGGGTCTGTCAAAAAGACCTCGAACAAGCTGTATGGCATCTGTAGGACAAATAACAGTGCCTTTTGTGCCCTTCTTATGCTTTTCTTTCCGGGCAGATGTGTGGTTGTGAGAATAGCAAAAGGAGGGCACAAAAAGTGCTAACGTTTACCTCTGCAGCTGACACACAGGTTGTTTGAAGTCTTTCAGATAAACTCCAATCGTTTTTCACTCCATAGCTATTGTTTAGGCTGTTTGAGGACTTGTTTCCTAGTTGCATTGTTCCATTGGAATATCATTGTGTGTGGAAAACTTTCACCTGACTTCTCAAAAAACAATTTTTTTAGCAAGTAAGGTGGCACTAAATGAAGTGAATTGTGTGGCCTTTTGCATCATTTTCTTCAAGCTTCAACATTAAATCATTAGATTTGCCCTATGGGGCGCCTAACACCCCAGTCCACTCACCATACCCCAATGTGATAAACCTGGTAACAGACATGCGAAAAATTGTCAAACTTGAGTGATTTCATGCAGCTGAGTCCTTTGACTCCTGCTTGCACAGAAGCATACACTCAACAGCCCATATGAAGCATATCCAGACAAATAAAGCCCTAGAAATAGTTTTGCGTTTTTATTTGGTTCAGTTTATGTGTGAAGTAAATATTTATTACAATGCTAATACTGACCTTCTGGAACATTGCATACTGCCTCAACTATTTCACGTCTGATTGTGTCCATTAAATCAAAATTTACACTCTCAAAGAATCTGTCGCCACTTGCTAATCTTTTGAGTTGTGGTTTGTTTGTAAAATTACCAACTGACACAGTTATGAGTGTGCAACGCTGTCTCAATAGTGCACCCTCGTCTTCAGTTGCATTTATTTCTCGAGTTGCATCGCCATCCGTGAACATTATGCAAACATTGGGGACCATTGGCCTGTCACCAGGGGGTACCAATACTTGATTGCGTGTAACTCGAAATGCATCAGCTAGATTAGTCAATCCTGATGGGCCTGGCAATGCATTTATGGCCATCATGTATTCCGCAGCAGTCATTGGTTGGTCCAGCGTGAATTGCACAAATGCCGTATTATTGAATGTTACAGCACCAAGACGGTCCATGTCGGGACCAAGTGGAAAACTTGCAACAAGTTCAGAAATACGTTGTTTATACAATGTAAATTGGTCGAAAATGCTCGCAGACGTGTCTATGAGCAGGGCGATATCCAAAACTCTGTTGCAAGCTGAAAAGATACGATTATCGGATTATATAATAGTCAGAAGATTCAGCTGGAAAGCATATTACACTGTACATGACATGTACATTGTACATCCCAAGGTTTTGGTAGTTTATATATTTATAAGCTGGTGTGTGCGCTAAAAAAAAGAGACAGAAACAAAGTAGATAGATAGATAGATAGATATAGCAAGTGCAGCCCTCTAAGCCCAGTTCCGGGCTCTCATGAGGGTTTATTGATGAGATGAGAGAGAGAGAGAGGGAGTCCTCAACATGTTACACATTTACCCCGTGTGAGGGATCTTTTACTTGCCCAGCATAGAGACTGATACAAGGGGCTGCCAATTCAATGTCTCATCTGAATGACATCCAGCTGGGATTTTGCTTATGAAGGTACACTGAAAGTTTTGGGTTCCTCACCCGGGGTTCGAACCGATGCAGGCAAAGACCTTCAGCGGAGCATTCGGGAACCGTAGCAGTTTACCAGAGAAAAGCATTTTTAAAAGGAAGGGTTAATATATTTTAGACCAGGCAGTAAACTGTCATGAAAAGTAGGCTAACCACCCCTGCCACCTGAACTCCCTGCCTACCTATGTACCTACCTATCTATTACTAGTCCCTTTGGTATTAAAGGCTGGCCTGCTACACCAATTAAATATCAGTTCCCCTGGCGGCGACTTTTTGCTGTAGTCTCATTGATCTGGCACTGTGCCAAGCGGGTCTAATCTGGCACAGTGCCAAAAATCATGAAAACAACAGTGACACAGGCAAAATAACAAATAAGGTGGGGTGTTTCACTGAAAAATCATGAATGTCAGAAAGGTATGAATGACCCCTTGGATCATCCTGACCCTTCAATGTTTGTTTGAATGGTGTAAAGTTATGTGTATATAGCAACTTTCATGATTGTGCATTGAGTGTAGTTTGTGTGCTCCATCCCCAAAAATATGTGTCAAATCTGACAACCTGTGCCAATCACAAAATGACAGCGCCAGAGCTGGCTGCGGTCATAATGAACTTAAAAATGCTTACCAACACCTCCTGTCTGGGCAGTTGTAGGTGGTACTCTGGAAGAAAAGGATGTGAATTATAAAATAAGGGTGTTAAATAGAATGCATACTCTTAACGCAAAAGGTTCTTGAAGGTATAAAAAGAACCCACAGCCGAAAAAAGTTTCTAATTTTTTTAAGGCTTCAACTGAATTGAAAAGGTTTAATACTTGGTCGGAAGGCCCTATGATAGGACCCTATCCTGCCAACTTGAGAGAAAGGGGTTCCAGCTAGATTATCTAAATGCTATTTTTGCTTGATGTTTGAAACTTTTCAAAAGTTGAATAATGATCCTTTAGCGTTCATTATCTATTCCAACTTATAGAACCTCTAAAGAGTGCACCTACCCTTTTGCAGCCAGACAGCAAAATGTGAGTCATAATTAGGACATCAATTCTGCATGTGGCTGTAATTTGTCAATAAAACGATAGAAACAGCAGTCCCAATGTGCCTCGGTTCCCACTGCCATCTTGTCAAAAGCCTCTGCGACTCAATGACATTACATGACATGACAATAACTTCATTAATCCTTATTCAGGAAACTCGTTTTGCAGACATGAGAATCAAATAGTATAACAGCAATAAAATAATGTAAAAACAAGTAAAAACATATAAAAACAAAAACATATGAGGTATGACTAGAATGCAAAAATTATGACTTGTTAAATAAACGAATAGCAGACGGAACAAATGATTTTTTTAAATGATCTGTTCTACAAAAAATTGAGTTATGTCTAATGCCTGAGGGAAGAAAACGAAAAAAGGTATTTAAAGGATGATTAGAGTCATTCATAATAAATTTAACCTTCTTTTTCATGAAGCATGTGTACAATTCACTAGTGTTGTCTATTTCATTACATCCCAGTCTTCTAGCTGATTTTATAATTATGTATAACTTGTGCACATGACTTTCCCATATTATTACTTATTTGTCACAGCCGTTTCCAAGGATTTTGTTGGCACCGCATAAGGCAAAATGAGTACTTTCACAGTCTGTAAATTTGCCATGCAAAAAGAGTGGACTGTTGCACTGTGAAAATGTTACTTCTTGCATCATCACACCGATGAATTGTCAAGATCATACCAATACACTGGTCCCTGCGTTATAAGATCGTCCTTTCTGCGGTCATAAATCGATGCACGACATGGGCTCAGTGACACTGTATGACACCGTGAAATTCACTTGTGATATAAATCAGATGACAGCTTAAATCAAAGGACCTTTTAAATAAAAGATAGTTGCATAAAAATGAAATCTCCCCTAACTTCAAGCAAGAAATTTAGTACTTACAAAATTGCAAATGCTGCCAAGAAGCTGGCGAACAGCAACGGAACTTTGAATCCTCCAAAAGCCATTTTTTATTGTAGTGCGTTACCGTCTCCCACTCCAGGCTGATGTGATAGCGCGGTTTTGCACTTCACTTTTATATGCTGGATCACTTTGTAACACTTGTGGATGTTATAATTTGATGAAGTCATCATTTTCGATGAAACACATCATAAAAAATTGTTTTTGAGAATAATTTTCACTATAAAACCCCATGCTCCTCAGTTGATAGCTCATTAATTCTGTAATGTGTCTTGAAACTGCTTCAAGGACATATTCCTCCACCAAATAAAGATTAATCAGACTCTCTAATTACACCAAAAGTAATTGAATGCTGAGACATCAACCATGATCAAATATAGAATCTGGTGCAAGTATATCGATCTTCTCATTCCCAGACATACTAATGTGTTTAGAAATAATTGCACAAACATTGGGATGATCATATTAATTCAAGTCAATATCATTTAATATTGCAAATATGGTGACTACGTGATTGAGATGTTATTTAAAATGGATAACTGAATATTCTTTGATATTAATTGAGAAGTACATTGCACAAATTGCAACCTTCACCAAATTTGTTGCTGACAGTGCTTGTTCCATCTCATCTCCAAATAGAACAAAAATTAAACAGCTGTCTGTATGATATTTGGTGCTGAAACTAAGATATCGCCTTTTGAACTAGAGCTCTTTGCAGATTGGCGGTCCACTGAAAAAAGTTCTTATTTTCAATTTGCAAACTGTCTTTTCCAAGTCATGACAGTTTCCTGATGTTCTCCTAAACTTCTTGTTTGATGAAGTACCTTATGTCATTTAATTAGTTGGTTTCTTGTCACCTGTACAATTTGCGGGATGTGATAAGCACTGAATAACCTGATTAACCATAACTGACACAACAAAACATTTTTTAAGCCAGAGACATCACGTGACCAAGTTGAAAGTTAATTTCGAAACTGTTTGGACCACCAATCTGCAAACAGCTGTAATGAATTATTTGGAAAGAAGGCAGACCATAAAATTATATTGTATTATCACAAAGAGCAACCATGCACTAGTACTATGTAGCCTGTTGGACTACGGTATACGCTGCACAAAGTATAAGTATATGCTTTGCTGAATAGGTTGTCAGCACCTCTCGGGGCCGTTTTATAATGTTTCAAAAGTTTCCAGAAGGAATAGATTGTATAAATCAATGACAGAGGAATCTGTTGCAAACTGGTGGACAATGGGACAAACAATCAAAAAGCCATAAAAGCCCAAATAATTTTTTTTGTATGAATCCTATTGATACGATTTGATGGATATTGCTTGAAATTAGTTTGTAAGCCACATACATTCACATATATGTGCATTGTATGACTATGAATTTGGCAAAATGCTCAATGAGCATTTGATTGCTTTTGCAATATGGTTGAGAAAATATAATATGACAGGTGCATTAAGTGGTGGCTTCAGTGATTTATGTAGCTCAAATTACCTGGGCTACTCTTTCACTTCCTTAAGTCATATTTTAGTGGAATGTCACCACATATTATACAAAATTTCTGAAAATTACAGATGCTGAATGTCAGTATGAACACATCAATAATTGGTGTTCAAAAACTTTAAATTAACTCCTGTCTTGCCTAAAATAGATCATTTTCTAAATGAAAACAAGAGCCCCTACTGATAAATTTCGCAATAAATATTGTGTCAACAAATATTTTAATGATTACATTACCATTTCAATGCTTATAAATATTTATTGAGAATGATTTTACATAACATAGTCAATAACATCAAAATACATCATTTTTTATTTTGAGAACATTTCACAAAAGGATTTCCATTAAAATATGTCCCTGAGTCAATCCCCTAGTTCTAGAAACTATATAACTGGTGCCAGTTCGATAAGCAGATTTGCTTTTCTGGCTTCCAGAACTTTTAAGTTGAATAAATTAATCAATCAATCAAACTAACTTGACAACCACAAAGCAATAATTTGTGCTTCTATTTTAGTATTGAACTACCTTATAAAAATTGGGATTACTAGTCAACCAGGCGACCAGACAACCAGGCGACATCAGTACCAACTGGGCGACAACCAACCAGGCGACACACCACAACCAGCCAGGTGACACACCACAACCAGCCAGGGGACAACAAGTACCAACTAGGTGACAGCTATTTTAAGTTACATACCAACTAGGTGACAGACATTCCCGATTCAGGCGACAAATACTTTTAATTGACTAGGCGACAAACTTCACAACTGAGCAGCCATCTTGAAATTTGTTGTTTGCCATAATAAATGAGTGGAAACACGAATAAATTACTCTATTTGTGTGAAAAACTGAAATAGCCTTCGTTGTTATTTCACTATGGCTTTGGATCGATTGAGATTATTGAGTTTAATGGGATTTTTGAGCCATCCACCAGGTGGCAATATAAGCATAATTGAGCGATAATATGTCACCTAGTCAATTGAGACTTTAGCTTTTAGACCAGCCAGTGAAACTTGAGTTTTTCAGCCAGAAAAAGTGTTTGTCGCCTAGTGCAAAAGTCTGCCGTCTAGGTAGAAGTGTTTGTCGCCTGGATGGAAGTGTCTGTCGCCTGGATGGAAGTTATAAGTAATTCTAAAACTTTCTGTAGCCTAGGTGGTAGTGGTATTATTATATGGTGTCATCTGGTTGTCTGTCGCCTGGTTGACCACACTCCGAAAATTTCCCGTTACTTTTTTGAGGGCAAAAAATGGTGCGGCTATTTGAGATTGGCTGACACATCTGCGTCACAGCACAAAATCATAAAACTATTAGCCAGATTTGTTCAGGAGGTGTCTATTGAAGGGATAGAACATCAGTAGTTATCACTGGATAATGGATATGCCCTTTCTTGAAATTAGAAGCAAACACGGGAGCAATTGATTTTTTCCCGTAGCTTTTTTGGCGTACTGTATAATATATATGCAATTTTTTTGTGCAAATTTGTTACTTGGTTTGGGACTTCAAAATTGGAGATTTTATGCCATGTTGCCTTGTGCAGAATGGTAAGATATCAAGCTTCTTGGCTCATCTAAAGTCATCTTACAAAATTCCGAAAATGATTTTTAAAAAAATTATATCTCAGAGTGATTTTTCCTAAGCTACATGTATATCTGCAAGGTGCTGTTTTGCAGAAAAGCCCTAATCATCCATCCATCTAAAGACAAATAATTTCACAATGTTTTAAAGTGATATTCTTGAGATACAAAAACGTCTGCAGATGTTGAGACTGGTCACATATTTGTTACGGAAAATTGGCTGCATGCTATAGAGGAAACAGAAAGTTGGCTGTTATTTCTTAGAAATGTCTCCATAACTCTGTGTTAATGCACCATGTCTCAAGTGTGCATCACCTTGCCCCACCATTATTGTGTTGGGTGGAATTTACATGGGCAAGTCATTGACTTTTATCAGGCATGTCCTTTTTTTTATCTGCTGATGTTTAGGTCCTTGTCTCGGCACCAGTCTCTTTTTATTCCAGTCACATGAGACCCAATGTGGCGTCTGTCCAGCTGAGTGCCTTTGAAGCTGTGACACCATCACTTCACATATTGTCCTTTTAAAAGTTCAGCTGAGTCCACTGCTCCGAGGATGATGAGTGCCTTTCAATCGAGAATGCCATAATAGTGGTTGAGACATGTATGGTCTCTTTAGAAATGATCTACAACAAAGTCAATGAAATGGGACAACATCTACTTTTTCAATTTATTTATGCCTATATGCCAGATAGCAAGGTAAATATACTAAATTATCATACAAAACTCAATATGCTTAGCCATTTTTTATGACCACTTTTAAGAAAGTTTATAGCTTGGAAGTACCTAAATTTTAGCAAAAGTCTGTGATAGTCAAAATTTTATGAAGTTTATTTGGGGTGCCCAGACCTTCGGCCTAAATTGATATTCTTTAGACACAAAAACATCTGCAGGTGTTGCGACCGGTTAAATGTTTGTTACGGCAAATTTGCTGCATGCTATACGTGTAGAGGAAACAGAAAGTTGTTCGTTATTTCTTAGAAATGTCTCCATAATTCTGCGTTAATGCGCCATATCTCAAGTGTACATCACCATGCCCCACCATTATTGTGTTGGGTGGAATTTACACGTGCAAGTCATTGACTTTTATCAGGCAGGCACTTTTTTTCTCTGCTGATGTTTAGGTCCTTTTCTCGGCACCAGTCTCGTTTTATTCCAGTCACATGAGACCCAATGTGGTGTCTGTCCAGCTGAGTGGTTTGGGGCTGTGACACCATCACTTCACATATTGCCCATTTTAAAGTTAAGTTGAGTCACTGCTCTGAGGATGATGAGTGCCTTTCAACAGCCATCAAAGTGGTTGAGATAAGGTCCCTTTAGAAATGATCTCCAACAAAGTTAATGAAATGGGGCAACATCTACTTTATGCAATTTATGGGGGTATGCATACAACTTGCCAATATGCAAATTATAGTGGGTGCACTACAAACTTTGTCTCAGAACTAAGTCACATTGATATAAATAATCATGCTTGTTGCTGTCGGTATACGCCATAAAGTGAATATTTCCATTCCTTAACTTAGTTACAATAAAGTCAAATAGGCCAAGCACCACATAAATTATGTGAGTGGTGCTGCGACAGACTGGAATACTATTAAAAAGTGCAGCCATAATCATGTTAATTACAGAGTATATCTATGCATGTAGCTGCCAAAGCCACCAAATTAAATTACCATAGAAAAGCTATTTAGCATGAGTTATTCTTGGAAAAAGGCAGGTGCATGTTTCTTGATGCTTTTGACTCCTGCCTAACTGGGAATCCAACAGAAGGTAACCACATTACCATTGGAAGAGGCTTCTATGTAAGTTTAATGATATTTTGGACAATAAGGTTATTGAGTTAATTCTTTTATTCAACTGGAGATGATGGAAGTGAGTGCGTTTAAACTTGGTTTTATGGAAACTTATTTTAGAGTGAAAATCAATCCTTTTGTTTGGCTGTCACCAACAAGCGGGATAATTCTCCTCAGTATGATGACACGCAACAGCCTATTCTTTTTCTATATCAAAGTGACAGACTGTAAAAGCCAGGAAATAAATACACAGCTTCTTGAAAGAAGGCTTGGTATGTCTTCATGCAATTATTTTTTTGAAGTGGACCAAGGCACACTGCGGAATCTCAATGGCAGAGAAAGGGATTCTATGTTGTCAGTTACTTCCCATTTCAATTTCGTAGTACAAATAGCTGCAACTTCATGTTAATGCTGTCTGATGGTCATAAAGATACAACTATTTGGAGTTCTTGTTGGGTCTTGTTTAAGCTATTAAAATATCTCATATCTCCCAAATGATGTGACAACAACCCTTACAGTCTAGCCTGCGTGTGATTCTTCCACTGAGGCACTGAAACAGTCCTTCAATTTCCAGTGAAAGAAGATTCAAGTAAATGAAAATTAAAATAATCATAATTCAAACAAAGAATCTATTTCAGTTATGGATGAGTGCATTTAAGGGGTCTGGCTGATGTTTCAGTGTCTATGGATATTTGTGGTTTATGTTAGTGGAATGGTCCTTTTCAACGACATTTATGACAATAGAAAGTATATGAAGGAGATCTTTCATTCATCATAACATAAGTGAAACATGGATTACCACCATGAAATCTTGCTTGAGCTACATTGGTATGTGTGTTTTTTAATATTGAGTGTTTATTTTTCTTCTTTATCTTCTTTAGCCTATCTGAATTTCCATTGATTTTCAAATGTTCATATACTGTGAAAGCCAAATATGAATAAAAGATCCTTTTTAATCAGCCTTCTATGATGAGTCAGCCTGATGCGTTGCTATACACTTCAAAGTTAACTGCCCACTAATTTATATAAGTAGCAGTTTTCCATATCAACTGATTTAGCTGATTCACCAACTTCGCAGTTGTTGCAGTATCCAGACTGCATGACAAATGGCTGCACCTTGCACTGATATTACAACTGGTCAAAGGGAGTTGGAACCAGTCAGACATCAGCGGAGTACTGGCCTTTGATGCAACTTACATCAATGGCTTTGCTTTTAGCTGCTGTTTCTGTGAGTGTAACAAAGTCACACATTGACAAAACGTGTCAATGTCATATCATCCAATGTTGGCCCAGCAAATACTGTCTTGCTAGCACAATATCTCTCTGGTCAAACAGCATCCTTCAAACAGAAAAACAAATTTACCAATTGCTGTGAAGCGTTTTCCAGTATAGTGCTCTTTTGATTTTGGATTTCATTCTTCATTTGATATTCCTTTGGTTGTGTCTTATGTGTGTGACTGTACATGCTGTCCCTATATCAAACTCTGCAAGGTCACAGATCTGTTATGGCAATTTTACATCACAAAAGACAAAACAGAAAGTCAGCCATTATTTCTCCAAGATGTGACCATAACTCTGTGTTAATATGCCATATCTCAAACGCGCATCACCAAGCCCCTCAATTCTTGTGTTGGTTGGAATTTACACAGGTTGATCATTGACTTTTAACAGCGTCTGGGGCTGTGACTGATCTATCTTGCTTGCCTATCTTTTTTATCTGCTGATGTTTAGATACTTGTCTTGACACCTGTCTAATTTTATCCGAGTCACATGAAACGCAATGTGGTGGTTGTGTTGCTGAGCACCCTTGAAGCTGTGACCCCTGCAGCTCTTCATACGTCCTTTTTAACCTTTGACTCATTAACTAAGGATTCTGAGTGACTTTTGTGGATAATGGCATAATAGTGATGGAAATAATATTATTATGGTAGTGCCTAGTTTTAGATCATTCAAAAACTTTATGATAGCCCACTCCAAATCTGCATCGAAGCATCCGATTTTGAGACACTTTTTGTCAATGGAAGGTGGGACAACCCTTCCATGTGGCAAACTTGCCTGTGCCTCCCCCAACACCTTTATGTGAATCCTTTAAAAGGATAGTTTATGATCGGACATAGTTCACACTCATATGATGTCATTATTAGGAAGTCTAAAAGGTCAAGCATCAAGCCATGAGTGGCTCTGCGGCCTATAACAGACCAGAAGACACACAAAAAAGTTGTAATGAGGGCTTTGGAAGAGAGCACATTTCTATAAACAAAGCTTCGTAGGTTAGTAGATCCAATTACCAAAGAAAAGCTCTCTAGCTTTTAAATCAGCCAAAATGCAGATGCATGTTTCTTGTTGCTTTTGACTCCTCGCTGACTGGGAACCCAACAGACGGCAACATCGTTACAATTAGAAGAAGCATCCATGTAAGTTAAATGATATTTTGGACAATGAGGTTGTTAAGTTAATGCTTTTATTGAAGGGGAGGTGACAATATTGACGATTGAGTGCATTTACGACAACCTGGAAATATGGACATCCCCGTGAGACCAAAGAGACAGAGAGAGCTGCAGAATATTAAAACCACTTGCACAATCATTAAAAGTGAGGCAATAAATCCACACTTCTTGAAAGAAAGTCTCACATGTCTTCATTTAATTATTCTGTTGAATGGACCCAGACACACTCAAGAATCTAGATGGCAGAGAAAGGGATCCTGTATCATCAGTTACGGCTTATTTCATGCCTAATTCATGCCATATATGTACAATTTTGTAGCACAACTAGCTGCAACTTCATGTCCATGATGTGTGATGAATCAGTGATGATCGTAAAGCTACAAGTTGTTGACTTGCTTGGTGATCTTTTAAGCTACTAAAATATCTCATATCTCCCTAATGACGTTACAAGAGCACCTTACAATGCTAAAACAGTAGTTAAATTTCCAGTGATTTTGTAGCCCTGACAAGAACATTTAAGTAGATGAAAATTAGAATGCTCGTGATTCAAACAAAGAATCTATTTCATTTATCAATGAGTGTGGTCTGGCTTATGTTACAATGTCTGTGTACATTTGTAATATATGAAAGTGGAATGGCCCTTTTCAACCACATATATGAGAATAGACTTTATTATCTGAAACGGATTTTTCATTCATCATGACATACAAGTGAAACATGGATGAACACTAAGAAATCCATGAAATGAAACCTTAGTTTACGAGGAGGATTAGTTGCATAAGCTACATTGGTATGTGTGTTTCTGATAATTGAAAGTTTTTCTATATCTTCCGTATCTGAATTGCTATTCAAATGTCTATACACTGTAAAAGCTAGTGTGAATAAAAGACCCTTTTTAGTCAACTTCCCGTAGTGAGTCAGCCTGCTGTAAGGCGCTATACAGGTATTTCAAAAGTTTACTGCCTATTCATTTATAAAATTTTTTTAAATATCAACTGATTTAGCTGATTCATCAACTTCGCAGTTGTTGCAGCATCAGACTGCATGACAAATGGTTGCGCCTTGCACTGGTATTACAACTGGTCAAAGGGAGTTGGAAAGGATCAGACATCAACCAGAGTGTTATCATTTGATGCAATTTACATCAATGGCTTTGCTGTTAGCTGCTGTTTCTGTGTGTGTGTAACAAAGTCATACATTGACAAACGTGTCAATGTCTTGTCATCCAACTTTGGAACAGCAAATACTGTCTTGCTTGCAGAAAATCTCTCTGGTCAACACTACTCAACAACATCTTTCAACCAGAAAAATAAATTTACCAATTGCCGTAAATCATTTTCCAATATAGCGCTCTTTTTGATTTTGGCTCTCATTCTTCATTTGACATTCCTTAAATTAGGTAGTGTCTTATGTGCATGACTGTATATTTTGTGACTCTGTTCAAAAAGACGAAACTTAAAGTTTGCCATTATGTCTCCGAAGATATCCCCATAACTCTGTGTTAATATGTCATATCTCAAGTGCGCATCACCAAGCCCCTCCATTACTGTGTTGGTTGGAATTTACACAGGCTAGTCATTGACTTTTAACGGTTTCTGGAGCTGTGACTGATCTATCTCGTGGTGTGGCTTGCTTGCCTTTCTTTTTTATCTGCTGATGTTTAGGTCCTTGGCTTGACACCTGTCTCGTTTTATCCCAGTCACCTGAAACTCAATGTGGTAGCAGTCCGGCTGAGCGCCCTTGATGCTGTTACCCTTGCAGCTCTTAATACGTCTGTTTTAACCTTTGACTGAGGAATCTGAGTGTTTTTTGTGGATAATGCCATAATAGTAATGATAATAATATTATTATGGCGGGCCTAAGAACTGGGCCCAAGCCTGGCCTGACTTTTCGGAGTCAAGCCTGTACCCGGTCCGGCCCGGAACTAAGAAGAGAATGTAGGCCCGGCCCAAGCCCAGCCACTTTTTCCGGAGCCCGGCCCAAGCCCGGCCCAAGCCCGGCCCAAGCCCGGCCCGCCAAGAAAGTCAACTACCCGGGCCGATCGGCAAGGCCCGACCCGGCCCATGGGCTTCGGGCCGAGTCTGGCTTCGGGCCGAGCCTGGCTTCGGGCTGGGTGTGGCTTCGGGCCAAAACCCAGCCCGCTCAGGGTTCTACCTTGCACCTTTATGTGAATCCTTTAAAAAGGTAGTTTGTGATCGGCCATTGTTTACACTCATATAATGTCATTATTAGTAAGTCTAAAAGGTCAAGCATCAAGCCATGAGTGGCTCTGCGACCTATATCAGGCCAGAAGACACACAAAAAAGTCGTAATTGGGGCTGTGAAACAGAGTACATTTCTATAAACAAAGCTTCCCAGGTCAGTGGATCCAATTACCAAAGAAAAGCTCCTTAGCTTTTACATGTAAATCAGCCAAAATGCAGGTGCATGTTTCTTGTTGCTTTTTACTCCTCGCTGACTGGGAACCCAACAGACGCAACATCGTTACAATTAGAAGAGGCTTCCATGTAAGTTAAATGATATTTTGGACAATAAGGTTGTTAAGTTAATGCTTTTATTGAAGGGGAGGTGACAATATTGACGATTGAGTGCATTTACGACAACCTGGAAATATGGACATCCCCGTGAGACCAAAGAGACAGAGAGAGCTGCAGAATATTAAAACCACTTGCACAATCATTAAAAGTGAGGCAATAAATCCACACTTCTTGAAAGAAAGTCTCACATGTCTTCATTTAATTATTTTGTTGAACAGAACCAAAAACACTCAAGAATCTAGATGGCAGAGAAAAGGATCCTATATCATCAGTTACGGCTTATTTCATGCCTAATTAATGCCATATATGTACAATTTTGTAGCACAACTAGCTGCAACTTCATGTTCACGATGTCAGATGAATCAGTAACACAGTCCTGTGGGATATGACCCTTTTCCTGAAAGGTCGCATAAGTCTGACTTAGCAATTGTGTCAATTTTCCTGCGATTTGGACAAATCGTTTTACTCGGTATTACACAGGGTAATACCAAATGATACTCAAATGATTTTTTAAAATCATGAGGTTTCCAAAACATTGCATGGTGCAATATCTGAAGAAATTTCAAGTTGGTATGGCACTGATTTACCAAAATCACATTATTCCAGCATCTTGCAAAGAATGTGAAAAAAACAATATAATTTGCAGTGATTTGCCCAAATCACTGAATTTCTAGTATCTTGCTACATAAGTGTGGATATTTGTTCAAATTGCTGCATTGCAAAGCACAAAGTTTTCGGCAATGTTCTTAGCAAACTGGAAAAAATGAAATGATGATGGATGGATGGATGATTGGGGCTTTACATCCTGTATTTTTGCACTTGGTAGGCTAATTAGGACAGGAGGAGGGCACGGCAATGAGGTGAAGGATGATTGAAACAGCCATCCAACATAGGCCCAGGTGACCTGGCAACAGCTGGATTCAAACCCTAGACCCAGCGATTGGCAGCCCAGCATGCTACCAATAGACCAACCCTCCCCCATAATGAAGTGATAGATAGATAGATAGATAGATAGATATGGTAAGTGCAGCCCTCTAAGCCCAGTTCTGGGTGCTCACGAGGGTTGATTGATGACATGGGAGAGAGAGCGGGAGTCCTCAACATGTTACACATTTACCCCATGTGAGGGATCTTTTACTTGCCCAGCATAGAAACTGATACAAGGGGCCGCCAATTTAACATCTCATCCGAACGACATCCAGCTGGGATTTTGTTCATGAAGGTTCACTGAAAATTTTGGGTTCCCCACCCAGGGTTCGAACCCATGCAGGTAAAGACCTTCAGCTGAGCAGGTGGGAACCTTAACCACTTGGCCACCCAGCTGCTGTTGTGATGAAAACACAATGAAAAGCATAGTGAAGAGCTAAAAAAAATGTCCTATTCTTTTTGTGGCAGAAAAGTTGGATGTGATGTGATGATATGCTGTCTGACAAACCGCCTCAGAAGCTGCCTGCTCTGAGCGCCCTGCATGACCAAGTGTGTAGTTGCCCAAAAAGAAAGCGCCAGATTCATCCATCATCATACCAGTATTTCAGAATACTGGAGTTTGTTCTGTATGAAATAGAGGTTAATATAATTCTGGACAACATAACTGTTCTAAATAATGGTCAAAACCAAAGGTGTGAACAATTGAAGACTCTTTTGGCTTTCCATAAAAATTCATGAAGAAATACTTCACATGTTCAATCGTTTGTTTTTTGCACTACTTCCCTATTCCTTGTAACCCTGTGTTATCCTGGAATAAGATAACGATAATGATAGCTTTATTGGCCATAATCTGATACAGAAAAAGAAATTTTGTCACATGATATTTGACAGTGAGTACGGCCAAGATTAAAGAATTTAAAAGCAACATGGACAAAAGTACCTTGCAGACGCTTTGTGCAAGCCCCAGGGACTCTCAACTCTACCACTAGTTAACAATTCAAATTCATGAAACAATGGGTGGGATCTGAATTTCTGGACTTTCTTAGCCAGAGCCAAAGTTCTTTTCCTCTTCTGCACAGTCATGGTGTTGAAACGGATGCTTGCAGACACTACAACGTCGTTCAAGGTCCTTCACCAGAGCCTCTGACAACATGCCGTAAAAGGCTGGACAAGCACATAATAGTGACAATGTAACAGCAGCATTGATTTACAGTCAGATATGCAATGTTAACATCAACTTTCAGTTTACATGTACTGGAAATACAATACATCTTTATCTGAGATTTCCTAATTTGACTACTAACTTGTGTTTTAAAAAAGGAGCATCTGTAATCGATCCATATCCCCAAATGCTTATAATTATCCGAAGTCACCTACCACCTTTCTATTGTCATCTGCCAACCGTTTTCATGGCCCCTTAATATGATTCTTAAATTTGTAGACATGTTTTTTTGGGACATACTCTGTATTTCTTGCTTCTATGGGATGCTAAGTTTTAACTACAAGTATTTACCGAAATTTGGCCCCCAACTATTTATTTGTCATTGACCAGTGGATCAGCATTGGGACTAGGTCAGTTCATCAGATCTAGACAATTTTACTGTCCAATTTAGAACTCGGGTCCTCATTCCTACTCTTGTAATGTGAAAGGGGTGTAAGACTTGTTGAAATAAGACTTGATCTGCCCAAAGAAATGGGTAAAACACAAGGTTCTGCAGCACCAAAAAGGCAAACCATGTTGCATGAACCACTTTTTGTAAATGCCTATAGTGTTCACTCTTCACCCTTCAATAGTGATGTACACAAAATGATTATTGCAAATCAGCCAATGATAAAAATAGCACAACTCACCACGGTCTCCCCTGTTGTCAATTGCTATGACATCATAAATATTAAATTTGCTGCATCACCCCTTGCAATTAAAAAAAAAGAGTGCCGCCTCTGTTTGGCAATCTGTAGATTCTTGTTTCCGGGACAATCACTAACTTCATACATGAAACTTCACATTGTTTATGAAACAAGTTATATGCGGAGTAAGTTTTCTCCTTATATATCCCTGTCAATGAAGACTTAATGACGAACCACTAGGTGAAGATGAATATATAGAAAATATCAAGATTTTGCTCCATGGTTCTATAATACCACTAAAGAGACCCACTGGGAAACACTGTTTTGCTCTGTTTCTGGGAATTGACATAATACCTATATCTGTTCTTGATGACAACAGTTTATGCTAGGATTAGAGCACAATAATTATAATCATAGTTGTTTTTAACAGTTTTCAATCTAACAATTGAGCAGGTGTGTCCTTTAAACTGCAGTGTAGTATCAAAATTACAAGACACAGTTTCAAGTGTTTAAACTGAAGGCTAGCTTATTGGAATTATTCATAAATTATAAAGTAAATAATTTTTTTTTATTAATTCATAAAATATTTTTGAAATAGAAAAAGACAAATTTCATATAAACTCTGTCATTTATAGGATGTAAGATTAGGCGAAATCAGAACAATCAACAAATTATGATGAAACTTAATAATAATATGGCTTACAAATTAAGTGGATTCTTACTGTCCTTTTGAATTTATGATTTTACTATATAAGTTTTTGCAGTTTGTAGAGGGATGATCAGTGTTTTATATCCATATTTTTTTGCTATCATCCTAGTTGTGCCTTTTAGGAGTCTAATACACATGGCATTAATACTTTTCTCACAATTATTGAACATTTTTTTATTTTATTGGGCAGTAATGTTAAAACTATAGCATGTATATTTTTTTGTTTTGGAACGTTATTGTAGGCCTATCTATCATCATAGTTGCGCTTTTCCAGGAGTGTCATCCACATAACATTAATAATATCCCCATATTATTAATACTTTTCTCACAATTATTGAAAAATTAAATTAAAAAAATCAAATACCAAAGATATGCCTTTTGGGCCAATGAATGCTTTAAGCAAAATGGACTGACTAAAATCCAAAAGTAATGTGGAAAATTACATTTTTTTCAAAACTGCGTTATTCAGTCAATTTTGCAACAACATCTATGACATTTTTTCCGTTTACACTTCTACATTATAACACTTGAATCATCTTAACTCATTTGGAATTTTAACCCCAATAATTTTTTTTTTGAAAACCAAAAGAAAAAAAAATAGAGAAAATAATTTTTGCAAATTTTCTCACATTTCTGTCTGAAACACACTGAAATCATGCTGGCTGAATTATTTAGATTTATGGCGTATTATAGGTAAACATACATACTATGACAGAATATTCATATCCACAGCATGAGTTATTGAAATTTAAGATTTAAAGTGCAAGAAAAATGTTAAAATATCTATTTCCTCCAAAATTCTAACAAATTTTCCTCTTTTTAGAAATTTGTTCGAACTGCATTGATTCCACCATAGATTTTATTTTGAACACAACATTAAACTTCCAATTCAATTGCAAATCTTGACCCAATAGAAACTGAGACAAGACTTTTATTAACCCTTGCAGGCTTATGGGTTATGTAATATGTGCAACCATGCATGACTGTATGTTACGGCCTGGAATTTTGACACAAAAAAGTAGTGGACTGCTGCATTGTGACAATGGCACTTAGTGACTAATGGGCCCAATTTCACTGACCAGTTGAGACCTGTCTAATTGCTTTAGATTAGTCCCAATTCAGAAAAACCATTTCACCAACAGGTCACATATTCATGTAAAAGTAGCCAATTTCCACCAGCAAAAATTTATCCCCGCTTGAGACATACTTGCTGCATTAAATATTTATAATTTTTTTTATAAAGTTTTTTTTGGTGATGTTTGATTGAAAAAAATTAACTTTTTATTTCGATAAATTTGCAGAATAAAAAAATAATAATAATGTTGCCCCATAAGCTATGGTTCTTCCTAAAGATGAGAGAAATATTCAATTTGATAACATTTTACAAAAACTGTGAAAAAAACTTTTTCAGACTTGTCTCTTTGAGACTGATGGCAAGCTGTCTCTGTTCGGGACTGTCAAGTGGCAGCAGAATGCTGACAGTCCCCTGGAAAATCAAATTGGGTCAACAATGATTTGATCCGTTTTGGACAGATCACAAGATCAGGGCGCACAACAGCTCTCCATATTACTACGCCAAACTACTTTCACAAAGCATGTTTGCTGCCAAAGATCCAGTCCACTGCTTTGAATGAAAATGTTTGGAAATAATGAGACAGAAAGAAAGTTTCGAAACTTTAGCATAAACTTTGCCTGTGAAAGGGACGATTTAAAAAATTGAAGCCAACCAAAGTCAGATTAGACGCTTACAGAGTTTTTGGAAATAAACTAGACCATCACTAAATGATGGCACTGTCTTGGTTATTCCAGACAGTCCTGGCTTCTTCCAGAGATGAAATTCTTTTGACCGTTCACAGGAGCTCGCAAATTTTGCACCCTAGGTGGCAGCAAATAGCAGTCAACTTGTAGACTGGATGGCAAGTCAGATCTTTTATAGACAAGTTCCCAATTTTTTTGAATTGGAATGCTCCTAAGTTGTTGTTTGGCATTCTTACCAATCTGTCATATGAGAATGTTTGTTTATCCAACACTTTTGATTCAAGGTGACCCAGCAAGAGCTGGATTCAAATCCTGGATCCAGCGATTGGCAACCTAGCATACTACCACCAGACTAACCCTCCAGTAGCTTGCAAATCAAGCTGATAGCTGATGAAGTATCACCTTCTCTACACTGAACATTGGAAACATAGAGGCAGTTTGATCAGTTATGGTGGCCCTTAAAAAAAACGTTTGAAATTATTATGGGCCACCCCCTGAAATGATGCCTGTAATGGTAAAAACAGCTTGTACAAAATTTCATTCAAATCGGTTAACATTTAGAGGTTACCCATGAGCCTTGAAATTCTTGCATTTCAGTCACCATTTCGTACGTTTGCCGATTTGCGGTATGCCATAACTAAGCCACTTTAAATCATACAACAATATAATACAATTTTATGAACAGGGCTGAATGAGAGCTTCATTTTGAATACCAACTTGGATGGCCTATAACAATTCTTCGTGAGCCCCGAGAGACATACCTCAAGAGTTTTTTTCAAAATTGTCTATTTTGATATACGATGTCTCCGAACAAACTTTTGGCTACTTTTGAAATTAAGAATAATCAAAAGTGTGGGATTAACAAACATTCTCATTGGACAGTTTGGTAAGAATGCCAAACAACAGCTTAGGAGCAGTCCAATCCAAAGAAATTGGGACTTGTCAAAAATTTGTTGATGAAATGGCTTGAAATGACATCAAAACATTTGACTTGCCCTCTGTCTCAAAGAGACAAGTCTGAAAACGTTTTTTTCACAGTTTTTGTAAAATGTTATCAAATTGAATATTTTTTCATCTTTAGGAAGAACCATAGCTTATGGGGCAACTGTAAATTTTTTTTTCTGCAAATTTATCAAAATAAAAAGTTAATATTTTTCAATCAAACATCACCAAAAAAACTTTATAAAATAAATTATAAATATTTAATGCAGCAAGTATGTCTCAATCGGGGATAAATTTTTGCTGGTAGAAATTGGATAATTTTACATGAATATGTGACCTGTTGGTGAAATGGTTTTTCTGAATTGGGACTAGTCTAAAGCAATTAGACAGGTCTCAACAGGTCAGTGAAATTGGGCCCATTAGTCACTAAGTGCCATTGTCACAATCCAGCAGTCCACTACTTTTTTGTGTCAAAATTCCAGGCTGTAACATACAGTCATGCATGGTTGCACATATTACATAACCCATAAGCCTGCAAGGGTTAATAAAAGTCAGGTCTCAACTTCTATCGGGTCCAGGTTTGCATTTGAATTGGAAGTTTAATGTTGTGTTCAAAATAAAAATCTATGTTGGAATCAATGAAGTTAGAACAAATTTCTCAAAATTTCTAAAAAGAGGAAAATTTGCTAGAATTTTGGAGGAAATAGACATTTTAACATATTTCTTGCACTTTAAATCTTAAATTTCGATAACTCATGCTGTGGATATGAATATTCTGTCATAGTATGTATGTTTAGCTATAATACGCCATAAATCTAAATAATTCAGCCAGCATCATCTTGGCGTTTCAGACAGAAATGTGAGAAAATTAGCAAAGATTATTTTTTCTATTTTTTTTTCTTTTGGTTTTCAAAAAAAAAATTATTGGGTTAAAATTCCAAATGAGTTAAGATGTTTCAAGAGTTATAATGTAGAAGCGTAAACGGAAAAAATGTCATAGATGTTGTTGCAAAATTGACTGAATAACGCAGTTTTGAAAAAAATGTAATTTTTCACAATACTTTTGGATTTTAGTCAGTCCATTTTTCTTAAAGCATTTAATGGCCCAAAAGGCATATCTTTGGTATTTGAATTTTTTTTTTTTTAATTTTTCAATAATTGTGAGAAAAGTATTAATAATATGGGGATATTATTAATGTTATGTGGATGACACTCCTAAAAAAGCACAACTATGATTATAGATACAATAACGTTCCAAAACAAAAAAAATATACATGCTATAGTTCTATCATTACATATTTTTTCATAATTTTCAATAATTGCGAGAAAAGTATTAATGCCATGTGGATTAGACTCCTTAAAGGCACAACTAGGATGATAGCAAAAAAATGGATATAAAACACTGATCATCCCTCTACAAACTGCAAAAATATTTCTTATGTTTTTCTTATATAGTAAAATCATAAATTCAAAAGGACAGTAAGAATCCACTTAATTTGTAAGCCATATTATTATTAAGCTTCATCATAATTTGTTGATTGTTCTGATTTCGCCTAATCTTACATCCTATTAATGACAGAGTTTATATGAAATTTGTCTTTTTCTATTTCCAAAATATTTTATGAATTAATAAAAAAATGTATTTACCTTATAATTTATGAATAATTCCAATAAGCTAGCCTTCAGTTTAAACACTTGAAACTGTGTCTTGTAATTTTGACACTACACTGCAAAGTTTGATTTAAGTTTAAAGGACACACCTGCTCAATTGTTAGATTGAAAACTGTTAAAAACAATTATGATTATAATTATTGTGCTCTAATCCTAGCATAAACTGTTGTCATCAAGAATAGATATAGGTGTTATGTCAATGCCAAGAAACAGAGCAAAACAGTGTTTCTCAGTTGGTCTCTTTAGTGGTATTATAGAACCATGGAGCAACATCTTGATATTTTCTATATACATGTATTCATCTTCACCAAGTGGTTCATCATTAAGTCTTCATTGACGGGGATATATAAGGAGAAAACTTACTCTGCATATAACTTGTTGTATAAACAATGTGAAGTTTCATGTATGAAGTTAGTGATTGTCCCGGAAACAAGAATCTGCAGATTGCCAAACAGAGACGGCACTCTTTTTTTTTTAATTGCAAGGGTGATGCAGCAAATTTAATATTTATGATGTCATAGCAATTGACAACAGGGGAGACCGTGGTGAGTTGTGCTATTCTTATCATTGGCTGATTTTCAATAATCATTTTGTGTACATCACTATTGAAGGGTGAAGAGTGAACACTATAGGCATTTACAAAAAGTGGTTCATGCAACATGGTTTGCCTTTTTGGTGCTGCATGAAAACCTTGTGTTTTACCCATTTCTTTGGGAGGGATCAAGTCTTATTTCAACCAAGTCTTACACCCCTTTCACATTACAAGAGTAGGAATGAGGACCCGAGTTCTAAATTGGACTGTAAAATTGTCTAGATCTGATGAACTGACCTAGTCCCAATGCTGATCCACTGGTCAATGACAAATAAATAGTTGGGGGCCAAATTTCGGTAAATACAGTGGTCCCTGCGTTATAAGACCGCCCCTTCTGCGGTCGTGAAGCGGTCTCTCGTGGGGGTGCGGTCTCTTGTTGGGGTGCAAAATGCACTAAAAATACTACTTAGTGCGGGAGGAAGGCGGTCACATAAGGCAAGGCGGTCTTACAACAGGGGGTCTTATAACGCAGGGACCACTGTACTTGTAGTTAAAACTTAGCATCCCATAGAAGCAAGAAATACAGAGTATGTCCCAAAAAAACATGTCTACAAATTGTAGAATCATATTAAGGGGCCATGAAAACGGTTGGCAGATGACAATAGAAAGGTGGTAGGTGACTTCGTATAATTATAAGCATTTGGGGATATGGATCGATTACAGATGCTCCTTTTTTAAAACACAAGTTAGTAGTCAAATTAGGAAATCTCAGATAAAGATGTATTGTATTTCCAGTACATGTAAACTGAAAGTTGATGTTAACATTGTATGTCTGACTGTAAATCAATGCTGCTGTTACATTGTCACTATTATGTGCTTGTCCAGCCTTTTACGGCATGTTGTCAGAGGCTCTGGTGAAGGACCTTGAACGACGTCGTATTGTCTGCAAGCATCCGTTTCAACACCATGACTGTGCAGAAGAGGAAAAGAACTTTGGCTCTGGCTAAGAAAGTCCAGAAATTCAGATCCCACCCATTGTTTCATGAATTTGAATTGTTAACTAGTGGTACAGTTGAGAGTCCCTAGGGCTCGCACAAAGCGTCTGCAAGGTACTTTTGTCCATGTTGCTTTTAAATTCTTTAATCTTGGCCGTACTCACTGTCAAATATCATGTGACAAAATTTCTTTTTCTGTATCAGATTATGGCCAATAAAGCTATCATTATCGTTATCTTATACCAGGATAATGGAGGGTTACAAGGAATAGGGAAGTAGTGCAAAAAACAAACGATTGAACATGTGAAGTATTTCTTCATGAATTTTTATGGAAAGCCAAAAGAGTCTTCAATTGTTCACACCTTTGGTTTTGACCATTATTTAGAACAGTTATGTTGTCCAGAATTATATTAACCTCTATTTCATACAGAACAAACTCCAGTATTCTGAAATACTGGTATGATGATGGATGAATCTGGCGCTTTCTTTTTGGGCAACTACACACTTGGTCATGCAGGGCGCTCAGAGCAGGCAGCTTCTGAGGCGGTTTGTCAGACAGCATATCATCACATCACATCCAACTTTTCTGCCACAAAAAGAATAGGACATTTTTTTTAGCTCTTCACTATGCTTTTCATTGTGTTTTCATCACAACAGCAGCTGGGTGGCCTAGTGGTTAAGGTTCCCGCCTGCTCCGCTGAAGGTCTTTACCTGCATGGGTTCGAACCCTGGGTGGGGAACCCAAAATTTTCAGTGAACCTTCATGAGCAAAATCCCAGCTGGATGTCGTTCGGATGAGATGTTAAATTGGCGGCCCCTTGTATCAGTTTCTATGCTGGGCAAGTAAAAGATCACTCACATGGGTAAATGTGTAACATGTTGAGGACTCCCGCTCTCTCTCCCATGTCATCAATCAACCCTCGTGAGCGCCCAGAACTGGACTTAGAGGGCTGCACTTACCATATCTATCTATCTATCTATCTATCTATCTATCACTTCATTATGGGGGAGGGTTGGTCTATTGGTAGCATGCTGGGCTGCCAATCGCTGGGTCTAGGGTTTGAATCCAGCTCTTGCTAGGTCACCTGGGCCTATGTTGGATGGCTGTTTCAATCATCCTTCACCTCATTGCCGTGCCCTCCTCCTGTCCTAATTAGCCTACCAAGTGCAAAAATACAGGATGTTAAGCCCCAATCATCCATCCATCCATCATCATTTCATTTTTTCCAGTTTGCTAAGAACATTGCCGAAAACTTTGTGCTTTGCAATGCAGCAATTTGAACAAATATCCACACTTATGTAGCAAGATACTAGAAATTCAATGATTTGGGCAAATCACTGCTATACCAAATTATATTGTGTTTTTTTCACATTTTTTGAAAGATGCTGGAATAATGTGATTTTGGTAAATCAGTGCCATACCAACTTGAAATTTCTTCAGATATTGCACCATGCAATGTTTCGGAAACCTCATGTTTTAAAAAATCAGTTGAGTATCATTTGGTATTACCCTGTGTAATACCGAGTAAAACGATTTGTCCAAATCGCAGGAAAATTGACACAATTGCTAAGTCAGACTTACGCGACCTTTCAGGAAAAGGGTCATATCCCACAGGACTGTGTTCAGTGATTATCGTAAAGCTACAAGTTGTGGACTTGCTTGGTGATCTTTTAAGCTACTAAAATATCTCATATCTCTCTAATGATGTTACAAAAGCACCTTACAATGCTAAAACAGTAGTTAAATTTCCAGTGATTTCGTAGCCCTGACAAGAACATTCAAGTAGATGAAAATTAGAATGCTCGTGATTCAAACAAAGAATCTATTTCATTTATGAATGAGTGCAGTTATGTGGTCTGGCTTATGTTACAATGTCTATGTACATTTGTAATATATGAAAGTGGAATGGCCCTTTTCAACCACATATATGAGAATAGACTTTATTATCTGAAACGGATTTTTCATTCATCATGACATACAAGTGAAACATGGATGAACACTAAGAAATCCACGACATGAAGGTTTACCAGAAGGATAAGTTGCTTGAGCTACATTGGTATGTGTGTTGCTGATAATTGATTTCAAGTTTTTCTTTATCTTCCGTATCTGAATTGCTATTCAAATGTCTATACACTGTAAAAGCTAGTGTGAATAAAAGACCCTTTTTAGTCAACTTCCCGTAGTGAGTCAGCCTGCTTTGAGGCGCTGTAGATACAGGTATTTCTAAAGTTTACTGCCTGTTCATTTATAAACATTTTTTTTTATAGCAACTGATTTAACTGATTCATCAACTTCGCAGTTGTTGCAGCATCAGACTGCATGACAAATGGTTGCGCCTTGCACTGGTATTACAACTGGTCAAAGGGAGTTGGAAAGGATCAGACATCAACCAGAGTGTTATCATTTGATGCAATTTACATCAATGGCTTTGCTGTTAGCTGCTGTTTCTGTGTGTGTAACAAAGTCACACATTGACAAAACGTGTCAATGTCTTATCATCCAACTTTGGCCCAGCAAATACTGTCTTGCTTGCAGAAAATCTCTCTGGTCAAACAACATCTTTCAACCAGAAAAATAAATTTACCAATTGCCGTAAATCATTTTCCAATATAGCGCTCTTTTTGATTTTGGCTCTCATTCTTCATTTGACATTCCTTAAATTAGGTGGTGTCTTATGTGCATGACTGTATATTTTGTGACTCTGTTCAAAAAGACGAAACTTAAAGTTTGCCATTATGTCTCCGAAGATATCCCCATAACTCTGTGTTAATATGTCATATCTCAAGTGCGCATCACCAAGCCCCTCCATTACTGTGTTGGTTGGAATTTACACAGGCTAGTCATTGACTTTTAACGGTTTCTGGAGCTGTGACTGATCTATCTCGTGGTGTGGCTTGCTTGCTTTTCTTTTTTATCTGCTGATGTTTAGGTCCTTGGCTTTACACCTGTCTCGTTTTATCCCAGTCACCTGAAACTCAATGCGGTAGCAGTCCGGCTGAGCGCCCTTGATGCTGTTACCCTTGCAGCTCTTAATACGTCTGTTTTAACCTTTGACTGAGTTATTGTCTGAGGATTCTGAGTGCTTTTTGTGGATAATGCCATTATAGTAATGATAATAATATTATTATGGCGGGCCTAAGAACCGGCCCAAGCCAGGCCTGACTTTTCGGAGTCAAGCCTGTGAAGAGAATGTAGGCCCGGCCCAAGCCCAGCCACTTTTTCCGGAGCCACTTTTTCCGGAGCCCGACCCGAGCCCGACCCAAGCCCGGCCCAAGCCCGGCCCGACCCGGCCCATGGGCTTCGGGCCGAGTCTGGCTTCGGGCCAAAACCCGGCCAGCGCATGGCTCTACCTTACACCTTTATGTGAATCCTTTAAAAAGGTAGTTTGTGATCGGCCATTGTTTACACTCATATAATGTCATTATTAGAAAGTCTAGAAGGTCAAGCATCAAGCCCTGAGTGGCTCTGCGACCTATATCAGGCCAGAAGACACACAAAAAAGTCGTAATTAGGGCTGTGAAACAGAGTACATTTCTATAAACAAAGCTTCCCAGGTCAGTGGATCCAATTACCAAAGAAAAGCTCTCTAGCTTTTACATGTAAATCAGCCAAAATGCAGGTGCATGTTTCTTGTTGCTTTTTACTCCTTGGCCCTCGTTGACTGGGAACCCAACAGACGGCAACATCGTTACAATTAGATGAGGCTTCCATGTAAGTTAAATTATGTTTTGGACAATGAGGTTGTTAAGTTAATGCTTTCATCGAAAGGGAGGTGACAATATTGAGTGCATTTACAACAACCTGGAAATATGGACATCCCTGTGAGACAGAAGAGACAGACAGCTGTAGAATAGTAAAACCAGTTGTATAATCATTAAAAGTGAGGCAATAAATCCACACTTCTTGAAAGAAAGT
This sequence comes from Platynereis dumerilii, assembly GCA_026936325.1. NCBI lineage: Eukaryota > Metazoa > Annelida > Polychaeta > Phyllodocida > Nereididae > Platynereis > Platynereis dumerilii. The sequence continues at coordinate 620,257 of JAPTHN010000132.1, forward strand.
CTCACATGTCTTCATGTAATTATTTTGTTGAATGGACCCAGACACACTCAAGAATCTAGATGGCAGAAAAAGGGATCCTATATCATCAGTTACGACTTATTTCATGCCTAATTCATGCCATATATGTACAATTTCGTAGAATAATCTGCTGCAACTTCATGTCAGTCGATGATGTGTGATGAATTCAGTGCTCATCATAAAGATACAACTCCTTGGATTTCCTTGGTGATCTTTTTAGCTATTAAAATATTTCATATCGCACCAACGATGTGACCAAAGCACCTTACAATGTGTTTAGCTCGCATGTGATTCTACCACAGAGGAACTAAAACAGTACTAAAATTTCCAGCGATTTCATAGCCATGACAAGAAGATTCATGTAGATGAAAATTAAAATGCTCATGATTCAAACTTTGAATCTATTTCAGTTTTGAATGAGTGAAATTACGGGGTCTGGCTGATGTTTCAATGTCTATGGACATTTGTAATATACTATGAAAGTGAAATGATCCTTTTCAACCAAATATATGAGAATAGATTTTAGTGTATGAAGAGGATCTTTCATTCATCATAACATAAGTGGAACATGGATGAACACTAAGTGATCCATGAAATGAAACCCCGGTTTACCGTTAGGATTAGTTGCTTGAGCTACATCAGAATGAGTGTTGCTGATTATTGAAAGTTTTTCTTTACCTTCTGTATCTAAATTTCTTTTCAAATGTCTGTATACACTGTGAAAGCTAGTGTGAATATCAGACCATTTTTAGTCAACTTCCCATAGTGAGTTGGCCTGCTGTGAAGCACCATACTTCAAACGTCTACGGCCTATTGGTTTATAAAAGTTTTTTTTTTTCATATCAACTGATTTAGCTGATTCATCAACTTCGCAGTTGTTCTAGCATCCAGACTGCATGACAAATGGTTGCACCTTGCACTGATATTACAACTGGTCTAAGGGAGTTGGAAGGGTCAGACATCAGCGGAGTACTGGTCTTTGATGCAGTTTACATTAATGGCTTTGCTTTTAGCTGCTGCCTGTGTGTGTGTGTAATAAAGTCACAAATTGACAAAACGTGTCAATGTCGCATCATCCAACTTTGGTAAATAGTGTCTTGCTTGCAGAATATCTCTCACGTGAAAACAGCTTTCAACGAAAAAAACAGTACCAATTGCCATGCGGATATTTTAGATTTAGGCTCTCTCTCTTCATTTGATGTTTCTGATGTTTCTAGGTCAAGTCACTATTGCTTTGCAAGTTTGGGCACTTAATTTGATAATATTGAGAAATTGGCTGATGGAATCTGATAAATATTTTTTGTAGAAACTGACTCTACCAAATAAGCAACTTTTGCATTAGATTTTGAAAACAAATCTGCAAAGTCGTTTTCCTGTATGAGATATTTCATTGTAAAATTCTATGTTTTGGGAGGTCAGTTCTTGGCAACTTTTTGCATAAATGGTGCCCTCACTCAGTTTGCAATTATTTGTCATCTGCTGAAATTAACTGACCAGACAAGTGAATTGAACTCTTTAGAAGGTTTCTGGTTAATTTCATGGTAGTTGCTAAAAATTAAGGCTGAAAACCAGCTTTTTGTGAATAAAAGTCATTTTAAGTCACAAAAAATGGCAAAAAACGTGAAAATCCACTATTTAGTCACATGACTATCAATTGTGACATCATACTAACAGAGCAACAAAGACCTAGCCAGGAAAAATGTTAAAAAATATTTGTTGAACAATTCTGCACTGACTATGCAAAAATATTGTGCTGTAAAGCCAAAAAGTTGCCAAACAAGAGTGAGTTGCGAAGCAATGGTGAGTTGACCTATGACAAACTCGATATGGACACAGTTTACCAGTTTTTTCCAATGTCAAATATTTCCACAATATACAAATATTTTGTGCTTCAGATAAAGCTGGTCTACATATATCATGGTGGGTCACCTGTTCTTTCTGGCAATATGGCTGCTCAAAAAAGGAAAGAGAAGTTCGCCATTATTTCTCAGAAATATCCCATAACTCTGTGTTAATATGCCACATCTCAAGCTCGCATCACCAAGCCCCTCCATTATGGTGTTAGTTGGAATTTACACAGGCTAGTCATTGACTTTTAACAGCGTCTGGAACGGTGACTTATCTACCCCGTAGTGTGGCTGGTTTGCCTTTCTCTTTTATCTGCAGATGTTTAGGACCTTGTCTTGACACCTGTCTCTTTTTATGTTTTTTTTATTTATAAAATGGCTAAATGAAAACCGAACTCACTTAATACATATTACTCAGTACATGCTGCATTTCAGGACATGATTTGCATTGTAGTATGAACTTATCTTGTAAGTGGTCTGCAAACTTGATGAAGTTATATTGCAAATCTTCAAATGTTGAAAAATTCTGGAATGCAATTTTAGAGGCATTGCACTGCAATGCTCTTCAGATATTGCTGTTTCTGAGAGAAGTTTCACACAAAGAAAATGTTATTTAAGTTTTCAAAGTCAGGAATAACAGACTGAGAGGAAAGAGATGCAGCTAATCAGAGTTTGAGGAGTTTGCAATTGTCAATTTTTTTCCTTCTAATCTTTTCATCCTTGGAATATTCTGGAGATAAAGGGGCGTCTCTGGGCTTGTCCGTCACAAACAATTATAAACAAGAGCTGTCTGGGAATAGTCAGTTATATCATAATGAATTATGCGTCGAAAGCACGGGGGTCATTCCACATCAACTCAGGCGGTGCTCCTGCTCGACCGTCTCAGATTTTCCTGAAACTGCAGTCAATCATTGACCTGATATCAAAATGAGGTTTTCCAAAATAATAGCTTTGACCGATACATAGTTTTTGATTTAGAGGCCCTAAAGCGAACCTTAGTTGTCAACAAGATTTGAAGCAAGTCCTTCTCGGCTATTTTTGGAGCTTCACTGTGCAAAGAGATTTTAAACTACATTCATCATTGTTTCAGCATCTCTTTAACTATTGCTAGGGACAAGGGAAAACATAATTTCATTAACCTACACAGCTTGATGAAGGTATGGGAAGCTGCCAAACTAGGGTGTTTGTGCTGCGGCAACTAAAATTGACCAAGTCATAATTACAAAATACATGGCCTCATGTACTAAATTTGTCCATGAATCATTATTTGGCTAATAAATGAATAGATTAGCAATGATTAGGCTCAAGAATTTTAGCTACTTATAGGATATATGGAGCACCAAAGATGCTAAAACATCGATTTTTTGTCGAAACGAGTCATGCTTGAAGGGGCAGCGCTCAGTCCTGACACCTAGTACGAGTCTGATATTCTGGAATATGGTAGACAAAAGGGTTAGACAAAACATATGTTAAAATTGATTTGGTGATTTTTTTTTAAGTTGAGAAATTTTTGCTTTGAAATTTTATAAATCGGCACTTATCGCTAAGGTGTTTCTCTGATAAATTTTCAAAGCTAAACCGTCCTTAATCATCACAATGGATGTGTTGCACAATAGGAATGTTGAAATCGAGGTTTCAGACTTATTTGCACAGTGAGAGTACATTTTATATATATCTGTAGTGTTGCCATAAATGCCGTTGGTCACAAAGTATTCACTGGTAATGATTAAACAGATATATTATTAAACCAAGTGTATTTTTGTTCTTCGTTGATATATAAGGACAAACAGATTGACTGGTGAACCTGTTTGCAAATCTTAACCATCTTCTGAAGCATGAAGAAGATTTTGGCGTCAAAGCTGAATGGCATTTTTTTGCTACCTCCCATGGCAAGAGTCCGTATGATGGTATTGGGGGGACTCTCAAAAGACTGGCCAGAGCAGCAAGTCTTCAAGCCACAGTTGCAAACCATATTTTAACACCACATCAACTCTATGAATGGGCCAAGACCCATCTGTTGGGCATTACTTTCTTCTTTATTCAATCACAGGCAGTTAAGGACAACTATGCCCAGCGTTTGCATAGTCGATTCATTAACTTGAAAACTGTGCCTGGCACCAGAACTCATCATGCCTTTCTAATTGTCAATGACAAACTCTGCATGTACCGAGTTTTATCAGATACTCTAGGTACCACAGCACAACATTCCTCACAGGTTGATGGCAATAATTTCCAGGTTGGTCAATATGTTGCTGCTGTGTACGATGATGACTGGTATATTGGCACCATCAAGGAAATTTGCATGACAAATAAGGATGTCTTCATTAAATTCCTGCATCTTCAAAGCGAAATTGCACCCTTAATGAGTGTACTTTAAACAAAATTATTGTAGCACATAGAGACTTCCATGCAAACCATGTTTATGCACAATAATGAAACAAAGATGATCAAAATTTGAATTAATTCAGAATAGATAATTTTACTAATATAACTAATATTGGTTCAACTGTATTGAAACATTAATAGATGATAAGTTTTTTTGTTCAGTGTTAAATGAATTTTTAAGTTCATATTCAATCTCTGGAAGCATGGTATCTCAAGTGAAGACTTCAAAACTTAAGCCATGAAAATAGAATATTACAGTAAGACAAGTAGACAACGTCATCTTCTAACGTGGTTATTATGATGAATTTGTATGGTTTTCCTTTGAAAATTTAAAAAAAAAGACTTTAGAGATAAGTGCCGATTTGTATAATTTTAACCCAAACATTTTTCAACTTAAAAATATATCACCAAATCGGATTTATCATATGTTTTGTCTAACCCCTTAGTCTACCATATTCCAGAATATCAGACTCGTACTAGGTGTCAGGACTGAGCGCTGCCCCTTCAAGCATGACACGTTTCGACAAAAAATCAATGTTTTAGCATCTTTGATGCTCCATATATCCTATAAGTAGCTAAAATTCTTGAGCCTAATCATTGCTAATCTATTCATTTATTAGCCAAATAATGATTCATGGACAAATTTAGTACATGAGGCCATGTATTTTGTAATTATGACTTGGTCAATTTTAGTTGCCGCAGCACAAACACCCTAGTTTGGCAGCTTCCCATACCTTCATCAAGCTGTGTAGGTTAATGAAACTATGTTTTCCCTTGTCCCTAGCAATAGTTAAAGAGATGCTGAACCAATGGTGAATGTAGTTTAAAATCTCTTTGCACAGTGAAGCTCCAAAAATGGCCTAGAAGCACTTGCTTCAAATCTTGTTGACAACCAAGGTTCGCTTAAGGGCCTCTAAATTAAAAACTATGTATCGGTCAAAGCTATTATTTTGGAAATCCTCATTTGGATAACAGGTCAATGATTGACTGGAGTTTCAAGAAGATCTGAGACGGTCGAGCAGGGACTTTCTGAAAATTTGCCTGATTTGACATGGAATGACCCACATGGCAAGGCAGCTGGTCTAGATAAACTGGATGGTTACGTGCACTAGGGTTTACTGAAAAAAACTCTTTTTTGGAATTTCAATATGCCAGTGGTAAAGTAAGTTTGTTATGGTAAAAAATTCAAATGGTGCAGAAAAAATATTGTGGCATTCGACTTTTGCCGGACCATTCTGGGTTTTATGAAAATGGATATTTTCTGCCATTTCACATGCTTTTTTAGACCATTTTCTTGGCCTGTCCAGATTAGGTTAGCAGGTACCTTTTAACCCACTTATGACAGAGTCAAGAAAAGACTGTACTTGGTTGGGGCCTGTTCTCGAGGTATATGATTGATTTCATATTATAATTGTTTCTCAAAATGTGAATCACAGTTTACTAAAGTTATGAGGAATGGACTGCTCCAACAATCATGACTACTCTATTCTTATGAATGTTGTCAAAAATTATTATATCAACTGTCATATATTTCAAATATACATCAAAAGACAGTTAAACAATAAGCCAAATCCTTGCTTTCCATCATTCCAAATTAAAGACGATATTACTTGTTTGAATTATGAGACTTTCGTCAAACTGATATGACTCATCTTGTCATGGTCAAGTCAGAAAACGGAACTAAAGCAACACAAAGTACGGCTTAGTTCCCCTGTGGCAGAATCGCAGGTCTTAACCCGAAAATTGCCTAAATTAATAAAACATGAGCTCCTCTGGCAGTTTGAGGATGTTCGTTATTCTTTATTTTCTTAGAAGAATTAGACTGAATCAGTGAAATAACATTGCCGTTTGGCAGCACAATAATATACCAACACAGTCATATCTGCAGTGAATAACTTCAACTCATAAGTTGTTGAGTATAGGCCGATGGTGCTTAGATAATGTCCAACTCTTAATTTTTGCCTCTATCTACATGTGGGACTATCTTCACCAAATCGCAGTGTTTTACTTCTGCCTTGTAGCGGGGCAGGTATGTAAAAAAATAGTGCATTTATACATAGAAGCATGAAACTTGGTGCACACTTAAAAAACATCTATACAAACATATTTGGATTGGGAGCCACTTCAGATTTAGCTTAGGTGGCTACTGGCAGCCATTTTCCAAAATGGCGGTCAATTCTTCCATTTTGCTGCTTTCTGTGTAGTTCCTACAAAAGGAATACATGTAAATATTGTTTTTTATTGCTTCTCTAAGTATTCAGTACATTACTATAACATTTTTTGGTAGCCTTGGTCTATTTTCAGGCTTGTTGGAATCCTTTTTGTTAGAAATATTGAGTCAAACACTGGATTTCGCGGTTAAAGATGGTTACACCAATTCTCTATAACTCTTAGAATAAGTTACATATTTGAATTCCTTGTAAGAAGAGCTTTCAAATGAGTACCCTCATCAATGGGTTTCGTCAACTTGTTACGAAAATGGAAAAAAGGAAAATAAAAACGATTTTTGGAGATTTTGTTTTTTCTTAAATTTTGACAAAAAACTCACAGAAACTATTGATGCGACCATTCATTTGAAAGCTCTTCTTACAAGGAATTAAAATATGTAGTCAGTTTTAAAATCAATTGACATTCCATGAAACTACGAGAAACCGCGAAAATGATACATTTTCTTCAACAGTTCTAACAAAAAAGACCCTGACTACCCTAAAATTCCTCAGTTCAATCTATACATCAATTGATAATGTTTCTTAGATCAGTAGAAGGAATAATGAGCACTCTTTTCATACTTTCAAACTATAGGCACTTCACAGAAACCAGGAAAATGGGATAATTAGCCGCCATTTTGGAAAATGGCTGCCATAGGTCAACCAGGTCAAATCTGAAGTGGCTCCATATCTAAATATTTTCTTTAAGACGTTTTTGAAATGTGTGCCGAGTTTCATGCTTCTATGTATAAATGCACTAATTTTTTTTTTGCACTATTACTCCCCTATTCATGACAAATCTGCCCCGCTATTGCTATTGTTGCAATAGAAAAGAGAATATATGTAAAGAAGTGAAACCAGGGATTACAATCCACATGCGTGAAGATGATGGCTTCTCAGAGGACCGGCACTTGTCAGCGGCTATCAAGGCCCCTATACACCCTCAGCCAGGGTCAACCATGGTGTCTCTTGGGCAGCTAGCTGACACTGAAAATTCTCATTCCTCCAATCAATCCTTTTTTGACTTTGTGTTTTACTGTGATAAAGTTGCTACAATAGCAGGGGATCTTCAAGTTTGCTATTTCTAGGTGCAAGTGTGTTACTGGAATTTTGATAGACATCAAGATTTTGCCAAAAATTTGTGTTTTCTCATCATTTTCAAATGAATTAAGTTGGTCTTTTGTGACTGATTTACCGTGTTTTCAGGCTAGCTTGCCTTTCCTTTTTTATCTGCTGATATTTAGGTTTCTTTTTATTCTAATCCCACGAAAATCAATATGGTAGCTGTCCAGTTGGGCGCCCTTGATGCTGTGACCCCTTCAGCTCTTCATAAGTCCTTTTTAACCTTTGACTGAGGCATTGTCTGAGGATTCTGAGTGCCTTTTTGTGCAGAATGTCATAATCGTGACGGAATTATGCATACGTATTATCATGGAAGTGCCTTATTTTACATCATTCAAAAATGTTATACGGGCCAACTCCAAACTTACACTCTTTATCAACCAAAGGTGGACCAACTTTCTCATGTGGCAAAATCTCCTGTGCCTCCCCTATGCCTTGGTTTGACTATTTCATCCTTTTTAAGGGTAGTTTGTGATCTGACATTGTTTACACTCATAAAATAATTATATAATAGTAATACCAGAAAGTCTGATAGGTCTAGTATCAAGCCATGAGAGGCTTTTGGGCCTACAATGGACCAAAAGACACACAAGAAAGTCATAGTAATGGCTCTGAAACTGGGTATACATTTTTATCAATATAGCTTCCATGGTTAGCTCTGAAAGCAGCCAAAATGCAGAGGTGCATGTTTCTTGTTGCTTTTGACTGGGACCAGACAGACGTCTTTACCATTAGAAGAGGCTTCCATGTAAGTTAAATGATATTTTGAACATTAAGGTTGAATGTTAATGTGTTTATTCATGGGGAAATGAGAAAATGATATGTGCATTTACACCAACTTGGAAATGTGGACATTCCTACTATGTGTGACTGACACAGAGTTGCAGAATAACAAAATCTCCTCTGGAATCATTAGGTTTTGAGGAAATAAATGCATAGTTTCCTGAAAGGAAGCCTGACATGTCTTCCTGTAATTACGTTGTTGAAGTGGACCCAGGCCCACTCTATAATCTAGATGGCAGGGACAGGGATCTTATGACATCAGTTCCTGCTTATTTCACACCCTTTTTATTCCACATTCAATTTTTTAGCGCAACCAGCTGCAAGTATATGTTTATGATGTCTGATGATCATAAAAATACAACTCCCTGGACTTCAGATGGCACACTGCACATAGGAAAAATAGGCCATTTAACATTATGACACATACAGTGCAACGATCCATTTGCATAAACCTTATTGTCTTTATCACTTCATCATAAAATGAGATCTTACAGGACAAAGTGACGTGATATTGACAATGACTGACAGAGAATCTGGATAATATGGATGGTCATAGCCCTATTCTGACTAACACTAATTATCAATCACGTCCAAGCAATTTACTTTGACAAGGTTTGTCTGTGTCGTATCATCCAACTTTGGTCAAGGATAGAATAATGGCTTGCCTGTAGAAAATTTCTCTGGTGGAATAACAGCTTTCAACCAGAAAAACAAATTTACAAATTGCCTTGAAGCGTTTTCCTGTTGTGCTCTTTCTGATTTTGGCTCTCATTCATCATTTGATGTTCCTGATGACAAATACCACGCGGCCACACAAGTTTACCAGTCTTTTCTAATGACAGATAGTTTCACGATGCTTAAAAAATATTGGGCTTCAGATGAAAAAGTCCACAAATATAATGATGGGTCACAGATCTGGAAAGGCAATGTTCCTGCACAAAAGAGGAAACGGAAAGTTTTAAATTATATCTCAGAAGATATCGCAATAACTCAGTGTGGCTTGCTTGCCTTTCCTTTTAATCTGCTGATGTTTAGGACCTTGTCTTGACACCTGTCTCGTTTTATCCCAGTCATGTGAAACTCAATGTGGCGTCTGTCCAGCTGAGTGCTCTTGATGCTGTGACCCTTGCAGCACTCTACAACAATGTCCTTTGTAACCTTTGGCTGAATCATCGCTCTGAGGATGCTGAGTGCTTTTTGTGGATAATATCATAATAGTGATGGATTTGTGGACTTCCTTGGTGATCTTTTAAGCTATTAAAATATCTCATGTCTCCCTAATGATGTTACAAAAGCAACTTACAATGCTACAACAGTAGTTAAATTTCCAGTGATTTTGTAGCCATGACAAGAAGATAAAAGTAGATGAAAATTGAAATGTTCATGATTGAAACAAAAAATCTATTTCAGTTATGAATGAGAGCAGTTATGGGGTCTGGCTGATGTTTCACTGTCTAAAGACAATTATATATGAAAGTGGGAATGGTCCCTTTCAACCACATATATGAGAATAGATTTTATTATCTGAAGCAGATTTTTCATTCGTCATCACATAGGTGAAACATGGATGAACACAAAGAAATCCATGAGATGAAACCTTGGTTTACCAGGAGGATTAGTTGCCTGAGCTACATTTGTTATGTGTTGCTGATAATAGAAAGTTTCTTTTATTATCTTTCGTATCTGAATTGCTTTGCAAATGTCTATAGGCCTACACTGTAAAAGCCAATGTGAAAAATAGACCCCTTAATGGGCCCTTATAGTCAACTTCCCGTAGTGAGACAGCCAGCTGTGATGCACTATACAGGTACTTCAAAAGTTTACTGACTATTCATTTATAAACGTGTTTTGATAATAGTGCCCTTGATGCTGTGACCCCTGCAGCTCTTCATACAACGTCCGTTTTAACCTTTGACTGAGTCATTGTCTGAGGATGCTGAGTGCCTTTTTGTGATGAATGCCATAATAGCAATGGATATATTATTATGAAAGTGCCCTGTTTTTTATCATTCAAAAACATTATACTGGCCAACTCCAAACCTATTTGCATCAAGGTATTTTAATTTGAAATACTTTTCATCAATCGAAGGTAGACAAACTCTCCCATGTGGCAAATTCTCCTGTGCCTCCCCTACACCTTGGTGTGAGTATTTCATCCTTTAGAAGGTGAGTTTGTGATCTGAAAATGTTTACACTCATATAATGTCATTACCAGAAAGTCCAATAGGTCAAGTGTTGATCAAGCCATGAGTGGCTCTGAAGCCTGAAAGTGAAGCAGATCAAAATGCATTTGTTACCATGGATGTTCCATCTAATTCTGCAGGTAGCACGGGCTTTTTGCTTTATAAATTCAAATTATACAGTATGTGCAATCATCTCAACTTACACTTAAATGCCTGATCTTCTAATTTGCCATGTGCATTTCTAAACCCATATACTGAGGGATAACTCTACCCTTTTCAAGACCATCTGACTATCTATTAATTCCTACAGCTACCAGTGTTCTTCCCCTGGGCTGTCCAGAAAACATGAAGTTATATTAGCACAACTTCGACTCGGCTTATCGAATTTAAATTCTCACTTGTTCAGCAAAGGTTTTACTACCTCTGCACAGTTGTCAGCAAAATGATGAAACAATTCATCACCACTTTTGTGTGTGCCCAAGGGCCAAGGTATTGAGTAATCAGAGAAATCCTTAAGAATGAATTAAATTTGCTTCATGAAAATTTAATTTAGAACTACTGAATTATTAATTGTTATCTGGTAGTAACGAACTTGAACCTAATGTTGATATAGATATAATAATGAGTACTTTAAATTATATTAATGCATCCAATCGATTCTAAACTAAATGATAACTGCAAGGTAGGGGAGAGCGGGGCACCATGAGCCGCTTTTCCGAAATTAAGCTCCTGGGAGCCGTTTCACTAAAGAACTTAAGTGCTGTTTCCCCACTTAACCTTAAGTGTTCCCTTAACTTAAGTACTCCCAAATTTGAGTGTTTCACTAAACTCCTAAACTTGAGATTTCCCTAAATTTTGACACTTAACTTTGAGGGTGATGGTGACCACCCTTAACTTTGCCCTAAGTGACGTTTTGACACTTGAAAGCAGATCAATGAAGTGTGGAAAATATGTCAGATATGTTTATTAGGCATGTCTCCTTCATAAAAACGACAAAATTTACCTAGAATAGCTGAAGATGATTCCAACTCAAGAATGTCAAGACCACCATGGGTAATCCTGTCCAATTTCTGTCAACAGTGCCATGACGTCATCTGATGACGTCACATATGATGTCACTACAGACAATCCAGCAGGTGGAGCTTCACATCCACCATGCAGGTGGAGCCCTGGGTGGAGCCCCTACACACCAGCTTGGATGCGTTGTATCATTTTTGGTATCTTCTGGGGCAGCTACCCCCCCCCCCCCCCCCCCCCATCCCAATGCAAGCTACGGCCTGACTGCGCCATTGATTATTTATTTCAAGCACGCGAACAACCTGAATATTTGTTCCTAAATCAAACAACACCTTATTAAGAAATACCCCCAGCAGAAATTATTTATTTCAAGACTGCTCAAAAAGGATTTATGTATTTCATCAAAACTGATCAAGAAATAATTTATTTTTAAAAACTCCAAGCCCAACCCTTGGTATTAAATGGGTTGCCCCCTTAGAAGACGCTGCACCCAATGGTAAATGCCAGTTTGGATCTATTCTTAAAGGGTCGAAGCAAATAACAGTAGAAAGATAGATAGATAGATAGATAGATAGATAGATAGATAGATAGATAGATAGATAGATAGATAGATAGATAGATAGATAGATAGATAGATAGAAAAGATAGATAGATAGATAGATAGATAGATAGATAGATAGATAGATAGATAGATAGATAGTTAGATAGATAGACAGATAGATAGGAGTTTTTTTACCTATACTTTTGAAGTATTTGTGATCTTGAAAAAAAAAAGCCTTAAATACTCAATTTTATTTGAACTGATGGTAAGCTGGCAATATGAGACCATAAATATCGTATATTAATTCATGGATTCCCTCACGTCACTCCAGTCAAACTGCTGATCATTCAGTTATTTTTACAAACTTGCAAGCAGCTTTTCTGCACAGTCCACAATTTCCATAGCCGGGATTGGTGTTAGTAACTACAGTAACAGAAATTGAATTCATGGTTTCTTAAAGGTAGTAAGTCCGCCGATTCTGTGTAAAATTCAACTTGTAGTTATAGATCGTAAATTGATAGATTCTAAGTATGCTATACACTTCCATCAACAGAATTGAGTGTTTTCCATAATTAAGTGAGTTTAATTGATTGTAAAGCCTTAAATTACTTAAAGAGAGCCCAGCATTGCACAAAATGAAAACAAAACAGGGCTTTTTCACGGCATGAAAAACTATTTGTTTACATTTCTCATACATTGCCATTAAAGTAGCAATTAGGACAATTTTTCAACTGGAATATTATAAATAAGACTGAAATCTATCCATAGGCAGTCTATCAGATATGCGGACTTACTAACTTTAACATGTATCAGACAAGGATGTAGTTGTAGGAGGTGGCAGTAGGAGGTGGTAGTAGGAGGTGGTAGTAGGAGATGGTAGTAGGAGGTGGTAGTAGGAGGTGGTAGGAGGAAGTTGCAGGAGGAGGTGGCAGTAGGAGGTGGTAGTAGGAGATGGCAGTAGGAGGTTGCAGGAGGAGGCGGCAGCAGGATGTGGTAGTTGGAGGTTGCTGGAGGAAGTGGCAGTAGGAAGTGGTAGTAGGATATGGTAGTGGAAGGATGCAGGAGGAGGAGGCAGTAAAGTTGGCAGGAAGGGGTTGTATGTGGAGGTTGTAGGAGGAGTTGGCAGGAGTAGGTGTCAGGAAGAGGTTGTAGGAGGAGGTGGCTGAAGGAGCCGGCAGTAGGAGGTTGCAGTAGGAGGCTCAAGTAGGAGGCGGCAGCGGGAGGTGGCAGGAGGAGGTTGCATGTGGAGGTTGTAGCAGGAGTTGGCAGGAGGAGTTGCAGGAGAAGGTTGCAGGAGTAGGTTGCAGGAAGAGGTACAACCTCCTCCTTCAACCTCATACAACCTCTTCCTGCAACCTCCTCCTGCAACCTCCACAACCTCTTATTGCCACCTCCTCATACAACCTCCTCCTGCAACCTCATACACCCTCTTCCTGCAACCTTCTACTGCCCCCTCGTCCTACAACCTCCTATTAGTAGGATGTGGTGGTAGGAGGTTATAGGAGGATGTGGTAGTAGGAAGTGGTTGTAGGATGTGGTTTGAGGAGGTTGCAGGAGGAGGTGGCAGGAGGGGGTTTCACTACTGCCATCTCCTCCTGCCGTCTCCTACTGACACCTCCTACTGCAACCTCCTACTGCAACCTCCTCCTGCAACCTCCTCCTGCAACCTCCTCCTGCCTCCTTCTGCCACCCCTTGCAACCTCCTCTTGCCACCTCCTCCTGCAACCTACTCCCGCAGCCTCCTCCTGCAACCTCCTCCTACAACTTCCTGCAACCTCCTGCAACCTCCTGCAACCTCCTGCAACCTCCTCCTACAACTTCCTGCAACCTCCTGCAACCTCCTGCAACCTCCTCCTACAACGTCCGCCTACAACCTCCTCCTGCCACCTCCTCCACCGCCTCCTACTGCCGCCTCTTCCTGCAACTTCCTCCTGCAACATCCTCCTGTTTCCTCCTCCTGCAACATGCTACTGCAACCACATCCTGCCACCTCCTCCTGCAACCTCCTCCTGCCTCCTTCTGCCACCCCTTGCAACCTCCTCTTGCCACCTCCTCCTGCAACCTACTCCCGCAGCCTCCTCCTGCAACCTCCTCCTGCAACCTCCTCCTACTGCCATCTCCTCCTGCAACCTCCTACAACCTCCTCCTACAACCTCCTCCTGCAACCTCCTCCTGCCTCCTCCTGCGATCTCTTGCAACCTCCTCTTGCCACCTCCTCCTGCAACCTCCTCCTACAACCTCCTGCAACCTCCTGCAACCTCCTGCAACCTCCTGCAACCTCCTGCAACCTCCTGCAACCTCTTGCAACCTCCTGCAACCTCCTGCAACCTCCTCCTACAACGTCCGCCTACAACCTCCTCCTGCCACCTCCTCCACCGCCTCCTACTGCCGCCTCTTCCTGCAACTTCCTCCTGCAACATCCTCCTGTTTCCTCCTCCTGCAACATGCTACTGCAACCACATCCTGCCACCTCCTCTTGCTTCTCGCCACCTCCTCTTGCCCCCACCTCCTGCAACCTCCTCCTGCCACCTCCTCTTGCCCCCACCTCCTGCAACCTCCTATTGCCACCTCCTGCTGCTACCTCCTAATGTAACCTCCTATTGCCACCTCATCCTGCCAACCTCCTTCCACAACCTCCTCCTGCCACTTCCTCTTACCACCTACTGTAACATCGTCATACTCCTCATATTCCTCGAGAAATTGGCATATATATTGGTTTTCCCCTCTCTTCCCCGCTCCTCCTCCTCCTCTTTGTCGTGTTACCTCTTCTGTGTACTATAAACGTTTCTTTGAGTAGAGGGACACAATTTAATCTTAATTTTTTTTAATTGAATCATTTCTGCTCTTTTTTCGTGAAATAAATAGTTTGTTTTGACAATCTTGAAATAAATCATTTCCTACCAAGGAAAACTCCGAGCCCCCCTCCCCTGATACTAAAAATGGTCGCCCCTTTCTCCAGCCATTTCTTTCTTTCGCCCCTTCCTCCTCTTATTAGCTGTACTTATCTTTCTCCTATAACCTCCTCCCCTTTAGATTAGATCGTCCTTTACTCTTCTCTTCTTCCCTTCTTCCTCTTACAGTTACTCCTTACATGTACCTTGTCATTTCTTCTTGCCATATTTTTTCTTAATCCCTTCCTTCCTTTTATTCATTTCATCCAATTGTGATGTCATATACTCTTCTTTCCCTCTTATATATTTTTTATGTTGCTAAGAGTGCCCACAAAAGCAGACATTTCGATGAAATGAACAACAGCAATTTACTTATTTACAGCCGAAGTCGAAAGGACTGATTAAAGTAAAACTGCATTTAATTGAGTGAGGAGTTTGAATACATCATATTTTCAGGGTATTTGATTGGTTTATGACAGCTTGAGGGGCTATTCAATTGGCTGTGAAATACCAATGTCATGCTGAAGCATATACATAGCATAGCTAGCCTACGTCAGCAGGGTCTCTCAACCAATGGCAGTGCTCATTTATGCACGCAATGCTTTGGAGGCAAATCAGTCCTTTTGACATCAGTTGTAAAGTAAAATGCATAATTGTCCCTCCTTCCCTCCCTGCCTCCCTCTTTCCATTTCTTCCCTCCTATTTCCCTTCCTTCTTCTTCCCCATTTCAATCCCTAACTCCCTCTTGCATCATCAAGTGCTGCAATTAAGTGTTCACTTAAGTATAGTTAAGTGCAAACTAAGTGTAAAAAGTTAAGTGAAGAGTAAGGTAAGTGTGAAAAGTTAAGTGATTGTTAGTGAAACACTAATTAAGTGCCCACTTAACTTTTGTCCACTCACTTAAAAATTTAGGGCACTTAAAGTTTAGGGCACTAACTCTTAGTGAAACGGCTCCCAGCTGAGCCTAAAGTTTCAATGGTAAACAGCTGGTTGCTTGATATAATCATAGTGAGACCTCTTGGCTACAATATCCAGTGTTGTTACATTATATTCTTAATTCCAAAATAGTCAAAAAATTGTCTTTAAAAAATGTAGTCTAGCGGCTCATCGTGCCCCGACCCTGGGGCACCATGAGCCATGGCATGGGGGGCTGTTTACATACATGTATTATCCTTCTCATTCAACTGTAAAGAACTGATACCTCATAAACCAGATGTTTTACTTGAAATTTTCCCTTGGCATACACCAAAATATGGATCAGATGGATTTTACATATTTTTCTATGAAATAGCACAAATGTGCCCTAAACAGCTGATGATGTCTTGCACTTTAGTTCTGAACTTACAACAGTAGAACTGTTGTTACAATTCAGTTTCAATTGTACATTAAAACTTTATAGAAAATGGCTCATGGTGCCCTATCTCCTAGTGGCTCATGGTGCCCCATTTGTAAATTTCATTTATTAGTGCATATCACCATTTTCCAGTTTATCATAGTATCAATGTTATGACATCATCCTAGCACATGCCTTACCTTCTCTAAAAAGACTAAGTTTCATGACGATGCCGGAAATAGTTAAAGTACCAGAAGTAAAAGTTCCTCCGCCCAATATGTTTACTTTTCCCTCAAATTCACTGGTCAAAAGTTTTTTTTCAATTCTTGGTCCTACATTGAAAGGAAAGATTATGATTGCTACACTAGCCAGTTCTATACTAATAAAGGAATATGTGGTCTTCATATCGAGCAGTTCTATCTCGCCGTTTTTTTTATACGGGCCATGGTTCATGGTGCTTTGTGGCTCATGGTGCCCCGCTCTCCCCTACTACTATTTTTTTTTTCTCTACTAACCCACTGAGCCTGTAATTGAGCCTTTCGCTCGCAGGTAAAGTGATTAATAAATATCTTTAAACCAAAAGCTCTCTGAAATCAGCCAAATTGCAGGTGCATGTTTCTTGCAGCTTTTGACTCCTCGCTGACTCGGAACCAGACAGACGACAACATCGTTACCATTAGAAGAGGCTTCCATGTAAGTTAAATGATATTTTGGCCACTAAGGTTTTAAGTTAATGTGTTTATTCATGGGGAAATGAGAAAATGATATGTGCATTTACACCAACTTGGAAATGTGGACATCCCCATTATATTCGACAGACATAGAGTTGCAGAATCACAAAATATCTTCTGCAATCATTTTTTTTTTTCAGGAAATAAATGCATAGTTTCCTGAAAGGTAGCATGACATGTCTTCTGCAATTATATTGTTGAAAAGGACCTAGACACACTCTAGACTCTAGATGGCAGGGACAGGGATCTTATGACATCAGTTCCTGCTTATTTCACACCCTTTTTATTCCACATTCAATTTTTTAGCGCAACCAGCTGCAAGTATATGTTTATGATGTCTGATGATCATAAAAGTACAACTCCTTGGATTTCAGATGGCACACTGCACATAACAAAAATAGGCCATTTAAAATGACACACACAGTGCAACGATCCATTTGCATAAAAGCTAACCACATTGTCCTTACCACTTCATCATTAAATGAGACCTTAAAGGACTACATGATATGATATTGACCACTGACAGAGAATCTGGCTATAATGGATGCTCATAGCACTATAGAGACTAACACTGACTTTCAACCACATCCAAGCAATACACATTGACAAAACGTGTCAGTGTCGTATCATCCAACTTTGGTCAAGGATAGAATAATGGCTTGCCTGTAGAAAATTTCTCTGCACTCTAAGCCCCAGCAAGCTGACTTGACTTAATTCAATTGGGGCAACGGTGCTGCAATATATTTATTGAGTCAGTTCAGCTTGTTCATTTGAAGTTGTATCTCTCAGTTTGCCAACATTTTCACAGTTTAAGTGTCAATGATTTTAAGTGAATTGAGTTTACCTGACTTAAAGAAATTAAAAAATGGGCTGGAACTCAACTGAGATACACTAGCCTGGCCTACATTAAATAAGGTGAATGCAGTGTTTCACATAAAGTGAATTGAGTTGATACAACAAATTTTCAATTGGACAAGACAATATCCTGCAAATCGGTCATGCTAGTACAATATAATCAAACCAAAATTAACAAAGGCTTTAAGTTTCTCTGACATAAAACAGCTGAGGCTGACTGACAAAATCAATTTTACTCTATAAAATGAAAAAGTTATAATTTATAACCACATAATAGAAATAAGGCAGACTAGCAAAATGTGATTAGGAGAATCTGAATTGAGCAAGAATGGCTGAAATAACACAATCAAGTCACTGAATGTGACTTAATGTTAATAAGTTAATATGACTTGTTTTAATTAAGCTGTAATATGCTGAATTACTTGAGAAAACATGGCAAATTTTATTTAAGTTCATATAAACAAATACTTTTATGCGAGATTAACCTGATAAAAAGGTGTTATCATAGCTCATATCAATTAGATTAACCCGAATTGATTCAATTATACTTCCTTTGCCAAATTAAAAAAGGATGAGCCTGCTCAAATAAATTAAATTATTCTGGATAGATTGTACTATGCTGTTTTCAACTGTTTAACAAGATATAGCATAATTGGTAGAAAAAGTGACCGGATGATAAACAACCGCTGATCATTGGTTTGGACCAAGATGAAATTGGACAATTTGGGACACCCTATGAATTTTAATCAATAATAGCCTACCGTTAGAACTTAGAAATTAAACAGATAGGTTGAACAAATAAAATAAAGCACCAGAGATAAGTCTAAAAAGGCATTTATTTTCAATAAAGCAAACAAGAAGTCAATAAAATCAATGGTCAGTCGTGCCGAGAGGCAATAAGTGAAAAATATAAAACTGTTACTTCATTAATTTTACATAAAAGACGATTTGTCATTCACAAGATTTTGAAGTAAAAGGATGACAAATTATACTTGAGCAACAAAAACACATTGAAAGACATAACATAAAAACACAATGTACGTAAGTAAGATCTTTACAAGGAACAAATACATTGCATTATTCACGCATAAAAAATCATTTATTGAAGCAAAACCTGACAAAGGTTGTGCAATATCCATACAAATTTGTGACTGCAACAAATCTGAAATTTCTAGTGACCAAAAATCCCAAGCAAACAATTTTTAAAAAAAGCCAAGTAGTCATTTTTCCATAAAGAAAGTTAGCAAGGATAATTTTCAATGACCAAATTGTCCATCGGTAAGTCATTTGGAAAATTTTTCAAACGTCCTGAGGTACGGTTAATTATTCTGTTCATTGTTTGGACATCAGAAATTTCAAAACTTCATGTTAAATGTTCTTTCGTCTAAAGATGAAATCAGGGAGGAAGTATGAGCAATTTCTTGGACAGTTTGTGTGATAAGTGACAGTACTGAGGTTGGTTGTAATGTCGCGATCCTCACAAAGCAAAGCCAGTGTTGCTCAGTCAAGGTAGACTTTGAAGTTCCATCCTGAAAAAGAAAACATACATTGTATTGCATGTAGATGATATAATGTTATCAAACAATATTAACTGTGTGGCTTTAAGATATTTGCAGAAATCAATTTTCTCTCCTCTCAAAAATATTCATTATGTTCCTTTGCAGAATTATTCATTTACCTTATTATTTTTTTTAAATGGCATAATGTATTGTCATCCTTATGTGACCAGTGGCTCACTGGCACTAATTGAAAAAGGATACCCAACATGGCAAATGATCATCAATCAGCATAGATCTCAAGATATCTCTGTTTATCATTGTTGACATTCTTCAACTGTTGTTTGGATTGTTTTATGTTTTTCTTTTCTTTTTTTTTTTTAAATTTACTTGCGACAGAGGAAAGCTGCTCCAATTTTTCTGAACACTTAAGCTAATTTAATGAACTGAATTGTACATACCTGCAAAAAATCTGCTTTTGACCTCAGATTGTATCCCTGAAGAAGTGTAGCATGATTGGAGTGCTGCTCAGGTGTGACAGGCCTCATATACATTTTCTTCTGCAAATATGAAAGAAACAAACATAAATTGACGAAAGTTTTGAAATTCCAACAATTAAAAGTCCCATTGGTCAACATGTGTATCCCTTCCCCTATCTGGCAACATTTGATAGCAACATAGAATGATGTCAGTTGTAAATACACAGACAAGTGGACAGACAAACAAGCATGTATGGAAAAATAATTCCCGCCGAGGGACTAAAAAGTCATTTTTTACGTTGAGCATGTCATCTAACAAAAGGATACAGCTGTTCTGAGGTGGAATTTATAAACATGTGCAGTTATGTTCTGCTTTCCACACAAGTATATTTTACGAGAATTGAGTTCTTTAAGACCAGAAACCCAAGAACATGTATTACAATGATTACCTGGCAAATTTTCTCGAAACTCCTGCATCCGATGTAATTAGATAGTTCAGCTGGTGCCTCCGTGAAATATCCTCTGGTTGACATGTCAAGAATACTGCTTGTAAATCTGAAAAATATTTTACCAATATCATTTTCAAGCAGCACACAATTTATATAAAACATAATATAATTAATGTGCAAATTCATTGGGAATTAGGAATATGATTAACAATAAATTTGAAGTCCTGATTACTGGATAATATTTTGAGTGTTTTGAGTTTGTCCGAAATATTTATTTATATTATGCCAGAAAAATTTAAGTTTAATAGTATGCTAATTTCTTGCACCAACCAACTGAATGCTACAGGTGTGACTGAGAATAGAGTTTTACAACAAAGTGTGTGGCCCGTTTAAATTTAGTGCAATATGCAATAACTAGTCCTATTGCTCGGCTTCATAATCTTCACATTTTAGGACATAATTACTATTAGTAAATTATGCACTCTGACAAAATCTGGCTCAAAATGAAGCCTAAGGGCTGCTTGAGACACATCAGCATTTTTCTGTCTATATATCATGAACATTTTAATGAATGAGTGCAAATGGACCTTATGAACATCAAATAATATTTCTGTAGCTATTTGAATGCTTAACTTTGTTGCTAGCCAGCTAATCATAAAAATGCCAAGACAAAAAGGGCGACCATTTAATTTCCAAGGGGGCTTGGAGTTTTCCTCTTTATTTCAGGCTAACGGCACCAATTATAAATGTTGAGTCACCAAATATTCACTTCTAAATCAAATTTAACAACACTTTGTTAAAAAATACCCCCACAAGAAATTATTTATTTCAAGTCTGGCCAAAAATAATTTATTAATTTCACCAAAACTGATGAAGAACTTTTTTTTTAAATAAAAACTCCAACCCCTCCCCCTCGACACTAAATAGTCATCCCCTTAATGCCTGTATACACTATCCATAGTCTAGCATTTGAGATGAATCACTTATCAGGTCAGAGACAACATAATTGTCATTATCAATTTCATGTCCACTAAGATGATATTGCAATAATGACATTTCTTTCCATTTGCTAGTTTTTAATCTCTGGCTTTGAATTAGTTTGACAACATGATGCCCCATAGTTTAATACTGAATTTCACATTACAGTTTCAAGTTTTTGTATTAAAAAAAGTACATGTTCATGCTCTATTGATATTCATAACAATGAAATAAGTATTCAATATTGACAAATGAATTAATTGCTACAGAATATCCAAGTTCTCTTACCTTCAAAAATGTTGAGTTCTTTTAATTTGAGAAATCAATAGGATGGCTTTGCTGTGTCAAGTTAACAGTCTTGAAGGTGTCAGAAATGGTCCTTAAGGCAATAAGCCACTTGGAGGTTGTAGGAAAAACTGCTAACAACATCAAGAGGAATTATGACAAGAAAAACTGCTAAAAACATTGGAGTGTGGCTAACACCACTTTCTACATATAGATGTCAGCACTTTACTTATTATAACAAGATATCCAGTCAATGTTTAAAAAAACGCTCATATACAGTCACATTTATTAAAACAACTTATCGTAATGATTTAGTGATCTTTCTAATCTGTTGATCATATCATTGTGGTTGTAATTAAGATAAAATAATGGCCTGCAGCCCAGGTCAGCTTGCTCAAAGATTTTTACAAGGCCGCTCACAAACCAATATTAAGTATTTCAACGGAAGCATAATTACATATATTTTTTTCCCTGAAGTAATTATTAAAAGTTATGGTGGTAATACACCCTGCATTGTGTGAAAAAGAAAATTTCAATATTTTGATCCTACTTACAGTTAGGCAATTTTTTAAAATATCTCCAAGTTCAACTGAACTGCTGGAAAAAATACCATTAAATAACAACATTTGGAGTTGTTGCTCATAATGCCTGCAAGTATGTCAAGGCAATGCACACAGATGATCAACATGTCCACATACACAGTGTCAAGTTGACATTCTTTCCATTGATATTTTCAGAAATTCTACAATAAATTACATAATATACAGGAAATGTCTAATTGTCAGGGATTTGAACTCAAGAAGTCTGTATCACAACACTAGTCATTTAACCAATGTGGCCGTAATGTCCGATGAACACACCAAGTTATTTCTCCTAGTCTTCTCACTAATTCTGCAAGACATAGTATAATTAAGAAAAATGTCAAGCTGTCGCAGATTTGAACTCAAGACCTCTTTATTACAAGGCTAGTCACCCTACCAAAGTGGCCACAATGTCCACTCAACACATCAAGTTATTTCTGCTAGTCTTCTCATAAGTTGTATAACAGAGGGTATTTAGAAAACATCACTCTGTTACAGATTCGAACTCAAGACCTTTTGATTACAAGACCAGTCACTTAACCAATGTTGCCACAATGTCCACTCAAAACATCAAGTTGTTTCTGCTAGTCTTCTCATAAGTTGTATAACAGAGGAAAACATCACTCTGTTACAGATTCGAACCCAAGACCTTTCAGTTACAAGACCAGTCACTTAACCAATGTTGCCATAATGTCCACACAACACACCAGGTTGTTTCTTCAAGTCATTTTTTAAATGACAGATTGCATTGTTAAGAAAATGTCACTCTGTTCCAGATTCGAACTCAAGACCTTTGCATTACAAGATCAGCCACTTAACCAATGTGGCCACGAAGTCAAGCAAATGCAACAAGCTGTTTCACCTAGTCTCCTCAAAAATTCTATAAATAGATTATGAAAAACAGAATATGTGATTTGACTCAGATTCTGCATAGTGGGACAGGACACTAACCAGGGTCCACAATGATAAACAAATCAAAATATTGAAATTTGTTGACCTTTGCTCCAACCTTTGTACCATAAATTTTACCATAAATATAAGGTGTAACGAGAAATATCTAAATCTCACTAGGTTTGAAGCCAACACCTTCAGATTACAAAACAAACCACTAACCCATGTGGCCACAGAGTAAGTAGCTAAGACAAGGTTATTTTTTGCTTGTCCAATGAATCGAACATAAATAGGATGTTCAATTATTGGCATAACAAATCTGGCATAAGCGAATTAAGCTGAGTAAACTTATTCTGTTTGTGTCTCAGAAGTTCACAAGTATGGCTGAAAAAGATTGTGTTGTGTTGACTTAAAATATCAATCCATTGAAACTGACAAATAGTATATAAGCTGACACAGCTTAAAAAAAGAAAAATAGTTGATTCCACTTAAACAATTTATGTCAAGTGTGTGGTCTGGGCTTAGAGTGTGGTCGAATAACAGCTTTCAACCAGAAAAACAAATTTACAAATTGCCTTGAAGCGTTTTCCTGTTGTGCTCTTTCTGATTTTGGCTCTCATTCATCATTTGATGTTCCTGATGACAAATACCACGCGGCCACACAAGTTTACCAGTCTTTTCTAATGACAGATAGTTTCACGATATAAAAAAAAAAAAAAGGGCTTCAGATGAAAAAGTCCACATATAATGATGGGTCACAGATCTGGTACGGCAATTTTGCTGCGCGAAAGAGGAAACAGAAATTTGGAAATTACTTCTCAGAAGATATCCCTATAACTCTGTGTCAATATACCACATCTCAATTGTGCATGACCATGCCCCAGCATAACTGTGTTGGATAGAATTTACATCTATATAGGCAAGTCATGGACTTTTAATGGCATCTGGAACTCTGACTGATCTGCTCGCGGTGTAGCCGGCTTGCCTTTCCTTTTTATCTGCTGATGTTTAGGACCTTGTCTTGACACCTGTCTCGTTTTATCCCAGTCATGTGAAACTCAATGTGGTGGCTGTCTGAGTGAGTGCCCTTTATGTTGTGACCCCAGCAGCGCTTCACACATCGTCCTTTTTAACCTTTGGCTGAGTCATAGTCTGAGGATTGCTGAGTGCCACTCTGAGGAGAAATCCATAATAGTGACTGAGTTACGGTGCCTTATTTTCACTAGTCAACAGATTTATGGTCTTTCCAAATAATGTTTTTCTCCATCAATCATTTTCATCTTTTAAACTTTTTTTATTTATAAAATGGCCAAATGAAAATCAAACTCACTTCAAAACATATTACTCAGTACATGCTGCATTTCAGGACATGATTTGCATTGTAGTATGAACTTATCTTGTAAGTGGTCTGCAAACTTGATGAAGTTATATTGCAAATCTTCAAATGTTGAAAAATTTTGGAATGCAATTTCAGAGGCATCACACTGCAATGCTCTTCAGATATTGCTGTTTTTGAGAGAAGTTTCAGACAAAGAAATGTTATTTAAGTTTTCAAAGTCAGGAATAACAGGCTAAGAGGAAAGAAATGCAGCTAATCAGAGTTTGAGGAGTTTGCAATTGTCAATTGTTTTCCTTCTAATCTTTTCATCCTTTGAATATTCTGGAGATAAAGTGGCGTCTCTGGGCTTGTGCGTCGCAAATAATGATAAACAAGAGCTGTCTGGGATGAGTGAGTTATATCATAGTGAATTATGCGTCGAAAGCACCTGGCAAGGCAGCTGGTCCAGATAAAACTGGATGGTTATGTGCATAAAACGATGGCATGAGCATGAATGGCCATTTCATAAAAGCGCATTGAGACCTACAGAATTGATCAACTTCCTTCGCTCAACCATGAGGTTTGCACCACTCCCTCCTTTAAGTTACTGACCAGAGCATATAATTTTTGTGTAGCCATTAGTGAAGTTAACCTAGCATAGGCATAATCTACTCCATTACAGCATTTTCCTAAGAGTTCCTTGTCACTCACAAAGCATAGTCACAATTCTTAGTGAATGAGCAAAATAAAAAGGATGAAAACGCTCGGCAGAAGTAAAAAAAAAAAAAAACCCTCCTTGCATCAAGGGTGCTCGACTGGACAGTTGTCATAACAAATTTCATGTGACTGGGATGAAAAAGATAGCAAACCACAACATGTGGTCATTTACGGGCTCCGGACACAACATTGTTCACAACACAATTATGGTGGGCATAACCCCAAGTTCCCAACACATGTGAGATATTGCATTTTTACACAGAGTTACGTGAAACCTGCCAAAAAAAACAAACGGAAACTATGTTATCCAACTAATGTTAAAACTTGTCAGACCGGAGTTATTTTTCCCGATGTTGTCACAATGTTGCTGAAATCTGAAGTGCCACCTGCAGTATCTGAACAGGGAATGTTTTGCCATTTGGTTAATGCATGCTAAACATCTTCTACAAAAAGTTGAAGCACGAAGTCGTAAGCTCATCCGATGAAAAAAAAAAATGGGGTCATAATGTTTTCATCTTACTGGGCGAGAATATACGCTTCTATAAGCAATATGATTGAGGAAGTTTAACACTGAGCCATTGGCCATAGATCACCCGTTTCACTTACTTGCAGGCTACACTGTTGATGTGACCATTGGCATTGTTTTTAACAAAATCATTAAGGGAGATTCACAAGGACATTTTTTAACAATTAACTAATTATTATGTGGCCGCTCACATTGACAGATTAGGTGCTGAAGAGAGGCATTTCTCTCCTGGGGTGGTTTGCCCTTGACTATATCCCTCGAGACTGAACGCCTTTTTGAGAAAGAGATTTTAAGTTTTGAAAAACTTGTTTGAGCTCTCTTATTTTGCTTTATAGGATTAGACTCATTTTTAAAAGCACAGATTTCTGCAATCCTCATGAGCATTTTGGACCATGATACAGTGTAAGTACACTGTATGTTTTCATCAAAAGAACTTTATCCTACAGTCAAACATATATGTCACCTTCCTCGTCAAAAGTTTGATGCTTGGGACACAGGCCCATAAGGGTGTCCCAGAAAAAAATAATGTCCTAATTTTTGACGGGGCGCCCCCTCATTTTGTGATGCAATACGCGGTTCTCTATAATTTTGTCAAATTGTATCATAAAACATTGTAAGTGCCATGGTTGGAAAAGTCTCAAAAAGACCTTCAATTTGCATACCCACATCAATGGTCTACAATAATTACATGACTCCTATCAGCTCTCCAGCTGACACTTATATTATACAAAAGTGTTTTAGAGTGATTAAACCTAAAAAAAAAATTAAATTATTTCATTTCACTGACAGCTGTTTTTATTCTCAATCTACAAATATATCACTTCTAAAGATATTTTTGTTCATGAAAATGTCTGCTTTATTAGCCACGAATTTTTAATGATAAATCTTGTCAAAAAAGCTGAAAATGTCGGCGGGACAGTTAAGTTTCATGTTATATCTTCATCAGGTTTGATTCAGCATACCATCAGTATACCAAGAAGTGTACCATATAAACAGAAATTTTGTTATGCTTAATGTGTTATCACTTATGTGGTCCCAAAGTCAATTTTGGGTTGTAATAATTTTTTTTAATGACGAAACTTGTCGAAAGAGCTGAAAATAGATGGACTTGTTATGTTATTTGTTATATCTTCACCAGTATTGATTCGGCATCAAAGAATAAAACATTCTTTTCTGTCAGTCGGTGTGATTCTCAATATACAAATGGCAGGTTGACTGTAAATATAATTCCTAAAACAAGTTTGGCTCATGAAAATGCTTGCTTTATGGGCTATGTAGTTTTATGATACATCTTGTTAAACCCTAAAAATAACACATGGGGCTGTAATATTTTATATTTCATCTTCATCAGATTTGATTCAGGAAACCAAGAGTGGTATCATATAAATGTATGAACAACAATTTTGTTGTTTTTCATGTGTTATCATGTAAGTTTTCCCGAAGTCAATTCTGTGATGATATAAATATTTTTTCAGTGATAATTCTTGTCAGAAGAGCTGAAGATATCAGATTTACGTGTATATTTTGTGTTTTATCTTCATAGGATCAGAATTTATTCAGTATACCAAAAAAAAAAGTTATTTCACTGCAAGCTGTTGTGATTATCAATCTACAAATGGCGTGATGACCATATATGTAATTTGTAAAACAAATGCCATTTATACAAATGAAAGGCGATAAATGTGTGAAAGAGTTGAAAATAATATCAGATGGGGCTGTTGTATTTCATGTCATATTTTCTCAGAATTGACTTTAGGAAAACATATATAATGCCACCTGAAAATAACAAAGTTGTCATTCATGTGGTACCACTCTTTGTACGCTGCATCAATTCTGATGAAAATGCAACATGAAATATAACCATTTCATCATATACATTCAGCTCTTTTCACAAGATTTTTCTTTAAAATCCATGGCTGATAAAGCAGGCATTTCCATCAGCAAAGTTGTTTTAAAGTTATATGTCCATCCTGCCATTTGTAGATTGAGAATAACAAAAATTAGGAGTGAAGTTAAATAATTTTTTTAAGGTTAAATCACTCTGAAACACTTTCGTTCATATTAGTGTCAGTTGAAGAGCTGGTAGGAATTACATAATTATTATAGACCATTGATGTTGGTATGCAAATTGAAGGTCTTTTTGAGACTTTTCCAACCATGGCACTTACAATGTTGTATGATACAAATTGACAAAATTATAGAGAACCGCGTATTGCGAAAATCGTCTAAAATTAGGAAAAATGACTAAACTTCAAGGCTCTTGAGGCACCAGTTAATCATGTTGAAATGCTTTAATATTTTACATAGGTCCTTTTTATAGGTTATATCACAAAATGAGGGGGCGCCCCATCAAAAATTAGGACATCATTTTTTGCTGGGACACCCTAAGGCCCATGCCAGATAGTCTTGTCTTAAATGTCACAAGGATATTCAAAGGCGCCATGCTCTGATAGAGCTTGTTAACTTCATCTGGAAAATAGATCACTTTTGAAGTCTGCCAATCACAGAAGTTCTTACAAGGGTGACCTCTTAAATGACTTCTCTGATTGTCTGATTCCAAAAATGAACTATTTTCTGTCCAGATTAAGTTAGCAGGCACCTTTAATACACTTATATTACAGAGTCAAGAAAAGACTCAATCTGGTTTGGGCCTGTGCTTGAGGTGCATGATTGATTTCAATTTCATGTTATACTTATAGTTCTAGATGTGAAGCATGGTTTACTCCAGTTATGAGGAATGGACAATCCACTCCCTGACTATTCTTATGAATGTTGTCAAAAATTATTATATCAACTGTCATATTTTTCAAATATAAATCAAAAGACAATGAACAGTAAGCTAGAATCCTTTCTTTCCATCATTCCAAATTAAAGATGATATTAAATATTTGTTTGAATTATGAGACTTTCGTCTCACTGATATGACTCATCTTGTCACGGCCATGTCATAAAACGGAAACCAAAGCAACAAAAAGTATGGCTTAGTTCCCATGGGGCAGGATCACAGGTCTTGACTGGAAAATTGCCTGACTTAACTTTGACAATAAATTAATTGAACATGAGCTCCCTTGACAGTTTGACATTGTTAACGATTCTTTATTTTCATAGAAGAATCAATCTGAATCACTAAACTCTGATATAACATTGTAGTTTGGCAGCACAATAATATACCAACACAGTCACATCTGCATTGTAACTTCAACTCAAAAGTTGTTGAATATGGGCTAATGCATGGTGCTCAGATAATGTCAAACCCTTAGTTTTTGTGTTTTTGTACATGTGGGCCAACATGTATCTTAACCAATTCACTGTGTTTTGCTTTTGCCCTAAAGCCATTGTTCAAAAAGAAACAACGTGTAAAGAAGTGAAAACAGGGATTACAATCCACTTGCATGAAGATGATGCCTTTTTGTTCCTGGATGTTGCATGCTTATGAGGGTCCAGGACGTCTTATCAGTTGGATGGTCTATTCTGGTATAGTTCTTAATCCTGGTAGTTCTTAATCCTGGATTTTTGTTATAGCATTTACTTTGATGCAATTTGCTATTCCCAACAAGCTCTTTTTTATCATTGTTTGAGATGCACAAGCCCAGGAATGCCGCTTTATCTCCAGAACATTCAAAGGACAAAAAGATTAGAGGAAAAATAATTGACTATTGCGACTCCTAAAACGCTGATTAGTTGCATTTCTTCCCCCTTAGCCTGTTTGTTATCCCTGCCTTTGAAAACTTAAATGACATCTCTTTGTCTGAAAGTTCTCTCAAAAACAGCAATATCTGAAGTCAATAAATGTTTTCTGAAAACTAGTAGACCCTGAGTCTATGAATATCACTATGATGAGAAGATCTCTTCTTATTGAAGTGAATATAGGCTTGTGTTCATTCTCAGCATTTTGAGTATTGACAGACATTTGTTTTTTTAATCAACAGCTAGTCTAATACCTTGCACTTTGGTATGAACATTTTCTCATTGGATTAAGAAAGTTAGTAAAAGTATTATTTTTGCTCTTGCGTGTCGAGGAAACGGAGCACGTTTGAGGAAAATAGAAGCATAACATCTGCTTCCACTTTCAGGAACGAGAGGAGTCACCAAAGAATTCTCCTCAGGACACTTGTAACATTGTTATTATAATGTTAATTGCATAAACTCAGTGAAAGGGTTGAAGAAATTTAGGGCCTTACATTTTTTTAGACTAGTCCGTTGGTGATGATGATGATATGGGGCTACTTTTGTGCTCTTTCTTGTACTGGTCACTTCCTCAGCTCCATTTGTATGCAGCAAGACAGCGTCCTCCATCAAAGCAAAAGAGTTGAGTTGCTGTAATCTTGTCTTGTTTGCTGAACAAACTCAACATGAATTTGCCAAACAACTACAGCTTTTTTCCGGATTCAATAAACACATCAGAGTGACTTAATGGGCCATGATTTTAATTTTTCCAAATAGGACCGTACTATCAAAATCCAATAAGATATTCGGGGGCTTTACAAATATTCCCCTAAATTCTTGTTTCATGAATATGCATTGGTTGGAAATTGCTGATCACTATGATAAGACTGTCACCATCCAAATTGTCAAGATTCTCTATTGGAGAGGTGAATAACCTTACTGATAAACTGACCAAGTTAGTAAGGTCAGGCAGTATCATTGATGGTTGGCAGAGATTGCCCGAGAACTGTAGACCAAGATTGCAAATTGTGTAACAAAATAATTTTTGAGATTTGAAATTATTTAATAACGGAGAGAGCACCAATGATGTTTGGGGGTTGGTTACTTAAATTCAAATTTAATTACAGTCTATCACTTTCATATAGAAAAAGAGTGGACTGTTGCACTGTAAAAATTGCACTTCGTGAGTCATCATGCTGATGATTTGTCAACATCATACGCAATACTTTCAATGTTATTACAGATCTCATATAGGTGTGCCATGTTCTTTTCAACTGCCACAGTGCTCTTGTGATGTCAGTATCAGCATAATGATTTCACAGTTGGTATATTCGCAGTTTCAGCTGTGTCACTTGGAACCCATACTGATCACACTATTACAAATCCACAATAGGCTGTTAGATTGTTGCTCAACATTGATTATTCAGTTTGATGTTTTGAATAAATCCAAAAGTTACAATATCAAGCTATATATAATGCATGGATTTTGTGTATAACTGCTATCAGTTTTAGCACTTTTACAACAAAACAAATTCATTCACTCTCACATTCATTTGTTGGTCTGAGAGGTTATCGTGTGCTGCTCTGTCTTGGCAAAAATAATATACTCAGGAACCATTCAGAATTTAAGACCTAAGGGGGGGGGGTTTCCTTGGGGGCATCCTTATCACTGATTTCCCATAATGTTTATTTGATGATAAAATTCTTAGCCTCCTTGTCTGGCCTTTTCCCAAATTTTTGGGGAGCAACTACCCCCCAAACCCCCCCCCCCCCCCATTTTTCGTCCTCTGGTATGCCCATACAACATCGCAACGTTCACTTCCAAAAAATCTCCCAATCATCCCCATTCCAGTCATCAATTTTGAACAGTTTCTTTGGCGCAGATCTCACCTGAAAGGCTGAAAAGCCACAAGGTGCTGCCTTCAAGGAGAAATTTCACAACAGGACACCATGAATATCCATGATGGATCAAGCAAGTGGCTCAAACATATCAGTTTCACCTGCTCTAACTGAATCAAACAACCATACCAATGAATGCAGATTAATCAATTGTTATTCACACTTAGACAGCCCATAAGCCTTAATTGTTGGTAGCAGTTGGAATCAACACTCAAGCTTGGAGTGCCAATAGTGATGTCAGTATTGCAATACTGACATCATCTGTGCATATATTCACGTGGAACATGGCACACTTATACGAGATCTGTAATAATTTGATTTAAGGAGACTTATCCCACATGTTGGTGACAGCCAAACAAAAGGATTACGAGGGTTTTCCAAAAGTTCTGTCCATCTTGTCACAACTTTTGACATATTTTATACAGGCTCATGAAATTTGGGTCACTTAATATTGGTGTGATATGCAATTGATTTGCAAAATATCAGATTCTGAGAATATAAATTAATGGTTGTTTTGTTGCCATGGAAACCTGAAGTCATGGAATGCGGCCCAAATTTTGTAGTAATTTCATACTGTTTGATTAACACCTGTCCATTGTAACTGGCTCTTTACAAGCAATGCGCTTATTGTGAAGCACAGAATAACAATGGAAACAATGTTTTTGAACATATTTTAGTCACTTAAAGATTCTTGATTCAGTAGCGTCTGAATTCCTTGAGATGAGAAACTTTTTGATCGGTGAATGAGATGATGCACAATTGCACATCTATGATATTTATACAGTTTCCTTCAAAATCTGACAGAAAAAGTAAGAACCTTCTAAAATATAGATACAAGGAAGATAGTATGAGTAATAAAAGTATGTTAGCTTTTTTGAAGGAATAGAAGAAGTATCAGCGAATCCAAGAACCGGAAAACCGCGTAACTCTGAAACTGTCTTCAACCTGAAGACATACAGGCATGTTTTCCAAATGGATTGAACGTATGAAGAAACACATCCTGTACCCAGTTGATCAGTTTGAGAAGTTGTGAAATTATTATGCTTGTTTTCCACATGTTTCCTGTTGAAAATTTCTCAAAATAATTAAATAATTTCACAGGATATTTCTGTCACTGCTTGTTTTTATACTCTAGGCCGCATTTCATAAAAAAGATAGGCAAGCCAGAAAAAAAACATCAGGCACAGCTCCAGACGCTGCTAAAAGTAAAAAACTTAGCCTTTAAAATTCCATCACGTAGAAAATGATGGGCAATAACAGATCGCGAGAAAGGAAGGTCATGGATTTCACTCACACCAAAAAAATCAGAAAAATTCTGGTACCAAGCAAAATCATGACCTTTCACGCGAATATACAGAAAAGGCACACTTCCTGTCTATGGATCATTCAGATCACTGGATTAGAGCTACTTTACTCTCAATTAAGAAAACCACAACATCCATTGCAATGCAGGAAATGGGACCAAGCAAATTACTGCATTGTTCCACCTAAGTATAACATATAAGTGTAGACAAATCTTCAATGGTCAATTCTCTACAAAAAATTTTTGTTAGAAGTGAGCAGTATTTGGTTATCACAATGTTAATTACCATTTTCTTGGTTATGATCATCAATCTTCCCTCGACCAAGGCAAGATTGCTAGCCGGTTGACCAATTTAGAGTGCATGGGGGAAAAATATACACGTTAATAAGCAGAATTGTGTTTGATAGTTCATAATTCAGTACCAACTGAACACACTACGTGTATACATATACTTGTGTTAAAAATCCAATCTGGTGCAAAATGAGCATTATATACGCAGTCATTGAAGAAAAAGGGTCCTTTTCCTGTCATCTAGATTTTGGAGTGTGCCTGGGTCTACTCAACAATATAATTACAGATAGACATGTAGGGCTTTCTTTCAGGAAGCCTTGGATTTATTTTCACACACTTCTAAAATTGCACTAGTTTCATTGTTCTGAAGCTTGCCTTCCCGTCTATCACACAATTTTGTTTTATCGTTTCTCCATGAATGAAAGCTTTAATTTAACAACCTTATTGTCCAAAATATCATTAAACTTACATTGAAGCCTATTCCCATGGTAACGGTGTTGCCTTCTGTTGGGTTCCCAGTAAGGCAGGAGTCAAAAGAATAAAGAAATATGCACCTCTATTTTTCATTTCAGATAGCTTATCTACTTAAATTTCATTTACATACTTCGGAAACTTCATTTATATAAATTTATTGTACTCTGCGCAATTACCCTGATTATGGCTATTTCTTTGTAGATCTGTGTGCCTGTTGGAACACCACTCACAAATTGGGGCTTGGCCTTTTTTACTTTCTTGGTACAACATGTTGAGTGACAACAATGGCAGATCACAAACCAGGCACCAACGCAATCTCCCTAATTACAGGGGCACCTCACAACAGTGTGTTATTATAATGCCCATATCAGTGCAAGCTCCTGGTTGCACATCTTTTGTGGCACTTAGATTCATTATTTTATGCAACTGGGAGAAAATATATGTTATGCCGCCAGCTGGGTTGCCAGCCCAAGCATCATTAGCACCTCCCAGCCAGCTGATATAAACCTTTTTTTTCCCCCAGCCAGCTACCTCAACTGCTTTCTCATTACCTGACTTCAAATTTCATTGGTTGGACACCAAAATTTGGATCCCAGGTGACAACTTTGCCAGCCGGGAACATCCTAGCTGACAGTCTGCCAGCCAGCCGGGCGCCTGCTGCATAACAGATAATTGGTCTAACAGATCATGGAGTGCCCCTGTAATTATTGTAGTGTTTGTCATTCTCCACCGAATGGCACTCAGCAACCTCAGAGTAGCAACTCAGCCAAAGGTTGAAAAGGCGATTTGAGAAGTGCTGCAGAAGTTACATCAAATGACCCCGCCTAGCATCAAGTGCACTCGACTGGACAGCTGCCACAACAAGTTTCATGTGACTGTGATAATGGGATATTAAGTGACTGGTGCCGAGACAAGGACCTTAACAGTGACCAGTCGCGGATCCAGACAGGGTCATCGGGGGGGGGGGGCGGTGATTCGGGCATTTGCGGCCTGTGTTGCAGCGTATTTCCTAAAAATATTATTATTAATCTCAGTGGTCCAGGGGGGGTCCGTGCCCCCTACCCCCCCCCCCCCCCTGTATCTGCCATGGGCGGCAGATAAAAAAGACAGGCAAGCCAGGAAGTACATGTACATCAGTCACTGAGGCACACCTCCAGACGCTGCTAAAAGTCAATAACTTATCCTTATAAATTCCACCTACCTATAATTATGGTTGGGCGTGGTGATGACATGGCCATGTACATTTAAGATAAATGGTGTACCGTAATATGGGGTGAATTGGGACACTGGGGTGAATCGGGACAGAACAGGGAAACATTTTATTTGCTAAAAAATCAGCAAGTTCTACTTGCCGTAGGAATTTGATTTTTTGCACACTTTTAGTAAACATAAAAGCGCATAATGTGATAGAATTTCGTATTTCTAACTGCAGGCAGTGAGGAGCTGCAGCACCTTAAACTCGGCCCTTCAGAAATGACATTTTTTCAGGTGGTCAAAACTTTGTGTGTATCACATAAAGTATAAATATTACAGCCACCAAACTTGCAGCAAACTTTAAAATCAGTTTAAAATAGTCACAGAGGACCATGATAATAGACTGGATATGAGATTCTGATTGTTTGGTTCTGGGTTCAGATCCAGGTTTATGGCAATGTTTTGGGATAGAACAAAATAATCCAACTTATTTTCATTTGAGTTTGCTGGCGTGGCTTTCTGATGAATATTATTGAACTTGGCATCATTTATGGTGGATTTAGTCCAGAATTATCAATCACAGGCAAAATTCGAAGAAAAATACAGATTCCAAACGTTTTCTGTCATTTATCACGTTTTTAGAAATCGTCATATTATCAATGAAATTGATTTCAAATTTCCTTCAAAAAAATTTTTGTGCATATTGAACGTGTTTTCTAATGTTTATTAACAAGTAGAAATCACTCAAAGAAGGTAGGGAATTTTGATTGTGGACATAATTGAGTGTCCCGATTCACCCCAAAGTGAGGGGTGAATTGGGACAGTGGTTTTCTGGGCCCTGACCATTGGAAATATAAGATATCACTTGTAGCTCCAGGGGATAGTTAGACCTTTTACTTGGACACAATTTGATTTCTGGGTTGATTTTTGGCTATTCTATAACAGAAAAACGGCCAAAACTGTCCCGATTCACCCCATATTAGTATTACGGTACTTAGAGTATTATGAAACCTGCTGAATGAATAACTACAATGTTGTCTACAATTATTATATTCATTAAGAAGATTATTATAATAACAAGTTGACAGGCTTTAAAAATGATTTGTCGTGATAACCAAATATTGGGTGATAAATGTAGACAAATCTTTTTCTCTACAAAAATTGTCTGTTAGAAGTGAGTAGTATCACAAAGTTAGCATTTTCTTGGTTATGATTATCAATCTTCCCTCAACCAAGGCAACATTGCTTGCCGGTTGACCGATTTGGAGTGCATGGGGGAAAAATATACACATGTAAATAAGCAGAATCGTGTTTGGCAATTCATAAGTCAGTTCCAACTGAACAATAACTTATTGAAGCATTTGCTGCAAACAAGCGGCTTATTTGGGAGTTATGATTGGTGTACTATCTCGCAAGTTTGAAGGTTTTCTCAGATTTATTTTTAACATATTGCCAACTTATTAGAGATATTCTGTGTTTCCTTGAGAGGATTAGACTTACAGAAATCCTCTGGAAGATGTCAGTGAAAGTCAGAAATAAATAGGATGGAAATGTGGAAGCTTTCTAAATATAATTATGAAATGTCTTAAGACAGATAGAAGTACCGTTTGCCAGGAAGAGCTACAAATAGAGGAGTGAATCACTCCTGATGTCACTGACATATATGTGTTTACCTCAGATGTGTGACATAAGGTCATGATAAGCCGTTCCCAGACATATCGGAATTCAGACCTTTTAAATCAAGTTTTACAAATAAAATTGTGTTTTCTCATCACTTTAGAAAGAAATAAGTCGGTCATTTGTGAAAAATTGAACATAGTTTTTAAGTGAATGAGAATCTATTCAGCTTTAAATGAGGTTTTGGATGAACAATCCACAAAGGTATAGCAATGGGTGGCCTGGAAGCAAGATGATGAAGAAATTCCTCCGGAACAAATATCTTCCATCTCCGAATGACTACCTTATTGGCACATACCAAGCATTTTTGTGGAATCTAAGATTCCTAGCAGAACTATCGGATTAGAGGGAATCCCCTAAATACCATCTTCCTTCTGTGACTGGGTATTCCAATTTCCAACACGTGTAAAGAGAGTGTAATCAGTTTCTCTGTAGGTTCAGGAGTTTCTAAATAAAGACCTTTGATTCATGTGTCTCGATCTGCTCAATTGTGAATGCACAAATTAAATAAGGTGGATCATTTTGGTAAAATGTTGACTTTTACAGTTAAATTACTTTTTATTTCCCAGTTATCATAGAAAACCCTTAAACCTTCAACACAAAGGATCTTGCATAGTTGAGGCACTTGGATGACTCCCTTAAAGTCTGCCTGCCACACCTGCCTATTCCACCCCAAAGGCAAGGGCTAAATCCCAGGCTGGGGCAGACACAAAATATTAAAGTAGGCTATTGATGTCAAAATCGTATATGTAGTGTGTAGTACTGTGTACTGTGTATAAATATGCCTGAACACAGTTGTTGATTATATTCTACAGTACATATAATTCATAGATATTTTCTTGTCAATATTTTGAGACATACACAGTTACCATATTGAAAATTTAAAGCAATCTATAATATATATATATTTTTTAAGAATTTCTTGTTAAAATTCTAGTCAGCACATTGCATAGGCCCATTATGGTTGGCTGAAAGGTTAATTGATTTCCAAATGTAAAATCCTTGTTTCCTTTTATAAAGTTGTGGTGAATTAACAACCAACATCACTTTACAGTAACATCTGTGGCCAGCAAGTTGTGTACTTGCTAAAATATGTAGAATGTAACAAAAATAAAACAACAATGTTTATGTAGTTCTGGAATACCTTAAAAATCTTCTGGAAAAAAAAAAACTGATGGTTTCACAGAAGTGTAGATAATTTTATATCATGCCAATCAAGTCCTTTTTTCATTTTTCACTGATTCATTTTTGACATTAAGCCAGCTCAGATATTCGAGATCCCCAAAAAACAGATATTAATCGTTCTTAAGCAAGTTACTTGATGACAACTTAATTGCTCCCTTGATTTATTGAAGGCAAAAAGTTCCAATTTTCAAACCCAAAGGTTTGACAAATTGTGGAGAAACTTGCATCTGGTTGAAACTCAGCAGAAAGATTTCCATATTATACATTTGGATGATTTTAATCTCATATATCCACTTTAGATTTGAAATGGACAACATAGTGTCACTTGGACTAAATTAAAATCTAGCAGCCTTTATCACTCATCTTCGTTCGCAATGAAGTACAAATGAGTGGTAACTCCTAAATTGGTAGGCGAACCCCAGTAGAGTTTATTTGGCAAACTGGACATGATGGAAAATGTTACATCTCCTGCTTGATTATAGGAAAGACAGTGAGATCCAGCTATAGAAATATAGAAAAATAACTCTTGTAAAATTCAAATAAATTGTCTTTTTAAAAAGAAGAATATGTTTGCTCAAAATTTTCGGGTTTAATTATATCATACTTCGCGGAGTGCAACGGATTTGAAATAATTTCTGAATGCAATTTCAAAGTCATTGCATTGCAAATCTCCTCCGATGCTTCTGCTTTTGGCAAATGTTTCAGACTTGTAAGAAGCCTTATTTAAGTTTTCGAAGTCCAGAATCTTATGCTGAGAGGGAAGAAATGCAACTAATCAGAGTTTCAGAAGTTTGCAAATTGCAGTTGTTTTTCCTCTAATCTTCTTTTTGTCAATTAGATATTCAGAAGATAAAGTGTTGTCTCAGGGATTATGCATCTCAAACAAAGATAAACAAGAGCTGGCTGGGATTAACGAATTGTGTTACTGTAAATCATGCCACAAAAGCACCTGGCAAAGCAACTATTCCTGGTAAGGCAAAATATTTATAGCGCCTAACACCAGACAGAGCAATGAATGTCCACCTGCACCGAGTCGGCACCGGCCCATATTTTGTTGCAAAATAGCTCATTGTAGCCCTGTAGAACAGGTCAACTTTTTGTTACTACATGTATGAGGTTGGGTAATTGTCTCTGTCATAATTGGTTGAAAAGGCAATTTGAGAAGTGCTGCAGAAGTTACATCAAATGACCCCTCCTGGCATCAAGTGCACTAGACTGGACAGCTGCCACAACAATTTCTTATGACTGTGATAATGGGATAGACAGGTGCCAGGACAATGACCTAGTCATCAGCAGATAAAAAAGATAAGCAAGCCACAAAGTACGTCAGTCAAAGCTCCAGATGTTACTGAAAGTCAATGTCTTACCCTTATAAATTTCCAAGTAACTGTAATTATGGTTGGGTGCGGTGACGACACGGCCATGTACATTTGAGATAAATGGCGTACAGAGTTTTATGAAACCTGCTGAATGAAAAACTACAATGTTGTCTACTTTGTATTCATTAAGAAGATTATACCACTCTACACCTCTGTCAGCTAATCACATGGAAGTATTACAGGAAAATAATTCCTGTAATCTTTGTTGTCCAGACTGGACAGTCCAGTTATCCTCTCATGTTTGAGTGTTTGAGTGTTTGTCTCATGGTATAAGCCAGTTATTAACCATGGGATCAGGAATATGTGTTTATCACACCTCGGGCTAAAGCCCTCTCCCCCGGTGAATAACCTATACTTACTGTAATAACAAGTTGCATACTGACAAGCTTTAAAAAGGATTTGTCGTGATAACCAAATATTGGGTGATAAGTGTCTACAGACAAATATTTAATGGTCAATTCTCTACAAAAATTGTCTGTTAGAAGTGAGCAGTACTTAGTTATCACAAAATTAGCATTTTCTTGGTTATGATTATCAATCTTCCCTCAACCAAGGCAAGATTGCTTGCCGGTTGATGGATTTGGAGTGCATGGCGGAAAAATATACACGTAAATAAGCAGAATCGTGTTTGGTAGTTCATAATTAAGTTCCAACCGAACTATTTATAACTTATTGAAGCATTCGCTGCAAACAAGATGCTTATTTCGGAGTTATACATGTATTTGTACACTATCTCGCAAGTTTGAAGGTTTTCTCAGATTTATTTTTAACATATTGCCAACTTATTGGAGATATTCTGTGTTTCCTTGAGAGGATTAGACTTACAGAAATCCTCTGGAAGATGTCAGTGAAAGTCACAAATAAATAGGATGGAAATGTGGAAGCTTTCTAAATATAATTATGAAATGTCTTAAGACAGATAGAAGTACCGTTTGCCAGGAAGAGCTACAAATAGAGGAGTGAATCACTCCTGATGTCATTGACATATGTGTTTACCTCAGCTGTGTCACATAAGGTCATGATAAGCGGTTCCCAGACATATTGGAATTCAGACCTTTTAAATCAAGTTTTACAAATAAAATAGTGTTTTCTCATCACTTTAGAAAGAAATAAGTCGGTCATTTGTGAGAAATCGAACATAGTTTTTAAGTGAATGAGAATCTACTCAGCTTAAAATGAGGTTTTGGATGAACAATCCACAAAGGTATAGCAACGGGTGGCCTGGAAGCAAGATGATGAAGAAATTCCTCCGGAACAAATATCTTCCATCTCCGAATGACTACCTTATTGGCACATACCAAGCATTTTTGTGGAATCTAAGATTCCTAGCAGAACTATCGGATTAGAGGGAATCCCCTAAATACCATCTTCCTTCTGTGACTGGGTATTCCAACACATGTAAAGAGAGTGTAATCAGTTTCTGTGTAGGTTCAGGCGTTTCTAAATAAAGACCTTTGATTCATGTGTCTCGATCTGCTCAATTGTGAATGCACAAATTAAATAAGGTGGATCATTTTGGTAAAATGTGGACTTTTACAGTTAAATTACTTTTTATTTCCCAGTTATCATAGAAAACCCTTAAACCTTCAACACAAAAGATCTTGCATAGTTGAAGCACTTGGATGACTCCCTTAAAATTCTGCCTGCCACACCTGCCTATTCCACCCCAAAGGCAAGGGCTAAATCCCAGGCTGGGGTAGACACAAAATATTAAAATATTGACGTCAAAATCGTATATGTAGTGTGTAGTACTGTGTACTGTGTATAAATATGCCTGAACACAGTTGTTGATTTTATTCTACAGTACATATAATTCATAGATATTTTCTTGTCAATATTTTGAGACATACACAGTTACCATATTGAAAATTTAAAGCAATCTATAATATATATTTTTTAAGAATTTCTTGTTAAAATTCTAGTCAGCACATTGCATAGGCCCATTATGGTTGGCTGAAAGGTTAATTGATTTCCAAATGTAAAATCCTTGTTTCCTTTTATAAAGAGTGGTGAATTAACAACCAACATCACTTTACAGTAACATCTGTGGCCAGAAAGTTGTGTACTTGCTAAAATATGTAGAAAAAAACTAGAATGTATCAAAAATAAAACAACACTGTTTATGTAGTTCTGGAATACCTTAAAAATCTTCTGGAAAAAAAAAAACTGATGGTTTCACAGAAGTGTAGATAATTTTATATCATGCCAATCAAGTCCTTTTTTCATTTTTCACTGATTCATTTTTGACATTAAGCCAGCTCAGATATATGAGATCCCCAAAAAACAGATATTAATCGTTCTTAAGCAAGTTACTTGATGACAACTTAATTGCTCCCTTGATTTATTGAAGGCAAAAAGTTCCAATTTTCAAACCCAAAGGTTTGACAAATTGTGGAGAAACTTGCATCTGGTTGAAACTCAGCAGAAATATTTCCATATTATACATTTTGAGGATTTTAATCTCATATATCCACTTTAGATTTGAAATGGACAACATAGTGTCACTTGGACTAAATTAAAATCTAGCAGCCTTTATCACTCATCTTCGTTCGCAATGAAGTACAAATGAGTGGTAACTCCTAAATTGGTAGGCGAACCCCAGTAGAGTTTATTTGGCAAACTGGACATGATGGAAAATGTTACATCTCCTGCTTGATTATAGGAAAGACAGTGAGATCCAGCTATAGAAATATAGAAAAATAAATTGTCTTTTTAAAAAGAAGAATATGTTTGCTCAAAATGTTCGGGTTTAATTATATCATACTTCGCGGAGTGCAACAGATTTGAAATAATTTCTGAATGCAATTTCAAAGTCATTGCATTACAAATCTCTTCCGATGCTTCTGCTTTTGGCAAATGTTTCAGGCT
Organism: Platynereis dumerilii; assembly: GCA_026936325.1. Classification (NCBI taxonomy): domain Eukaryota; kingdom Metazoa; phylum Annelida; class Polychaeta; order Phyllodocida; family Nereididae; genus Platynereis; species Platynereis dumerilii. The sequence goes on from JAPTHN010000132.1 coordinate 661,826, forward strand.
TGTAAGAAGCCTTATTTAAGTTTTAGAATCTTATGCTGAGAGGGAAGAAATGCAACTAATCAGAGTTTCAGAAGTTTGCAAATTGCAGTTGTTTTTCCTCTAATCTTCTTTTTGTCAATTAGATATTCAGAAGATAAAGTGTTGTCTCAGGGATTATGCATCTCAAACAAAGATAAACAAGAGCTGGCTGGGATTAACGAATTGTGTTACTGTAAATCATGCCACAAAAGCACCTGGCAAAGCAACTATTCCTGGTAAGGCAAAATGGTTATAGCGCCTAATATAACACCAGACAGAGCAATGAATGTCCACCTGCACCAAGTCGGCACCGGCCCATATTTTGTTGCAAAATAGCTCATTGTAGCCCTGTAGAACAGGTCAACTTTTTGTTACTACATGTATGAGGTTGGGTAATTGTCTCTGTCATAATTGTTAAAAACATAGTTTTGTCAGCCACATTGTGGTTTAACATTGGAATAATATCACCGGACTTAAATTTAGAATCAGATCAAAACAATTTAGCTGCTTTTGAACAAGACACACATGAAGTCTTTTTTAAAACCACATCATTGGCCTGACATTTGATTTTGCTCCTCAGAAAATGGAAATTTGATAGACAGAGATGAGGCGATGTTTATCTTTAAGGAAAAATTGACTAAGAGATGTCTTTTTGCATGAGCAGAATCAAATTTTTTACAGTTTTCTGGAGATTTTTCAAATTGAGTTGGCATAGTTATTCAATAATTCGTTGGTCAGCAGGTCTTAATTATTGGTGTTGGCACCACGTGCATGCATACCAATAATACCCTATAAAACAATACAAGCGTATGCAATTCGAATTTGAAGATTGCAGAAGCAGGGTCATTTTGCAAATAACATACAGATATGGTGCAAATGCAATAGTTGACCTTGTACATCTCACTTATTTTGATAATGTTGTGGCATGCAAATAATGTTTTCCTTTATAGTATTTGCATATATTTTGAAGAAATGCATGACTGGTGGGAGCCTATTCCAAAATCACATACATATTCTAATTAACATACATCAACAGGAGTGATCACAAACTGGTATACATTGTTTGTTACTATTTGTGCTTTTAGCAGTTAGACATAAGATAGAAGTAGATAAGAATCTACAACTTATAGAACCAACAACACCCAACAATAACTGTGCATTTGAGAAAATGTTTTTCATATTGGATGGAATCTGTGACAAATATATCAAAACACACATTTCCTGGGCATTTCTTTGATTTGTCATATGCCAGTATATAGGTGCACTGAAGCCATTTGCGAGCCCTGATACCTTTTGTCTCTCAATGACTAGTATGGCCGCCCATGGTTGGTGCACATCTCAAATTGACACACGTAAGTACTATCATTGCTGATATTTAGGTCCTTGTCTCTGCAATTCTTTTAATGCCAGTCACATGAAACTTGTTGTGGCAGCTGTCCAGTCATTGCCCTTGCTGTCAGGCCAGAGTGCTTATTTGATGTGACTTCGGCAGCACCTTTTACATCTTGTGCTGAATCACCTCGTGAGCACCCAAAACTGGGCTTAGAGGGCTGCACTTGCCCATATCTATCTATCTATCTATCTATCTATCTATCTATCTATCTATCTATCTATCTATCTATCTATCTATCTATCTATCTATCTATCTATCTACTTTGACGATGCTAGGTTACATATGCTGTAATTGTGTGGAATATGGTGCCCATCTTTACGTTGCTTTCAAAATTTGTTTTTTTCGGCACTAGCTTAAAAAAATTAGGATATAATGTTCCCTGTCATTTAGCCATGGTACAGAATACTACAGATGCTTTTTCTTTTGACTGGGTGATTAGGCATGATCAGATGTCCACAGGTCTACAAACTACCACTCTTATGTCTTCTTGGTTATTGACTCAGTACAAACCAATATTATGAGACTACCGTGAATCCTTCTGTGACCTCTCTTCCGTAAAAGCTAAAAGCGCATATAGTGTGCAGTTCATGTGACATGCAAGCTGCATCTAATGCTTGCTCCTTCGTAGGGGAGACCGGGGTAAGTTGTGCCATTTTTGCGTCATGCTGATTTTTCGAAAAACCAAAGCTTAATCATGCAATCTCAAAATCAGACATCAAAATATAATACGTTGGCCAGAATCGACCGAAGTTTCAGGGCAGTCCGACCATTGGGAAGGTCATGGTAGGCATTTTAAAAAAGTTGGTCAAGTGGCACAACTTGCCCCGGTGCCGGGGTAAGTTGTGCAGCATGACGGGGTAAGTTGTGCCGCTTAATTTATTCCAAAAAAATCTTGTATTTCACCCGTTTCTTCAGATAGATCATTTGTATCATGTTTTTAATGTATGACTGTTTAGAGGGTGGTGTAACACTTTTGACACATGTTCCTTTCAGTATAAGTTATTTCACAACATGTTTAGGCCTTGCGTAAAATTAAGACAAAAAAAGATGAATAAAATATTAATTTTTATGTCATACCATTGGCACAACTTACCCAATCAAAACGGCACAACTTACCCCAAATTGATATTTTGCATGAAAATGGTTGTCAAAAATAAACAAACAATGCGAAATGAAATCTAACAACAGAAATGTCTAGATATACCTCTAAACTCCATCCTACCAGAGGGCATCGTCTTATTACAAATACCAAACGACTGAGAAACCAGAATGTCAGTCCTCGGCACTTCAAATTTTCAGCAACAAAATTGAATTTATAAGTGTAGCTTTTCATACCATTATATTTGGTAGTTTTTTTCTTGGTGCCAAATGATGTTGACCAAGTGGGTATATATGGGTGGCATTGTCTTCTTTGCCCAGTTCTTCATTTAACCCCAACAGTGGGCGGCACAACTTACCCCGCGGCACAACTTACCCGCGGCACAACTTACCCCGGTCTCCCCTACCTGAAAATAAGATCACCACTGTCTGAATTGTTTTGCTTTTGGTATAATTATATGTTACTGATATTCATTAAATACCAGCATCAATCCATAAGACTTGATGCATTTTATCTGTATCTCACTTTACCTCATGCATCTTCTGAAAACATTGTACATGTATAGTCTACAATGATGCATATAATTACATGTCCTATTTTGTTTTTCATCCAGAATTCTTTTTTTGCAGAAAAGGCATTCAGCTTGCTCATATATAAGAGCTTCACAGAAAAATATATTAATCCTTCTTAAGCAAGTAACTTGATGACAACTTTACATACATAAGATTTTTCTGCTAATAAAGCCGCCAACTGAATGAAAAATATGGGTAAACATAGACTTGGCCTACTTTTATTTAGAACTGTAACATTAATAATTTTATCTGGCTGATTCACAGAGAAATAGCAAGAAACATAACACATGTAGATAAATTTAATTAGAGGAGTCAAGTGTATTTGTAGCAGCAATTGGAAATTTGTGTCTGACGGTCTCTCTATGCTTTGGCATCTTATCATATTAACTTCACTATCTTTGATGTTCTTATTTGGCACAGTCACTGCAGACCTCCTGCACTAGGTTTACTGTATCGAGTGACTTTATCCTGGGTGTACCATGCATAAACTTTTTGGGGTAGGGCGAGTGACATTTGCTGGAAATTCAAGATCTAAATTTGATACCATTTCAGATGAAATCGTTTGTAAATCATTGATTTTCGATATTGTTTATTTAATAATCTGCCCAAATTTTTTCCTTTTTTCCAGAATCTTCTTTTTTTTCAAACTTGGGGGGGGGGGTGACTACCTCCTGCCACCTGCCCCCCTCCTCTCTTGTATGACTACATTAGCCAGTATTGTTATCTAATGTTCCAGACAATTTCGTTTTTTTGTTTCCAGCTGAGGTAGCTTTCTCTGACAAGATCCTGGAACCATACCATACACATCGCAATGTGTGGTTGTCCTCATTGGGAATCTTCTGAGAAGCCTCTCAAGATTAGAGGGGAAATGATTGTGGCTATTCAGTCTATTCTCCTGCAGGATTCCTAACACCAAGCTGTGCATTATTACCTCAATTTGAGACCAGTGGAACTCTTGAACCAGAGTGTCTGGTCTTCTATAGATTGCAAGGATTTCTATCCTTCATGTGAAATGTGCAGTGACTGACCTAAAAAATATCAATAGAGGTTCAAAGTTGCAGGTCTTTTGAATTCATGAAACGGGCTAACTAAGAATGTCAGTTGTAAAAAATCAAACTACATTTTGAATTTCAGCTTTTTAAAAATCAAACAACGTCATGAAAATCCAAGAGTAGAATTACCAGTCCTCATACAGTTAGCCTATAGTAGTAATTGAAACTATGCAAGAAAACATGATGTAAAGGATTGCGATGAGACCATACTTCGTCCGGAATCCACAAAGTCCTTGAAAATATAGAAAAAAATATTATCTTTCAAAAAAATTCCCTAAAAGAGTTTTCCAGACCTGAATTACCTAATTGCACAATTTTATTTGATGTAATCGGTATAATCTCTGAAGATTGAATTGTGCAGTAAGCTTTGAGGAGCAACATTGTATGTTGCATTAGTCTTTCAGAGACAAAACTTTGTCTGAGACAAAATGTAGGATGTTGACCTCTTTCCTTATTCAAGACACTTTCTCTTATGAGCAGCTGCAGATTGTTGTGTTGATGGCACTTCCAAGAGGCTCTAGGGTCAGAAAGGAAACCAAGAGGTGAGAACTTCATCACAAAACACAGGCTTGAAATATGACAGGGGCAGGATGGAGAATGCTCCTTGTCAGATGCCAAGTGGTCCCTCAGGCGTCGTCCTGTTTTCATGTTTGCTGCATTACCTACCTTCTATTTGTGTCAACTATATCATTGTTTGCCCTTTTGTTATAAAGGGCCCAAAGGTCATAGGTGTCTTTGATTGTTTTCTTATTAGGCCTAGTCATTGAACTTGATGGTCAGATCGAAATTTATCCGATTTGAAATAATTTCTGAATGCAATTTCAAAGTCATTGCATTGCAAAACTCCTCTGATTTTTCTGCTTTTGGTAAAGATTTCAGACTTATAAAGAAGTCTTATGCCAAGTGGTCCCTGCAGCGTCATCCTGTTTTCATGTTTCCTGCATTACCTGCCTTCTATTTGTTCTTTTTCTGCAACTTTTTCCTTGAAACTATTACACAAAAATGCAATGACAGTATTGTTGCTGTGGTTGAATAGCAACGCCATTCATTGTTGAAGCACTTCTAAGAACTTTTAAAAGCAGACATGATTCAACCCAGTATAGTCTAAGACTTGGAAAGGAAATTACAGCTGTTGGTTTGTTGGGCAGTGTGTGAAACCTGGGCATTAGGAGTTAATGTTTATAATGTTGGATCTTAAAAATGATTACTTTCTTGAGGTATTCAAATGTCTAAGTTCTATCCCTTACTCTTATGATAGGCTTATGTGAAATATATGAATGTGAAAAGTTTCTGAAACTGGTTTCATAATAATAATTAGTTTTGTTTGTTTATTTGAAGGAAAAAGCTTATTAAGCACTGGGTAGGCACCTTTACATTGACATGTTCTATACTCAAATATGTAACAAAAAATATGCAGCAGCTTTCAAGCTGACCCATTTACAGCACACATTAATATGTTTACCCGTTAGAAAGGGTGTATCTGCTAACGCTGAAGAAGCTTGCTGCTCTTTGCTTACCCCGATCTGAGCCGCACACATAGAAAGATGCAGTTGGAGTTTCACTGCTGAGTTCCATTGGCCTGGCCACTTTGCAGCATGCCTATTACCATACATGTATATGGCTCCCTGACAGTACCTGAATTTAGCAGTAAAATATTACAATGCAGTGGAATAGAACCCTAGACATAAAAATTACAAGGATAATCTTCACACCCATAGGCGTATGGTGCGCACAATTTTTGGGGGGGGGGGGGACATTTGCCCGAATTTCACGATCTAAATTTATAAACTTTTCAAATTAAATTGTTTGAAATCATTAATTTTAAGTAGTTTTTATTTAATCACCTGCCCGAACTTTTTAGCCGTTTTGCCTGAATCTTAGTGTTTCCTAAAATTTTGGGGGGGGGGCGATCTCCCCCCTGCCGCCCCCCTCCGATACGCCTATGTTCACACCAATGTGCATTATACCATTGGTTAATCTTTAACACCGGGTGCTACATCACAATGTTGTTACCTATTGTTTTAGAAATAGGTCATGTTTACGTAAAGACATTGTGCTGCAGAACTTGACACAATTAGCAGATTGATTGGTGGTTGAAGGTGAGTTTTCTTTATTTATACCTAATTCCTCTCACTGAAGGCAATGTACAACAGGCCTAATGACTAGTAATATACCTATACAAAATATCTGCAATGTATTTTATCTGCAAAAAGGTCTGTGTTGGGAGAAGATAGCATTATAAGTGGTGACCTCAATACAAGCTAACATGTTTGCATGGTTATCATGCTTGTAAATGCATTCTACTGTCTCAATAAAATAGCAACAGTCACCTGGATGCCTTCTAATTAACGAAATAGTAGTGCTCCTAAGATCTTACCTGCAACAATGCAGAATTACTTTGTCCAGAGTCCAAAACAGTATCTGTAGCAACATTGTGAGAACTGTTACAACATTGTGTCACAGTTTAAGCGGAGTTACATTAAGTAAGACCACTGAACTGAATGTCAATTTCCTAGGATATTTATGGCATTTTTGAGTGGTAAACCATTAAATAGTATATTTCTATGTTGTAGATTTCCTCTTTGGCCAAGAAGATGCTAGACTGCAGGATGTGCAGAATAATTTGACAGTGCCTCGTGTTGGGAGGAATCAGCTGGGAAAGACTCCGCCAAATATTCTTGTATTTAGTGCTGATCAGTAAACTGATGAGTAAAGTATTTTTCCCTTTGTTTGGAGTCCGCTAATTTAAAACAACAGAAATTTCTTCTTACTTTCCTCCAGCTACATCTACACATTTTTGTTGATTTATTTGTACGGTTTTTTTTTTACTTGCTTTAATATTGAAGATGCACACTGGTCACTTGTAGTCATCGATTGTCATTTTAAACACTCATATTATAGAGCTCAAAATATTGTCCTTTGAAGTTGCAGTCATGAATGATTTTGGTATTGTTTTACATAAACTGATGTTAATAAAAATATTGCAATACAAAAAAGGTGTTTTTTCTACTTTAAATCTTAGTTGATTTTTGGAAATGGCTATCCTTTACTGAGGTAGGGAGCATTTTTGACAACTTGGCCTTGTCATTCCCCTGAATGTAAAACCCAATCTGTCCTTGAAAGAAGTTGAAATATGCTTTTGGGGGGGGGGGTGAGTGACCTTTACCCATATCTTGTGATGTTGATTAACTTGATTTAATACATTTCAAATTCAAACACTGTTGATTTTCTACAATTCTTTTTAATCATCTGCCCAACATGATTAGCTTTTTCTTGGTTGCATTATTAAGGTTACTCCAGCAGTCAAAGAGTGATTCCTGGCACAACATAAATCAAGAAGTACCATATTCTGTTTTCCATTGAATTCTATACAACAGTAAGCTGTACCTCTTGTATGAGATTCAATTTATAATAGTGAATAAATATGGCATATCCGAGTAAAATTAGAGGAGAAATCACTGATGGCTTCATTTGATCCTTGTTTGTGTTGCATTCCCCCGCCCACATTGAATTGATAGACACCTTTCCTGGTGTATATGATATTATGAAAGCTGTTAAAAATTTGGAATTGTAGTTTCACTCATAAAGTAAAGGGAATATACGTGTTTCCTCTCACTTTTTGAGGTCAGGAAAAAAATTGTGTCTGTTGGTAGATAAGGGGCTCTACCTCGCAAGAAGGCCTGTGTTGCTGTGTTGATTTTTACCCATAAACCCCTACAGTGCCCCATCACTGTACACCTCAGTCTTTTTTCTTTAACTACATGCCTCAGTCTGTTGAACTTCCATCATACAGAGGCCCAATCTGTTGAGGCTTCTTGAACTAGAAAGTCAGAAGTATCACACAATGTCTTGACAATGAGCACAATGTCGCTACAATAACTTGTTATGCATGTTGAGAACTTATTACATCATTGAATGATCATTTTTGTGTCAAGATGTCTTTTCTTTAGTCTATAGTCTGTAAAGAAGCAATAATTTGCTTAGAAATGTACTTCAGTGATATTTTACAGCATATAAAACTATCCTGAGAGAAAATTCTGTGGCCTTGCACAACTTATAGAGCTATCTCCTCCAAATATGCTGGTCAAATACTCAAAATTTAAATCATATTTATTACTTGAAGCTTCGTTTTAGTCATTGTCAACCTTTTTGTGTAAATACATTTGATTGAATTGTCACAAAAATGATTTTCCTACTTGACATACGATTTCTGGGTCAAATTCATAGTCACAATGTGTTGACATAAACATGACCTATTTCCAAAACAATAGGTAACAACATTGTGATGTAGCACCCGGTGTTAATGGAATGTTGAGAGCAGGGCAGGAATTGGATGCATATGATGCAACTTGTTTAAAAATGCACATTTACAATATGTAAGTACTGCAGAAGAAGGGGGAATTTTCTCTTGAGGCCTCCATTTCCCGCCTTGCTTGATATCAGTATTGGCCAATCAGAGATTTAATTTTGATATCAGTTGTGGACCAGCACTGAAATCCTAAAAAATGCTGTCCTGCTGCTAAAATCTGGGTTTTGTTTGCAATATGTTTCAAGAAGTGTCGCGCAAGGCCAGATCAAGTAAGTCATTCTTTTGCTTCAAAGATATATGTGCTGCATTGACTTTGGTGTGATGCCGCATCATCAGTGTTTTCTTAAATGGATTTCCTTGGAGCTGTTGGGATGTGAGGCAATCAGATATCCATGCATGTTGGTCTGCCTAATTGTAATTTGAGGCTAAAAGGTCATAGGTGTGTAGAATGAAATCCAATGTCTTTGATTGATTGTTTTCTTATTTGGCTAAGTAAGTTATTGAAGACCTTCTATAGTATGATGCAATGCTTTTGAAGACCAGCAACCAACTCTGGTGCCACCCAATAAAACTGAAGAAAATCTTTTTACGTACAACACAGAATTCATACTCTAGTATTATTTCTTGTCATGCCCTCTTTGTTCATGTACGTTTTTGTGGTTGTATATTCAAATTACACTACTTTTATTTAGTGACATTTTACGACACTACCGGGGAATGAATGTCAAGGACTTTTCAACTGAATGACACACAGTAAATCTTACGCTTAAAAAGACTACTGAAAATGAATTCTAAGACATTGATGTGAGTTTCTGTTTGTCCTTTTCATGGCTCAAATTAAATTAATTTGGTGCGGGTAATTTATTTTCAAGGTTGTTTTGAAGAATCAAATAGATCTATGCAATGCGGACGATCTGATGATTGCTTTAATCGTGAGTATGAAATCGCAGAAATTGACTCAGCTAATTAGACTTACAGCAGCCCATGCAATCAATCATGTATGCCATGGATGTCCTTGCTCAACTTTTGAGACCTACAGTACAACCCAATAAATTTTCCGAGCTGATGCTCACCTTTGCACTCACCTATACACCCTAGCACATCCACTACTTTGCACTCGCTTGCCTTTGCCCTCCTAAGCAAACAAACCAATTTACCCCTAGCCTGGTGTCCCTCTATTGGAAATTGTTGGAATCACCTGGTACACAGCACACGTGTGGGTGATTCAAAGAAGGAAATTGGGTAATTGCAATTCACAGTATTGCACCTCAAAAAAGGAAGTTACAGCATAGTTCAAGTATGTTGATGAAATTTGCTCTATATAATAATTAAAAAGTCCCTGCATGCCTGGACTAAATTAAGTCCATGAACAAGTATTAAACAGACTAATTTATTCTAAAATGTTTATAAATGTAATTTTTTTCATTGCCAATATAATTCATAACTATGGGTCTTACTTCCTACACATGTAATTTATTGACAGATACAATAAATATTTCACTTTCTGTAATTAATGTGCGGAAATACATTGTCCAAGTTCAGTTGAGCCATTCACTGGCATTCAGCTAAGACAATTGACTTCATGCTTCACTGGTTCTATCATTATCCCTTCAAACTGTAGGGCCTACTTCTAAAGTTATAACTCTTAAGAATAATTTAAGTGTTTGTCCAAATATGCACGAGAATTCCAATTGCAAATGGTATAATCATGAACTGTTATTAAGATATTTTGCATTGTTTCTAACTTGATCATAGAGTTTTTTTTTACAGTTAACACCGCATAAATTCACCACCTCTCAACATAAAGTATAATGCATCTTTATACACTAAAAGTTAGTAAGTTGTCAGTTCTTTGTAAAATTAATCATGGCAATAACCCAGTATTTTTCTTTTTTGTACAACATTTAAAAAGACAATAGCCAAATTTAGACAACTGTGAAGCATCTGATACAGCATTTTCTTGGAGAATTAGACTTTTATTTTCCAGTATACATTGTACACTGCATTATGCCAAGCGGTGTCCCTCTTTGGGGTTCAAAAATGACTTGGGAGGTTTTTCATTGCACCTGCATTTTCATTGAACACTGAAGGATGATCTATTGTCTTTGAAAAGAGAGACTGGAAAAACTGGGTATAGCAATCATTATGAACCCTCTGAAAGGGGATTCCCAGTGTCCTATGATGCGTGAATCCATTGCACACAAATCCAGATATTCCACCTGAACTTATGAAAACTCAATGTTTGTTATCTGGTTATAATCTATTCATCACACCAATACAGTAATATATTACCTACTAAATCCAGATAATCAGGCAATTTTATATACTGGGCCAGTTGATTTAATGATAGCCACAATAGAATTGAAACTAACCGGCTAACTGCTCTTCTTAATGCAATTAATAGAAAGTATTTCTTCACAAAAATATAAAGAATTCGTTTTTTTTAATGCGGTTAAATCCCCGTGTTTTGTTTACCAGGCAAGCAATCCAGGGCTGTCCTGAAGCAATAAACAAATGGAAATCACACAATACTTATAAACACACAGGTATTGATTGAAGTACAGTACACAACATTTTTCGTTTTACAAAACTGGTACCTCAATTCTATTAATGTCTTACGGAAATTGAGAAGGAAACTTTATTTTTTACACAAATATTACCCTTTCAGTAATTCATTCATTATTGAGAGAATGCTGTACCAGCATTGATTTTAAGAATTACATTCAATGTGGTCACTGGGGCGTGAAATGGGTAGTTCAGGTGTGCTGATGATCAGCAAAGCTGAGACTTGTAGACTTGTAGACGTTTTAGGTCTTTAACCTTACGGTTGTGACCTCTCTCGATGTGGCATTTGATCTCCGCTGCATGCGTCGGGTGACTTGAGGAATTATAGTAACAGGTCTACATTAGTCAAAAGATGTCACGATAATGATTTTGCTATTAGTGTCACTATTAGTAATAACAAGAGACAAACAATATCTCCCAACCTGTGCGTGTCATTATATTTAAAAAAAAAAAAAAGTCATCATGGTTGTAATACAAAAATGAAACAGCAAAGGAGCATTGCGCAACAAATGAATATAACGAGAAGCACTTTTTTTCTTGTTTTTGGGTGGCAATTGTGTGTGCTAGAGTCTGGACCGACCGCTAGACACAAAAATGCCAGATTAAAATAAAACCAGGATTTAATTCGAAAAGAATAATTATATATATACATATATACATATAAACACACGTATTGGGTAAGCTGTTGCCGATGTCTATTGACTTTGCAGGAGGGTCTGTACCGACCGCAACCCATGTCAACCAAACATTCAGATACAGAACACACAATACACGCTACATTTGGACCTTGATTTTGTGCTAGCAAATGAGCAAATTTAATATTATGACATATAAAGAAAAATAGTGCGAAAGATTGTGACCAAAACCAACAACAATATAAATATCAACAACTTAGCTTGCTTCCCCCATCATAAGTCACTTAGTTTCTATGGAGTCTCCTATTTTTTGACATGGCCATCAAGATGGACTTTTTGAACCTGCCTTTTAGCATAATGCTTGGATGGCAGCCATCTTTAAGCTCCCCATATCTAGGTGTGACCCTCCCTTTTCCTCTAGAGTGGAAGAAATCATTGTGGACCATAGGGGTCTTCACTCCATTTTCTAAGTTTAGGGTAATTACGAAATTGTTAAAAATGGCCACTTCATCCTCCAGATTTTTTTGCATAATAGCATAGTGATCAGTGTGCTTTAATGTTTTAGTTATTTTGGAGGCCAGCCGTGTTTGATTCCACTTTGCTAGGTCCATAGGATATAACGGGCAGAAGATTGGTGTAGCATACTGCTTTTTAGTAAGCGAGGTTAGGTTTCGTAAGTCAGACAATTGACTTCATGCTTCATTGGTTTTATCTTTACCCCTTCAGCAACTTGATGAAACACAAGAATAATTTTGATACATCTTCAAATAGGCATCATTATTCTCTATTTCAAATGGCATAACTATGTATTAATTGCCAGAGTTATAAATGTTTGATCATATATAGTGTTTAGTTTTACAGTTAAACTTCAATAAAACTATTTTGACCCCCTGTGAGTGCAAATACTGTAAACTGCCCTTATGATCAGTAACAGGAAGTTGAATTTTACACATAGACTCAGCAACATAAAAAACGGACACATTTTTAAATAGCTTAAAATCTAACTTTTTATTTAAATATTTCCACAAAACTTCACACTGATGTCAGTTGACATCTCTGGTGCATTACAGTCCCGAAAATTCCATAAAGAAATAATATGAAACAGACAGATTAGGCCAATTTTAGGCAAAATGTCCCAAAACCAAAATCACAACCAATGCAAATTGGTCTAAAATCGATGGATCCTCTTCAAACATTTACAATCTTTAGTTGAGAAGCTAATATAGGCAAATTTGCCACGTTACATCAAGATAAATCTAGTGCTTCAAAAGTTATGATACTTTGAAAATGTGTGAGTTATCTTCGTTGTAAATACATTGTATTCTTATATTTGGTTTTAAAATCATTTAGATGCAGATGGTGTGGCACTTTTATAAAAATAAGCACATAATCTCCAACACCATGTCGGAGTTATTTAGAAGAGCAGGAGCACAGCTCCAGGTTTTACAAAGATTGTCAAACATGCTCGACTCTTCTGCTAAAATGGAAATTTTTCGCAGTTTTATATTGTCACACTTTACTTACTGCTGCCTGGTGTGGCATTTTTGCGGAACAGTACAAACGAAAAAGCTAGAAAGGATACAGTTTAGAGCTCTGAAATTTGTGTATTCTGACCACTCGTCAGATTACGAAAGCCTTTTAAAAAGGCAAAACTACCAACGTTAGAACTTGGCCGGAAGAAAACTATTTTAACTTTTGTTTTTAAGACTTTAAATGGTCTATCTCCCACCTTCTTACAAGAGATGTTCAAAACTCGTGAACATAACTACAACCTGAGAAGCAGAAATAAGTTAAAAAATGAACACTGTAGAACTGTTCGCTACGGACTACAGTCATTGACTCAATACGGGCGAGACTATGGAACTCGCTCAATGACGATCTGTATATGATGTATGTTTACTCCTAAGAATGTAAATGTGAGCTTTGAAGAACTTGCTACTCAGAGATCCAATGGAAAACAAGGGGTGAGATGATCCTTTAATTGGGAACACTTTTCAAATACTATGTGGAGTGATCATTATACAAACTCAATCTGAATTTGAGCCAATACAAAACAACATCTGGCATAAATCTGTAATTTCTCTATATGCCGGATTTCAGTCAGCATTCACATTAAATAATCTTATCAGTGCTATGCAAACCTGATGATCAGATGTGATAGCAACTTGTCTATTGACGAAACATTTCCAAATGCAATTTCAGGGTCATTATTCTGCATGCAACACTCATCTGATATTTTTTCTTTTGATAAAGGTTTGGACAAATAAATCTTATTTGAGTTTTCAAAGTCTGGAATCAAAGACGGCGAGGGAAGAAAAAATTTAATGCAACTAATCAGAGTTTGAGAAGTTTGCAAATTGCAGTTGTTTTTCCTCTAATCTTCTAATGCTTTTTGTCAATTGAATATCCAGGGGATAAAGCGTTGTCTCAGGGATTATGCATCGCAGATAAAGATAAACAAGAGCTGGCTAGGATTAGCGAATTGTGTCACAGTAAACCATACCATAAAAGCACATGGCAAAGCAACAGTTACTGTTTCTGATAGAACAATTAAATGGCCACCTGCACCGACCAATATTTTGTTGCCGAACAGCTCTTTCTAGCCCTTTTGAACCAGTCAACTTTTTGTCACTACATGTATGAGGTTTGGCTACTGTCTCTGTCACAATTTTTAAATATGTCATTTGTGCCGCCACATTGTGGTTTATCATTGGAATAATATCATTGGTGCATCACTGATCACTGGACTCAAATTTAGAATCTGATCCAAACAGTGTTTAAGGCTTAGCAGCCCTTAAACAAGACACACTTGAAGTCTTTTTAAAACCACAACATTAATTTTACATTGGTCTGATATTTGATTTTGCTCCTTAGAAAATGGCTATTCAATAGACAGACATGAGGAGATGTTATCTAGAAGAAAAAATGGACTAAGAGATGTCTTTTTGCATGGGCAAAATTAAATTCCTTACAGTTTCCTGGAGCTTTTTCAAATTGAGTAAAAATATTTATTTAATAATTCGCCGGCTACTGGTCTTAATTGCTGGAGTTGGCGCAGCCAACATCTCAATTTGATAGACAGGAGTACTGTCACTGCATGCTGATGTTTAGGTACGTGTCTCTGCAACTACCTCTTTTAATCCCAGTCACATGAAACGTGTTGTGGCAGCTGTCCAGTCGAATGCCCTTGACGTCAGGAGTGCTTAATTATTTGACGCGCCTTTGGCAGCACATATAAATCTGGTGCTGAATCACTACTTTGCCGATGTTGGGAGCTGCTGGGTTACATAATATGCTCCAAAAGTGTGGACTATCATGCATGGCATTACATTGCTTTCAAAATGTCAGATGGCCTTCTCTTGGTCATGACAAATCAGACAGCCTGCATATTTGGCATGTTGAATGTAGAGACACTTCATCAGCTATCATGAGTCACAAAAATAAAACTCACAATGTGAATATCGAATTTTCTGGCTGTAATTTGGCAGCAGTATAGAGAGCGCCAGCTTAAAAAAAGAAGAGGATATTAAGTTCTCTGGTTATTTGGCTAGGGTACATATGCACTTTTTAGTTGACTGAGAAATAAGGCATGGATATTTATACATCTACAAATTACCACTCTGATGTATTCTCTTTTTTTCACCTAATGCAAACCAATATTACGAAAATATTGAGAATCCTTCTCCGACCTTTCTTCCGTAAAAGCTAAAAGCCTAATATATACGTGTACTGTTTGTGTCACACGCAAGCTGGATCTAATGCTTACTCCTTCATACCTGCAGATACGATCACTACAGTCCGCATTGTACTATTGCTATATTTGTATATTTGTTAATGATATTCACTAAATATCAGTATGGGACTCGGGACTAGATGTATTTTATCTACATCTCATTTTACCTCAAGCATCTTCTGAAAAGATGTATAGGTTTACAATGATGCATGTAATACATGTCTTATTTCGTCTTTCACCCAGATTTTTTTTTTTGCAGAAAAGGCATTCAGCTTGCTCATATATAAGAGCTTCACAGAAAATATATATTAATCCTTCTTAAGCAAGTAATTTGATGACAACTTAATTGCTTCTTTGATTTATTAACGGCAAAAAGTTCCAATTTTTAAACACAAAGGTTTGACAAATTGTGGTGAAAATTGCAATATGCTGAAACTTGGCAGAGCCTTTGGAAGAGCCTGCATGAACACAATACATTTTAATAATTCTGCATGATGGAGCTTGGTATCTGACATATCCTGTTGTGCCTTGATTAAATTGAAATCAGGCTGCATTTAATCACTCATCTCCTTCTGCGCTGAATGGGATCGAAAATTGAAGGGTAACCTCCAGTTGACTTTGTTCAACAAAGAAGACAATGTCGAAATATATTTTACTTGATGAGGGGGGGGGGGGTTATGTGACTTTACATGAGTTTATTTACAGGCCTATATGGTTATAGCTTTGCTATGATTGATGATCTGTACAAGACTGGAAAGGTGCATTGATCAAGTGCCCCCTGGTGAATTGTCATTAGCTAAAATTGCTTAATTTGTGTGAATATTTATTTATTGGCCATCTCAGAGCCCATTATCAAAAGTTTTATTCAAATAATTACACATAGTAGCATCCATGCATACCTGTTGCTTCATCTATTCTTCAATTTTACTTCAAACAGTGCTAGTAATATTTGTACATGGGTGCAGTGATGTCCCCTTGACAACAAATTACAGAACAAGAAATTTGCACATCCCCAACTGTCATGGTCTGGCCAATGGCAGTCAGTGATGTACTTCCTGAAACATCATCACATACATCAGACAATAGTAAACACCAGGGGTGCTTTGACAATGTACCTTTACTAATTTTTAAGTAGCCTGCAGAGAGTTACCAGAGACCTGTGGTTCATGTGAGAGACAGGGGAAAATAGCCAGTGTCATCATGATATAGCTATATGTGTGTGTTTGAAAGAAAATGAGATGAATTTAGACGCAGACCACACCAGTATAAAACTGCAATGTCAACTAAACTGCAATGCTGTTATCAGGAAGCATAGAAGCTTTTGCTTCAAAAGGACATTGGCTTAACCTAGTCTACTGACTGCAAGCCTTTGACTAGAAATAGGCTGTTTTTCAGACTTTTGTGAATTTCGAGTTGAAGTCAACAGTAATTTGCTGTTATCAAGCAGAGCTCTGATGCTTTAGGCTGAAATAAAACATGAGGAATTTGCTTTAATTTTGCTGCATGTTGAGTAGTAGCTGTAAATTTTGTGTCTTTTGCCCATCAGGCAATTATAATTATAGTAAACAACTGTTTGATTCTAATGGTTGTGACAAGCACTCAGTTTTCAATGATTTCCAATTTAAATCACTGGCTTGCAGAGTATATTAGTCAGTAAAATGCTGGTAAGTACTGGTGAAACATTACAGACGATTTCATATTTGTAGACTAAAGGACTGAATTGTGATTTTTTTTCTAGGACATGTTATCCTATGGGGAAAAGTGATGTCATAATTTTTTTGGTGTCACTTTTCCCTATTGAATACATGTTTTAGAAAATAAATCACGTTCAGGCCTTTCAGTCTACAAATATGAAATCATCTGTAAGGATGTTGTTAATGCTGTCAGCTAATTGGTGAAAAAAGAACAAAAAAAAATTACTTTTTCTTCTTAATGCTGCGTCTGATAAAGTTTGAAATAAAGACATTTTAGTTGAGTTGTCCAGAAATGGAATCACAAAATTAGGGGAGAGAAAATCATTGGAGATACAATGTACTTACAATTCTACAAGAATAACTGAGGGCCGGCTGGGTAATCTGCATATTGACATGTGTTCGTTTATAGGTGTTTGAAGTGGTCCAGATACAAAATAAAACCCTGCTATCTACTAAGATGGAACATGCCCTACTCACACAACTTTCAAGCACTGGACAAATAGCGGAATATATGAGCTGGTAATAGCACCAATATACTACATCTAACATAACATTGTGTACAAGCAAAGGGTATGTTTGTTCACACTGCAGTAATTTGCTGGTCTCCTGACTCTTTGTTTACCCTGATCTGAGCTGCATTGACTTTGGTGGGATGCCACATTATCAGTGTTTGGTAAGTGGATCCCCTCAGAAGTTGTAGGATGTGAGGCAATTAGATTTCCAAATTATCAATGCTGCCCGATTGTTTAATTTTTGGTTGGGTTTATGACCCAAGAGACTATCTAGCTATATTGAGTGAAACCTGATGACCTTGGATATTCTTGTTTGGCACAGTCACTGCAGACCTCCTGCATTAGGGTTGCTTTATCGAGTTGCTTTATCTATAAGTATCTCGATACAAACTTTTGGGAGAGGGCGAGCGACATTTGCCGGAAATTCAAGATCTAAATTTGATACCATTTCAGATGAAATTGTTTGTAAACCATTGATTTTCAATATTGTTTATTTAATAATCTCCCCAATTTTTTTCCTTTTTGCCAGAATCTTTGTGTTTTTTCAAACTTTGGGATGGGGATTTGACTACCTCCCCCCCACCTGCCCCCCTCCTCTCCAGTATGCCTATGACTATATTAGCCAGTATTGTTATCTAATGTTCCAGCAAATTTAATGTTTATGTTTCCAGCTGAGGTAGCTTCCTCTGACAAGATCCTAGGCCGTCTGTTCAGCCTGATAGGTCAATTTCTGGCAAGCGTCTTTTTCATATTCCATCCAGGTGGTTAGCTGTGGTCCTTTTCTGAAAGTGGAGTGCTGTTCACCACAAGGATGCTCTTTTAACAGTCAGTGATTGTTGTCAGTAACTTCAGCCCGAGAGCCATTATAGTGAGCAGGGAACCATACACATCTTCTAAGAAACCTCGCAATATTAGAAGGCAAATGATTGTGGCTATTCAGTCTGTTCTCCTGCTGGATTACTGACACCATGCTATGTGCAGTGCCTCAATTTGAGACCAGTGGAACTCTGGAACCAGAGTGTCAGGATTTCTATAGATTGTATAAATTGCTATCCTTCATGTGAAATGTGCGGTGGCTGACCTAAAAAATATTGATAGAAGTAGAAAGTTACATGTCTTTTGAATTCTTGAAATGGGTTGACTAAAAATGCCAGTTTTTTAAAGATCAAAACTACATTGTGAACATCCAAGAGTGAAATAACCAGTTCTCATACAGTTAACCTATAGTTGAAATAGAAACCATGTGGGCAAAAATTTTGTAAAGGATTGCGATGAGACCATACTGTGTCTGGAATCCACTAAGTTCTTGAAAATACAGAAGAAAAAAAAATTCCCTAAAATATATTTCCAGACCTGAATTACCCAATTACACAATAATTTTTGATGTAATTGACACAATATCGGCATTGTGCAGTAAGCCTTGAGCCAGGGGAGGATCCAGACAATTCCGGTGGGGGGGGTCTATCGGGCTATCACATTGCGGAACGCATAATTCGTGACATAATGCGACTGCGCACAGATAAAATTAACATATAAAAATATGTAAATTTTGGTCTGGTGGGATACATCCCCCCATCCCCCCCTTGCGTCCGTCCCTACCTTGAGCAGCAACATCGTATGTTGCATTAGTCTTTCAGAGACAAACTTTGAGACAAAAAGTAGGATGTTGACCTCTTTCCTTATTCAAGAGACTTTCTCTTATGAGCAGCTGCAGATTGTTGTGTTGATGGCACTTCCAAGAGGCTCTTGGGTCAGAAAGGAAACCAAGAGGTGAGAACTTCATCACAAAACACAGGCTTGAAATATGACAGGGGCAGGATGGAGAATGCTCTGTGTCAGATGCCAAGTGGTCCCTGCAGGCGTCATCCTGTTTTCATGTTTGCTGCATTACCTACCTTCTATTTGTGTCAAATTAAATATATGATTGTCTGTCCTATTGTTATCTGGGGCCCAAAGGTCATAGGTGTAGAATGAAATCCAATGACTTTGATTGATTGTTTTCTTATTTGACTATATTGAAGACCTTCTGCAGAGAAAATGTGTGACCCACCACTGCCCGCCACTGACGCTGTAGTTAAAACTCCTATTATGGATTGTTTTCATAAGCACATGTAGAACATTTTAGATACAGTTGAAATAGCATACTCTGACAAGAAAAAGTGTCATCAACCTTCCCAATCAAAATGTCACTTTCCATTGATCTTCAGTGCCAGGGTGGTACATGTATTTCTCAGCTTGACCACAAATTTTGTTAACTAAATGAAACACTGAAAATGTTGGACTTAAAAGACTATAGGGCCTACTGAAAATGAATTAGACACTGATATGAGTGTCTGTTTGTCCTTTTCATGGCTCAAATTAAATTAATTTGGCACGAGTAATTTAATTTCAAGATTGTTTTGAAGAATCAAATAGATCTATGCAATGCGGACGATCTGATGATTGCTTTAATCGTGAGTATGAAATCGCAGAAATTGACTCAGCTAATTAGACTTTCAGCAGCCTATGCAATTATGTTTGCCATGGACTGTCCTTGCTCCACTTTTGATATCTCTGCAATATCATATAGCAGAGATATCAAAAATGGAGCAAGGACATTATATGTTTACTCCTAAGAATGTAAATGTCAGCTTTGAAGAACTTGCTACTCCAAAATCCAATAGGAAATAAGAGATGATCCTCCAGTTAGGAACACTATATAGCAGCATAGTACATGTATGTACAGCTCTTGACTTCGACATACACCAATGAAACTCTTTCTAATAGATTAAGACTTTTTCCTCAGCTAAAATCATGCAGAACAAGAATAATACACTAAAAAATAGAGGCGATTTTTAAAAACAAATTAAGCTGGTTCATCAAATTTGGCCCCACCTGCATTTTATTACCGCCAAACCCGCAAAAAGCGTCCCATTCCACACCTGCCCATCCGCGTTTTATTATGATATCCCGTGAACCGCCAGTCTGCAAATTTGCCCAGTCCACATTTCCATGTAATCAGTTGTTTTTACACTACTTAACAAGACTGTAAAAATGAACAGGCCCTGAATTACCCCGTATATGTAGTAGTTAACATTGTCCAGGAAGAAGACAATCCTTGCGAGGATTGTGCTAAGTCCTGCATCCTACAACTAAAATTCTTCTAATTACTACTGATGCGGGATTTATCAAACGTATTTGTCTCTGAAAGTAATCCTTATTAGTGTTTTGGTGTGTGGATTAACAGTTTGTCTTCATCTCCTCTATCTAAATCGTATTTGTTACAATCTTCCTTTTGCACATAATTTTCTTTCAAAGTTTATCAGCCATTGGAATAATTGAGGCATCGGATAAATTTTTAATGCATCTGTTGGCTTTTCCCACTTTTATTCAATTGATTCCTTTTTAAAACAAGCTTGGGTTTAAATATGCATTAAAGACAAAAACATCTTAAAAACTCTTTCTTGCCAGAATTGGCAAATACAAGAAAGACCAGCTGCTTCTGCAAATGTTCAATCAACTCTGGCTTTAAGGAACATAACCTCCTATTTTCAAAGTGTTCTGTGATACCCACCACTTTACTCTGTGTGGTCTCTTGTGCGCTAAACCATAGAAGTTGATATGCAAAAGCAGCTTGTTCAGATATGGCACATTACAATGACAGGAATCACTGAGGTGAATGCACCTATTGCCTCATTGCACTGCTGTACCCATGGAATCAAGCGACATGTACCCACTTTCTACTATAAAGGGGTTGGGCGACTCTCTCTCTGTCAACTTACTGCATTTGCGCCAATGAGGTGAACAATTACATTTAATGACATCGTTTGCGCGGCCATTTCCGGTGTGTGATTGGAATAATGACAGCATTGCATCTGCTGCGTATAAGGTCCTAGATGAAATGAATCAGAATGCAATGAAATCATGACTAATGTCACGGAAAAATATACATGGACAATGTTCACAAGATGGAGTCCTTTGCGCATTGACACAGCCATTACCTGGCAAAAAGAGGAATGTTACACCCTTTTCCTCATTCAAGAGACTTTCTCTGATGAGCAGCTGCAAGGTGTTGTATTGATGGCATAGCCAAGAGGCTCTTGGGTCAGACAGGAAGCCAAGAGGTGAGAACTTGATGATCAAAAACACAGGGTTGAAATATGAAAGGGACACGATGGAGAACGCTCTGTGTCAGATGCTAAGTGGCCCCTGCAGGCTTCTTCCTGTAGCTATAAGGTGTCTGCCATCTTCCCATGGCCAAGAGCATTTATTTTTGCAAAGCATGGAGGTCTTACAGAATAAGATATCATAACTGTGGACACAGAGACTGAATTTGATTTTTTTTCTAGCACATGTATTCTATAGGGAAAAGTGAAGTCATAAGCTTCTTGGTTTCACTTTTCCCTATAGAATACTCATTCAGTTTACAATTATGAAATCATCTGAAACAAGTCTGTGCTGCGGTGTCCCATGGTCAACTTGCTAAGGATGAGAAAATCTGCATATTTGTGGATTTTTATTGTTGACATTTATTCTTCAGCTCACAGATCAACTTGGTAATGGATATACTTGCTACCGGAAGCAACAGAGAGATAACAAGAAAGTGGGAAAGTATAAAGTGCTCTCTGAGCCAATTTAGTAGTTAATTAAAACTAGTTACTAGAAAGAGTCACAGTTGATTGATAAAAGTGTAAGAATTAATGTGCCTATAACTATACGTACTCCTTGATGTGAAAACCTGCATTGAAGGTTCGATGAAAGCTAAATCTCATTGCACTTAAGCATAATATGAGGAATTGAATTTTACTAAAAATTGTGATTATTAGATATCATATTAAATTATGAAAATGAAGCAATGTCATTATCTACTTGTGCTACACTGTCAAATTAAAATTACCATGTTTTGTTTTCATGTTTGTCAGGGCAATCACAACTATTGTAAACTTGTAAGATGTGCAATGGTGTGATTCATGGTTCCCGTCCTCATGTAGTAATTAAACCTGGCTAGTGATGGAGTCCTCGGGCCTGGCCTCGTCCTGGAGGCTGGCCTCGGGCCATATTTTGAAAGCCTCGACCTTGGCTTGGTCTCGGATGCCAAATCCTTGGCCTTGCCTCGGTCTCGGATGTCCTGGACTCGACTGCATCACTGAACCATGGTTCTGTCTTTAAATAAAGAAATATCATTACAAGCCTAGCTGGTTGAGATGCAATTTAGAATGATGTGTCAATGATGTGTCAAATATTTCATCCATGATGTAACAAATATGCCATCCAACCCATAAATCAGTTAAGATATGGCCTGAAGTAGGCCCAGAAGACATTTCCCTGGCTTTATCAAAAAAGTTCAGCAATAAACCAATGCAGCCTCTCATAGTCCCCTAAGTATTGTTATACATTGCTAAATGTGAATTCCAAGGGCCAATTGCATGGATATTCTCAATAGAAACCTCCTTACATGCGACTTTTGACCTGATTCTGGCAGTCACTTAAATCTCAAAAAGGTAAGTGCCTTGTTTCTGTTAGTGCAATAATTAATTGAAGGAGCTTCTTTGAAATTGCTTTGCATGCGAAATCCATGGTTTGAATCCTTTTAACTTCATACTGTAGATAGCCAACTCAGTTGGTGCAACATCGTCGCCCACTGACTGCATCTTTGTTGTATGCTAATTATTGTAGCCTCCATATTTCTGACTTCAATCAGACCTCACATAGTAATTTAGCCCTGGTTAAAGTTGTACCTTGCTTATAGCAATAAATGATAATGATAACGATATTCTTTATTCACTCCAAAAAATGGAAACTTTCTCTGACACACAGCAGGCTCAACATAATTTTTACATAAAGATTTATATCAGCTTAGATAGTACATATAGATAAATGATATAAATAACTCCATATAAATTATTATTAAATATGTACACACATGGTTAAAATAACTTCTCCCCGTGGTCTAATGGTCAAGAACGCTTGTCCGCTGGCTTTTAGGGTGTGGGTTAGGGTGTGGCTGGTGCCCCAATGTTGTCAGATCCCGCTGTACCTTTTTTTGGTACTGTGTCTTGGTCAAAACAATATATTTGGAGAGTTTCATGAAAATCGTAACTTGCTTGACTTGAGCACAATGCAGTTGAAAAATGTTAATTTATCTCTAAAAGCGCAAATCGCGGTATTGTATAACTTTGTCAATATCAATCATACAGTGATACAACTTGTATGGTTGAACTTCTCTCAATTAGAGCTTCATTTTGAATACCAACTTCAATGGTCTCCTAAAATATTACGCGGTATAACAAACTTATAATTGATGCCTTTTCACAAAATAAATTGCATATCAAATAAAGACAAGTTTTTGTCGCTAATCAACAATTGTAATCATATATATTTAAAAAATACTTATTTACCTTGGAAAAAACAGCTGTTGGGAAATCACTAAGTAAACATGAGGTAGGTGAGACCACAGTGCATACATAATATGCATCAAATGGTTCCCAAGAACTAACACTACGTATGTACCTCATTATAAAGTCAGGGGAAATCACTTCCAAATTAGCTCATTTGATATCACTTTCAGCTTCATATATCGGGGTCTCAAATTCAGTTCAAGCTCTTGTCAGATCACCTGGATCTTGTATGTAGGGAAGCAGCTTTGATAATCCTGACTCATGGCAACTGTTTCCTCCTGCCTTAATAATTACTGACTAGCCTTCCCAGTATTATAACACGTCAATCAGTCCCAATCATCCATCCATCCCAACTTATTATAACCTAACACAGTGTCAGACACATGTGCACATCATAAAAAATGAAGTTCTTGGCTATGTGATCATAAACTATATAACTAGCAACATTTTAAAAGAATTACGTTGAATAATGAATTTTGAATGATATATGCTCAATGCGATGCCAATTACAAAAGTTTTTGATTCCTGTCACATGTGTAGGATGTAATGAACATGAATCTATGTGACCTTTAAATACTTTTTTCCTTCAGAAAGCCTATTTATTAACTTTAGAAATTTGGTTTCTTATGCTATCCCAAAAGCACTGTGATAATGACAGCTAGTGACAATATGGTACATAAGAGAACTTACGTTTCTGAATTTGTTCAGATGTGACCAAATAAATTCACATTAATTTTAACAGAAGTAGGGTATTGTCTAAAGGCTGAATACCTTTGCTTAACAAATGTCAATTTAACTTAGCTTACCAAAGTTAGACTTAATGTAAAATTTAGGATCATAACTCCAAAAGGTTTGTGTAATTTAAAATTCAAGCTGATGTCCATGTAAACTCTTTTTTATTTGATCAAATTACAGCTAGAATTGTTCAGGACTGACAATTTCCTTGGCTAATTCACATAGGGCTATTAAGAAGTTTGTCTGGACCTAAACTTGGAATATTTTATAAGAGCAACAGGTAATTTTTTTTCTATTGTAGGCCTACACTTCCGGCGCATGGCTTACTTTCAAGTTCAACATACTATCGCTGTGTATCAACCACAAATGTCTTACCCTATAACTGTGTAGCCTTGTCAATATTTGGCATATATAATTTTTTTATAAATGAAGTCTACCTTGACATTGCTTCAAAAAATATCATAATGGGTGACAAAAAGCTTGTTGACATTTATCTGAAAGTAATCGACAAAACTGCAGTCAAATTATGAATTGATATACTACTTAAAATGATCTGATACCATTGAAGTTGGTATTCAAAATGAAGGTCTAATTAAGCCCTGTCCAACTGCACATGTTTTATTGTTGTATTATGTATATTGACAAAGTTACGGGAAACCGCGGTTTTGATTTTTAATAAAACATGAGAAAACTTCAAGTGCATTGTGCTCAAGTTAAACATTTTTCAATTTTCGTGAAATTTCTCAGGAATGTCTCTCAGATCAAACCACAATACCAAAAAATGGTACAGGTGGCTCCTCCAATATTTTCCAATTTGATGGGCACCAGCCACACCCTAGTGTGGGTTCAAATCTCACCCTGGGAACTCACTTTGGTCCGAGCCCATGGGACATTAAATGGAGGTGGTAGTATCCAGTATTGTATGCTGGGGCAACTGAAAGACCCTGGGCATCCCTTCATTAATAGAGTATGTTCCAAACTCCCAGTCTTCTCATCTCATCATCACATGGCGGTCACCAAAAATGGAAGTGCAGCTCCCTCCACAAAAGATGGCATATATATTTTATGTTTGAAATTGCACATACACGAATTCGTGAATGTGTAATATCACACATATTCACGAGCACTGGACTCGTGTATGTGTATTATTTAGCACTCTTGTATGTGTAATATCTTGCATATACATCAGACTCGTCTATGTGTATTATTTAACACTCTTGTATATGAAATATTTTGCATATACATCAGACTCGTCTATGTGTATTATCTAACACTCTTGTATATGAATCATCTTACATATACATCAGACTCGTCTATGTGTATTATTAGGGAAAATGTAATTTAATTATCTCTCATAGGCCAAAGTGAATATGTGATAACTGGCAGTTACACAAATTAGTGAATGTGCAACATATTGCATGCCCACAAATTCAAAGATTTTATTTAGTAGACAGATAGATAGGAAGATACAATAATGGGACAGTGGGAACTTGTGTAAGTTCTAGATAAGTCACTTTCATGTATTTGAGTAAGTGTAATATATTACCCATACACGAGCAGTTAGCTCAAACTTTTGATAGCATAATGTGTAAGATAGCACACATTCACGAGTCCTATATGTGTCATATCATGCACATACAAGAATAGGACGTGTATGTGTTAGATCAGACATATACACTAACAGTCGTGTATGTATCATATCAGCCATGTACACTACAACTCTTGTATGTGCTACTTCTCTCATATACACAACCAGTCTTGTATATGTAATATATATCATATACACGACCTGATGGTGATATATTTGACACATTCACGAATGAGAAAAGTGTAAGAAATACCACATACACAAATGGGCAATTCGTGTATGTGTGATATCTTGCACTCGTGTATGTGGAATTTCAAACAAAAAATATAGCTCAAGATGGTGGTTCGGCTGATCCGGGGTGTACCAGCACAACACAACACATAATACTGTAGCTGGTGGATCCATTTTAATTTATTTTGATTTAACATAATTTAGATATTATAATACATCGAAAGATCACAGTAGATACAAACACTGGTTGTTGTTTCTGTGTAAGATGGTGATTGGCCTTGACTCAGAGGAGACAAAGAGATCTCACTTGAGTTGTCAAAGGCTGAAATCACAAGCTCAGCCCAGACAAAGGCAACTAATCAGAATTTGGAAATATCAATTGTTTTCCTCTAATCTTTCATCTTTTGAATATTCAGGAGATCAAGCGCCAGGCTTCAGCATTTTTAACATGGCAAACAACAGTTTTTCTCTTTTTGGCTGAGCATATAATAACACTGTAAATCACAGTACATGATGCGAACCACATATTTCAGATACGGCACAAGCATGTAATACATTAATGTGCTGCACTATTGCATGGTCAACTTGTTTGGGGTAATTCATTTTACCAACAGTTACATAAAGTTACTTTCAGGCTGACCCATTTAAACATATTTGATATGTTTACATGTCAGTAAAGGGTATGTTTGCTCACATTGCAGTAATTTGCTTGTTTCCTGACTCTTTGTTTGACTGGATCTGAGCCGCATTGACTTTGGTTGGATGCCACATGATCAGTGTTTGGTAAGCGGATCTCCTCAGAAGTGGTGGGATGTGGTGAAATCAGATAACCCTTCAGAATTGTTTTGCCCAACTACAATTTGGGACCAAAAGGTCATTGGTATGTAGAATGAAATCTGATGGCCTAAATTGATGGTTATCCTGTTTGGCTTGCAAAGAGTGTTGTTATCGGAGACCATTAGCAGAGAAAACATGCCACTAATGTCTATAATCTGGAAACTTCTAGAGTTCTGAACTAATTAAAACATTTAAGTCATTCACTTAAAGGAAAAACCAAAAAATAAATTATACACTGATTTTAGTTGCTGTTTATCTTTTTGACGACTGAAAAATTAAATTAATTTTGGAAAGTAATTTAATTTCAAGGTTCTTTTTTAAAGAGTTCAATATACATGCAATATGGACCATCTGATGTTTTATCTTGAGTATGAAATCAGCTGGAAATTGATTTAGCTAATTAGACTTACAGCAGAAGCAATCATGTTTGGTGTTGGCTATCCTTGATCCACTTTTGAGATTTACATAGTGTATTTTCGCTCCTTCGAAATATATGTGACACTTACAATCAATGGGAAGTAAGTCACCTCTCCTAAATCCATGTGAAACTAATGGAACATTCTTCAGAACACTCTTCAGGATCAAATGCAGAATGGTATTCAAACACACTCGATCTGTCACATTAAAGTACCAAAAGTTAGCTCTACAATAAGTTATGCCGTATTACAGCAGAGAATGATGTGTCATTTTATGATGTCTGCTTTTTTAATGTTACGTTACTTGATGTAGCATGGAATGAGCATTAAAAAAATTCAATTGACATATGGGAGGGAGTTAAGCTCGTGGTAAAGTGATTCACTCTGAAAGTGCCAAAAGTTTTGCTCAATCTCACTTATTGCCTTATCTCATTTACCTCATCATAGGTGTCTCTTCCCTGACAAGTGCCATTCTTGCTTTTTATAGTTGCCTATATAATTTCCCCCAGTGTTGAACCAGTTAAAAAGTTGAGTTAATGAAGAAGGTGGTTGACTGGATAAAGGATGGTTCACGATTGTAAATAATTTGCTCATTGACTACATTATATGACTATTATAAAAGTACACCATTGAACATATTTAAATCATGAATGAAACAATATGTTTTCAGAATTCAACAGGATATATTTTTCCCATTACTTTATCCTAAATAGAGCAGCTCTTTCAGAATAACCATATAATGTCAGCAGAAACTGATTATAATGAATGGGTTGGTCACTTCAATACCATTTTTGGATGGGATAAAAATAACCTGCCACATATTTTTTTGTGATATAAGTTTTGCTAATATCCTACTCTATCACAAATGACAACAAGAGGTCCTGTATGTGCCTTCTTGTCATCATGAATTATTGTTAAACACTGGAGACAAGAATTTCAGACTCAAATTTTGACCACCCTAAAAATGACCAGTCTCCACCAACATTTTCTTTGAAAGATCGCATCACAAAAACTAGTAGGCTACAGGATCCTGATTCAATTAAACTCTTCTATACATTGAGACTTGACTATCACTCTTCTAAAATCTAGTTACCAATAGCTGAAATAATATTAGGTTGATGTGTCAATGTCCCCAATATTGCGTCACTAGCATCACACCAGATTTGTTTCTTAATAAAAAAGAGAGGGACACACATTCTGTGAGAAAATCTTGTGTCTGACGTTGTCTGAGAACCCTAGAAAATAACTGCACATACTATCTGTAGCTCTGTATCTTTTATATAAACCACAATATTTGAGTATTTCTGTTGGCATATCGGTTGTCCTATCTTAATTTGTCATTAGCAAACGCCTTGCAGCTCGAACATGTTTCTGGTGTTCATAAGTCCATTGCATGCACATTTTCCCGGGCTGCCAGTTTTGAACAGATACCTACAAAGATTTTTTCCAAAATTGTCAGCCAAGAGGTGCGCTCATATTATCAATAGGATTTCATTGAGGATTTGGTAAGTCAAAAAATTTCAAGGTTTTCAAATTTTGACCTGAATATGATTGAAAGGGATGACCCTTAAATCTCAATTGTACTAAGTTATCACTATTTACCAATCACATGTTTGTTTACACCAGCTGTTAGATTAGCTTTCAATAGTGAGTTTTTTCTGAGCTTTATCATTGAAGATCACAGGAAGTTCAGGTGGTTATATCTGTGGCCCATATTAGAGCATCTGAGGGTATATATGGTCCACCGTTGCATTGTTCTTCCTTTTCAGCCTTTTTTAGCCATCATTTGTCTGTAACTTCAGCCATGCAGCCATTATAGCTAGCAGGCATCCATATACATCAGAATCGGAGCTCCTCTAGGTCTTCAGAGAAGCCTCTCAAGATTAGGGGTGATATGATTGTGGTAATTATCCTCCTGGATTCCAGACACTGAGTTGCAATACATAAAGTATGTGCTGGGCATCGATTGGAAAAAAGCAGAACTCGGAAACCAAGGTCTGATTTTGCACAGATTGCAAGAATAGTTACCCTTCTCGTGAAATGCACTATGAAAACTGTCCTTATCATTCATGGTAATATTTGATCCAAGACTGCGCTACATGGGGTTCACTGATAAGACCTACACCAAAAAATTCCTTACAAAATTTAGATAAATATAAGCCATGTCTGATGAGTGAACCTCATGCAGCTTGTAGTTAAAACTGAATACTCGAAGTAGGGAAATTGCAAAATAGCCACCATTTGTTATTGCTCTCTGCACATGCTCAATAGGTCTGAGCATGCTCAGTGGGAACCAGGTCACTTTTGGGCATGCTAAGTGCCAATTAGGTCAGAGCAAATTTTCCATTGCATTTCTATAGTGAAATGTACTGTGACTGAATTAAAAAATATACCTGCACTTCAATGGTATTATAGATCTTTTGAAAATCTTGAAAATATAGAAATTAAGGACCAGGGAGACAGACATCTGGTGACCAGTCTTCGACGAATTTGTCTGAAATATGATCAAATTTTCTTAGAAGGTTTTTGTGAGTTTAAAGAGTTGTTATTATGAAAATAATCTGCCTGAAATAGTCAACACATCTATTCAACATTTAATTTTTTGGCATATTTTCACACAAAGTGGCTATTTAAAAAAAGGAAAATAGCCAAAATTAGTGTGGTTACCCCTAACGCTGAGACCCTGCGCGTACAGGGTCATTCACGGCTAGATTAGCCCACTTTTTACTTCATAAATTGATCAAGTTATGTTCAAACAATCTGAAAAGAAATTCCCATGTATATATTATTGTATACCTAATTACCCTTTATATTTGCAGTAGTTGAAAACATCCAGGAAGAAGGACATGTAAGCCTTGGGAAGCCATGTTGAAGGCCTATGTTTCCTTTCTTCACTGAATGACATTTTATGCTTTGTTCAAATTATCCTGCATCCCACATCTGAGATTCTCCCAATTCTGCAGATTTTGCATTTTTCATACACAAAATTTGTCTCTGAAGTAAACCCTATAAGTGTTTTATTGGGCTGATTTACAGTTTGTCTTCATCCTCTCTATCCAAACATTATTTGTTGCAGTATTCTGTTTGCCTGTCCTTCTTTTCTAAAAGTTAATAGAGCAATTGGAATATTTGAGACATCTGATGAATTTTTAATCCATCTTTTGCCTTTTCCCACTTTTTGGTTTGCTTTAATCCACAAACCTTGGTTTAAATATGCATTGAAGACAAAAACTCTTTCTTGCTCAAATAAAAAGGCAAATACAAGACAGACCAGCTGCTTTTGCAAATCCTCAATCAACTCTGGCTTTATGGAACAAAACCTGCTATTTCCAAAGTGTTCTACAATACCCATAACCTTTATTCTGCACATCGTTTTGTGTACTGCAGTGTCGTACAATATCTTATGCTTTAGACCTTGTTGTTTTCCTGTAAATTTAGTGTTTTACATGGAAGGTACAAAACACACCTGCATTGGTATATAGGTACCACTTAGAATTCTAGGCTTATCAAATTTCTAAGAAAATGTCTAGGCTTGTTAAAGTCTGTCTGAGACCAACAGTTATACATTATATGTATCAAGAAAAACTGATTTAGTAACAAATGTATCCTGAAGAAGTTTTTCATTTCTACATCTCATTTGTTAGGCGCTGTTTTGAGAAATAGAGATGAGTCAATGCTTCAACTCTAGTTGCAGTTATTCATAGTTTATTAAATTTCCCCTTGTGAATTTCCAAAGACGAATTTGTGATTTAATAAAGCTTTGTTGGAAATTTGATTAAGTTAAATGCTATGCTGCTAGCAGCTTTCAGACCTGTTGATCCTCACAAGTTTGATTAAACAGCTCAAAGTTATATGAGAAATGCACTTGCCAAAATAAATCAATAATTACTAATATCAGACTTAATCAAAATTGCCAAGCATGTCCTTGAAACTAACAAACTATTTAAAATTGCCCACAATATCTTCGACACTAAGAAACTATCAAAAGACTGTAGAAGCATTTGAAAGGATGACTGTCAGTTCTGAAGCAAAAAATATATCTACATATGGTTTTGGCTCGCATTTAGTCTGGCCATCGCAACAAATGTTACGCAAACAAATCAGTCATAGGAGCTGGAACTGGGTTAGCCATCAGTCAGAGTGCTGTCCTTTCATACAATTTTCATCAATGACTTTGTTGGTTTTCTGTGCAGTTGTACCACACTATGACATGATATGTCATCAAACTCACACAATTTTCACAAAAATGCATACTGGTTATACAATGGGTGTTCTTTAAGAAGTCTTACAACCTTTTTACAATGATCATCAAACAAGTCATTACAATTTTTTGTGCACATCCCCCATTTCTTTGATAACTTTGATGTCAACAAGTTCTCAAAGATGGTGAACTCTCTGATGTGTCTCCAATATCAATAAAACCCTATTACTCAGCGACAGGAACCCAAGCATTACTTACTTTGCTAGACCTCTCCTCCCTATTGATGTGAAAAAAAAACATGGTAAGCAACTGATTCTCTGATGCTAAAGAGGTTCACTTTGATCTGATTTCTGGCAATTACCTTTGTTTACGGAAATGCAAGAAAAGCTTGGCTAAGGGAAATTAGGACCCTTTAAAATACACAGGGGTACAGCCTCAATTATTGCTTTATGCTTTTTCGATTGCTGGAGATATTTCTTAAGACTTCTTGTGTTGTTACAGATTGTAATGATCTACTTTGTACTTTGTTCAGCCTTTCAAGTGTAATGGTTGATAAAAAGTCTATGCTAATCAGATAAAGCAGAAGAGGTCTTTACGCGATGAAAAAAAAATGGAAATACTAAAAAAATACTGTTATTGTCATTACTAGTATGTGAGAATATTACATGGTATTAATGTCAGGGCAAACAATATATGATATTGCAGCTTTAGATTGAGAGATAGATAGAATAGATATACCAATTCTGGGTGCTTATGAAGGTTACATGTAATTGATGAGATGAGAGACAGAGAATGGGGGTCCTCAACATGTTCAACATTTACCCCATGTGGGAGATCTTTTACTTGCCAAGCCAGCCCAGACATTGATACAGACTCAGACTCAGACTCAGACAGGTTTATTTTGCCATCGGTTATACAAAATATTTCAAACAATTTTTAAATAAATAATAACAATACAATTATACAAGTCAATCAGGTACGCAAGCTAAATTGTACCATTCACAGAGTGAACCAAGGCGGTGCACTTATGATACATTGAGGCGGTTTGAGTGCAAATTGCACTGGAAAATTGGTCAAGACTAATAAAAGTTGTAACACCACTAATTTCAAAAAAATTTTGGAGGCGAACCGACATGATTCAGTGTGAAAGTTAGGAGCGAGATGAAACAAGGCGCTACAACAGGACAACAATCCAAAACTGTCCACCCATCCTGTCCAAATATTTTTTCTGGACAGTTGGGAAAAGCTTCTCATGTGGTTTAGCACCATCCAGATTGCAATTTTATTGATAAATTATGGGTTGATAAGAGACAGACCGTGCCCCAGCCGAGACCTATGTTGAAGGTTCTGTGATGCAGAATGGATTAAAATCACTGCTGATGTAGTCTGAGTACTTTTGACATATTGTGGTAAAATCCTGTAAGCTGTTTTTGATCCTAAGCGGGAAAATATGTGATAGTACAGGAGGGTATGTAAACTTTTGAAACTGTCATAAAATACAATTAAGTGATAATATCATTGAATCTCATTGCTATTGAATTTTTAATGATTCCGAAGTGTTTAGCCACACCCAGTGCACTGTATTTCATGTATTTTACAAATCTCCATATACTCCCCATGACATAACAACCAGATATGTGCTATGCTAAGCCTTTATTCAGTGAACTCTCAACAACAACATAATCAATCATAATCCTACGATAATAACTAGTTTACTGAACTAAATAACTTTTGAACTAACTACACACAATATGGCCTTGATGCGGATTTTGCAACGAATCCTCCATCCAATAAATTGTCTAATTCCTGTCTAATAAATGTTTCATGTGCAACGGTAAACCTTGGATTAGGAATCTCAAACGGCAGAGGGGGATCATTATCACGAAAAAACACAGGCACACCATTCACGACCCAGTCCAAGACGATGTCAGGTGCTCCGATTTTAATCCAAGCCGATAACTTCTTTGATAGGCGATTCATCCTGAATGATCAGTGTCATTGGCAGGAGGTGTTGAACCAGGCTACCCATTACTCGAGAAATTTCTCCGACCGTAATACCCAGAGTGACCTCGAAATGGACGTCCGCGACCCCGATAGTTTCCACGCTCGGCGGCCGTGTTGTTGCTTTGAGCATTGTGTAATTGCACACAGGCTTGAATAGCATCAATGTCCTGGGAATTAAACATTGACGTATTTCCTCGAAACTGTCTATAAAGCTTGCCGACTCCTTCCCCTAGCGAGTTAGAAACCAACATCAAGGATTTTTCTTCTTGAATGTAGCGAAGCGGCGCAACAGCAACCAGCATTAAATTATCAAGTTGTTCTTGTGGAATATCACGGCCTGGTTCCAGTGTCAGCAGTATTTTCATTAATGTCTCAGCATAACCACCACAGGAATGTACAATAGTGGCCTTCGCCTGCTCACTTCTCTTCAGGCCTCGCCTATTTTCATCCAACTTCAGATCACGTGGTAACTTGACTTTGCTTAAGGAGTCCTTCAAGGCCCTAAATTCAGCCTGTATATCTTCAGAATGATTCACACTGCTCTGTCTGAAGTCTCTATTGAATTCATCAAAATGTCTGGCCAGACCATGTGGTGGGCCAACATGAAATTTCAATGGATCTGCATCTTGATCTTGCCTGCTTCTCAGGGCGTCCTCCAGTTGCTGGAATCGTTCTTCATTTTTCCTCTGGCCATCCAACAATTGTCTAAGAGCATCTTCCACCTTCAGCTCTTTGGCACCAGGATTATTTTCATCTTTCTTTCCTTCTTTTTGGTCTGGATTTTCAGTGTCAGACATGTTGGTGAGAGTTCACACGACATAAAGACACCAGGTGGCATCTTCATCTAATTGCCCTCAAAATAGAGAAATTTGTCATTTTGCAGAGGGGTATGTAAACTTTTGGGCAGAACTGTATGTGGATAAATTGAGAGGTACTTGTACGTGTATGTAATTCCTGTTAAGGACATTAAATCATACAAAAACAATAAAGTCCATGGAATTAGCGTTTCGTATTGCATTGATTCAAGTTGACATAGCCATTACCTGCATGGCATCCAAAAGAGGGAGGTTATTAGACCTTGCCGCCTATTCAAGAGAGTTTCTTGTACGAGCAGCTGCAAGGTGTTCATTGATGGCATAGCCAAGAGGCTCTTGGGTGAGACAGGAAGCCAAGAGGCTCTTGGGTCAGACAGGAAGCCAAGAGGTGAGAACTTGATGATCAAAAACACAGGGTTGAAATATGAAAGGGACACGATGGAGAACGCTCTGTGTCAGATGCTAAGTGGCCCCTGCAGGCACCTTCCTGTAGCTATGAGGTGCCTGCCATCCTGGCCTAGAGTATTTATTGATGCAACTCAGTGCAAGGCATGCTGGTCCTTATAAATATGTGGCACGTTGACCCATGATCAACCTGTTTTGGATGGCATGGGGTCCTTAAATTTATAAGCGATGTGTTGACGCATGCTGAACAAGCATGGGATAAATTGATTTTATCACAGTTTTTCAAAGAAAATAATATTGTTTTCTTCCATTCTGGCGACCACCACATCTTTGGGTGATTGTGAATGATGCAGGATCATGCATGGGCATAATTTGGTGGGGGACGGGGGGGAGACATTTTGGACTCTGGGGGACATAATATGAAATGTCCCCCCCACTTTTTTACCCTGCCATACAAAAGTTCAGAATTCAAAAATATAAAAAAGACCGACTGACTTAGTTATTTGAGGATCCGAATGAAACAATCTGTTTTCAGAATTCAACAGGATATATTTTCCCCATTACTTTATCCTAAATAGAGCAGCTCTTTCAGAATAACCACATGATATCAGTTGAAACTCATTATACTGAATGGGTTGGCCCCTTCAATGCCATTTTTGGAAGGGATAAAAGTGACCTACCACATATTTGTTTTGTGATATAAGTTTTGCTAATATCCAAGTTATGACAAATGACAACAGCAGGTCCTGCATGTGCCTTTCTGTCATCATGAATTATTGTGAAAAACTGGAGACAAGAATTTCAGACTTATCAAATTTTGACCACCCTGAAAATGACCTGTCTCCGCCGACATTTTCTTTGAAAGATCGCATCACAAAAACTTGTACAGGATCCTGATTCAATTAAACTCTTCTATACATTGAGACTTGACTATCATTCTTCTAAAATCTAGTTACCAATAGCTGAAATAATATTCTGTGTAAGCGCAATAGGTTGTTGTGTCAATGTCCCCAATATTGCGTCACTAGCATCACACCAGATTTGTTTCTTAATAAAAAAGAGAGGGACACACATTCTGTGAGAAAATCTTGTGTCTGACGTTGTCTGAGAACCCTAGAAAAAAACTGCAATTGGACCGCTGAGGCATGCTGATAGGGAATTGCATGCACATTTTCCCAGACTGCCAGTTTTGAACAAATCCCTACAAAGATTTTTACCCAAATTGTCATTAACATCACAATGTCATTAGCATCATGACAAAAATTACTTATTGCCTTTATTGCACCAAAATTTTGTTGCAGGTGACCGGAATTGAAATCGGTTGATTATGTATTATCAAATGAGGTTTCAACAGAATATTACCTAACATTTCTGCATTTTCCTTGCATCTGACATGCTTAGTATGAAGTTTGATGCTTCTCTGAAACTACTAATCAATGTGGGGTGCCGATGACATTTTACCATCGTCGATCCAGTATCTGAAATATGGTTCAGCAGCGACATTTGGCACTTGAGGGAGTAG
The DNA here is from genome assembly GCA_026936325.1 of Platynereis dumerilii. Classification (NCBI taxonomy): domain Eukaryota; kingdom Metazoa; phylum Annelida; class Polychaeta; order Phyllodocida; family Nereididae; genus Platynereis; species Platynereis dumerilii. Next base: position 698,539 of record JAPTHN010000132.1, read on the forward strand.
CGGAGATTTTCTTTGTTGTTAAGAATCCAAACTATTGGTAAAAAGAGTATTTATGTTTCTGTTTTTAAATTTCTGGTTCCAGAAAAATGTTCTATCTCAATAACTATTGGTCATGGGGACCTGAAATATAGTTTAATGTGTGCAGAATAGCCACTTTCCCATACGTTGGTAACACATCCTTCAGCTCAAAGTGGTGTGGATTTGAAGTTATAGGTGTGATGCTAGTGACACATATATTTGGTATTTTAATTGACAAAAATGCAGTATCCCAAAAATAATTGGTACTATAGACCTGGAACTTGGCCCAAAATGTGTAAGAGACTTGCCTAATCATTGGTAGTAGATTATTTAGCCCTAAGTGGTCAGAATTGTTTAGTTACAAGTGTGATTTATTTGACAGTCAAAAACATTACAGCTGCATTTATCACATCAGTACAGATCAGCAGAGCATTGGGACCCTTGGACATGAAAGTGCAGTGATAGCTGATTGTTTGACCTACCCAATGCCAACTTAAAAAGGCATTTCTGGACCGAAACATTTTCAAATTTTTTTCAGCTGAAATTTCAAGGTTTTCAAATTTTGACCCAAATATGATTGAAAGGGATGACCCTTAAATCTCAATTGTACTAAGTTATCACTATTTACCGGTCACATAAGTTTTGTTTACACCGGCTGTTTGATGAAACTCAGATTAGCTTTCAATAGTGTTTCAGGATGTTCAGGTGGTCAGCTGTGGCCCATGTTGGAACATCTGAGTGTATTTGGTCCACCGTTGCAATGTTCTTCCTTTTCAGCCTTTTTAGCCATCATTAATTTGTCTGTAACTTCAGCCATGCAGCCATTATAGCAAGCAGGTGTCCATATACATCAGAATCGGAGCTCCTCTAGGTCTTCAGAGAAGCCTCTCAAGATTAGAGGTGATATGATTGTGGTAATTATCCTCCTGAATTCCAGACACTGAGTTGCAATACATAAAATATGTGCTGGGCATCGATTGGAAAAAAAGCAGAACTCTGAAACCAAGGTCTGATTTTGCACAGATCGCAAGAATAGTTACCCTTCTTGTGAAATGTGCCCTGACTGAATTAAAAAATATGCCTGCACTTCAATGGTATTATAGATCTCTTGAAAATCTTGAAAATATAGAAATTAAGGACCAGGGAGACAGACATCTGTGACCAGTCTTCGACGAATTTTTCTGAAATATGATAAAATTTTCTTAGAAGGTTTTTGTGAGTTTAAAGAGTATTTATTATGAAAATAATCTGCCTGAAATGGTCAACACATCTATTCAATATTTAATTTTTTGGAATATTTTCACACAAAGTGGCTTAAAAAAAAAAGGAAAATAGCCCCCCAGACCAAAATTAGAGTGGTTACCCCTAACACTGAGACCCTGCGCGTACAGGGTTATTCACAGCTAGATTAACCCACTTTTTACTTCATAAATTGATCAAGCTATCTTCAAACAATCTGAAAAGAAATTCCCATGTATATATTATTGTACACCTAAATTACCCTTTATATCTGTAGTAGTCAAAAACATCCAGGAAGAAGGACATGTAAGCCTTGGGAAGCCACGTTGAAGGCCTATATTTCCTATCTTCACTGAATGACATTTTTTTCTTTGTTCAAATTATCCTGCATCCCACATCTGAGATTCTCCCAATTCTGCAGATTTTGCATTTTTCATACACAAAATTTGTCTCTGAAGTAAACCCTATAAGTGTTTTATTGGGCTGATTCACAGTTTGTCTTCATCCTCTCTATCCAAACAATATTTGTTACAGTTTTCTGTTTGCCTGTCCTTCTTTTCTCAAAGTTAATAGAGCAATTGGAATATTTGAGACATCTGATGAATTTTTAATCCATCTTTTGCCTTTTCCCACTTTTTGGTTTGCTTTAATCCACAAACCTTGGTTTAAATATGCATTGAAGACAAAAACTCTTTCTTGCTCAAATAAAAAGGCAAATACAAGACAGACCAGCTGCTTCAAATCCTCAATCAACTCTGGCTTTATGGAACAAAACCCGCTATTTCCAAAGTGTTCTACAATACCCATAACCTTTATTCTGCACATCGTTTTGTGTACTGCAGTTAGTTAGTCTGGTCGTACAATATCTTATGCTTTAGACCATGTTATTTTCCTGTAAATTTAGTGTTTTACATGGAAGGCACTTCAACAAAACACAACTGCATTGGCATGTACCACTAAGAATTCTAGGCTTATCAATTTCTAAGAAAATTTCTAGGCTTGTTAAAGTCTGTCTGAGAGTAACAGTTAGACTATATATGTATCAAGAAAAAATGATTTATTAACAAATGTATCCTGAAGAAGTTTTTCATTTCTCCATCTTATTTGTTAGGCGCTGTTTTGAGAAATAGAGATGATTATAAAATATCTCCCTAAAATCCTTTCATTCTCCCTGAAGAAAACAAGAAAATCTCTAAGAAGTTTGCAATTACTTTAAACATTTCTCAGTAAATACTCCCTATAGTCTTGCAGAATATTGCCAATTACTCAAATTCACTTCTCTTTTAAGCAGCCAATGCTTCAACTCTAGTTGCAGTTATTTATAGTTTATTAAATTTCCCCTTGTGAATTTCCAAACACGATTTTGTGATTTAATAAAGCTTTGTTGGAAATTTAATTAAGTTAAATGCTATGCTGCTTACTGCTTTCAGACCTGTTGATCCCCACAAGTTTGATTAAACAATTGTTTATAGAATGTTGAATCTCAGAGTTATATGAGAAATGCACTTGTCAATATGAAACAATAATTACTAATATCAGACTTAATCAAAATTGCCAACCATGTCTTTGAAACTAAGAAACTATCAAAAGACTATAGATGCATCTGAAAAGATGACTGTTAGTTTCAACTAATCACAACAGCCAAATGGTACTATTTGCTGATGATACAAATTTACTGTACACGGGACAAAATATAAACACACTAACCTCACACATAAATTCTTCCCTTAATGGTATATTCAAATGGTTCTCAACTAACAAATTATCACTAAATGTTGAAAAAACTAACTTTGTGCTGTTCCACGGAACATGACAGACAGTCCCAGATTTTCCTTTTCCAATTAGAATAGATGGTAAACCAGTTAAAAGAGTACCTGTTGTGAAATTCTTGGGGACATTTCTCGATCAAAACATGAATTGGAAAGAACATATCAAAATTAAATCTAACCAAGTAGCAAAGGTTAATGGTGTGCTGTGCAGGCTGAAGCATCAACTACCCCTGAATATTTTAAGGACTATATACAAAAGCCTGATACTACCGCATTTTAACTATGGCATAATATCATGGGGAAACACAACTAGTAGGGAATTCAAACGATTAAAAACCCTGCAAAAGGAATCTGTGAGAATAATTTCAAATTCAAAATACATTAGTCACACAGACTCGCTTTTCAAAAAGTTGAAACTATTAAAAATAGATGACATCTTCAAATATAGCTGCAGCAAAACCTATCATAAATTAAACAATGGCTTAATGCCAATTTACTTTCAAATTGAACTTGAACTCAATAGTCACATCCATTCCCATAGTACCAGACAACAGAATCTCATCCACACACGTAACATCAATAGTGAGCTCCTAAAGCAAAGTATTAATTTCAAGATTTCACATTGTTGGAATAACCTTCCCAGAGAAATAAAAGACAAGACACATTTATCAATTAATTCTTTTTCAAATAGTATCAAGAAGTACCTTCTATCTCACTACCAATATAGTTGTAATAAACCCGGCTGCTATGTATGCAGCAACTGACTACTACTATTTTAATTCTAATTTAATACTCATATAACTTACAACTTTAAGGGTTTACATATTTATTTTGCTTTACTGATTGCTAATCACATCCATCGCATAACTTGACTGCACCCACATTTTCCTCTTATATTAAGAATTATATATCATAATGCACCATTTTTACATCATTATTATTCATGCATCACTCCTCATCCTTGTATTATATCCCATTCTCATAACTCTTTCATCACAGGGGGTGTTCCGATAACAGTTATATTTAACTAGTGGAACACCTCCTTACCATACACTTGAATTGTTATAATGATTTTACTTTACTGATGGAATGTGTGAATATGTGAAAGTGCATTGTTGTATATATGAGCGGTATGTGTGGTAAAAACAAATAAACAAATCAATCAATCAATCAAGTAAAAATTACCGAATCTACATATGGTTTTGGCTCACATTTAGCTGGGTCATCGCTACTAATGTCATGTAAACTAACCAGTTATAGGAGTAGCTGGAACAGGGTCAACCATCAGTAAGAGTGCTGCCATTTGATGCAATTTTCATCAATGACTCTGTTGGTATTCTATGCAGCTGTACCGCACCATGCATAATATGTCATCAAACTCATAAATCCAAATTGAGCATGTACATGCAGGTAAATCCTGTCAAGGATATTAAGTCATACAAAACAATCAATGTCTTATGTGCCATGAAAATATAAATACAGAGACAAAAATAGATATGTTTGAAAAATTGAATGATGCAAGTCCATGGGATTAGCATTTCGTATTGCATTGATTCAAGTTGATGTAGCCATTATCTGCATGGCATCCAAAAGAGGGAGGTTATAAGACCTTGCTACTTATTCAAGAGAGTTTCTTCTACGAGCAGCTGCCGGGTGTTGTGCTGATGGCAAAGTCAAGAGGTGGCTCTTGGGTCAGACAGGAAACCAAGAGGTGAGAACTTTATCACAAAACACAGGGTTGAAATATGAAAGGGGCAGGATGGAGAACGCTCTGTGTCAGATGCAAAGTGGCCCCTGCAGGCTTCTTCCTGTAGCTATGATGTGTAGACCTACCATCCTGGAAAAGACAATTTATTGCTGCAACTCAGTGCAAGGCACGGAGGTCCTTATAAATATGTGGCACATTGACCCATGGGCCATGGTCAACCTGTATTGGACAGATTAATTTGATCACAACTTTTCTGAGTAGATAATTACTTCCATTACAACCATGTCTTTTGGTGATTGTGAATGATGCAGGATTGTCTTCATAGCCATTAGCAAATGCCAGAAAAATCCTTCCTGAAGTATGGAGCTACATTGTACTTCTATTATTTTCATTTGTCTTTCTATTTTGCAATTTTTTCCATTTCCATTTCCTTCCACGCAGCTTTGGGTTTTAAATATACATTAAATACGAAAGCTCTTTCCTTCTCAAATGAAGTTCTAAAGAAGTTTAAGACAGATCGACCTCTTCTGCCAATGTTTCAAGCAACTGTGGCTTCATGGGCCAAAACACCTTTTTTAAAAGTTTTAATTGCGAAATTTGTAAGGTCTTTTGAACACTATGGTTGGCTGCAGCGTTTAGGCTCAGGTTTGTATTAAATGGTTCTACTTAAATTTTTCTGTCGTAAATATACTGCAAAAGATAAGTTGTATTTCTAAGGTACTACTTGTAAGAATTCTTGGCTTATTAGAATCCAGCTGAGAGTTGCCCTTGTGCATATGTATCTTTTGATTGGTTCCAAGAAAAACCATTGTATTCTTCTTTTTAGAAAAACATTCTCACCTCTGCATCTTATTCATTTGACACTTCTGCGAAATATGCCAGGGGATAACAAGAATCTGTTCTGAAAGCATTTCTAAACTCGCAAAATAAGCAAGAAAATCTCCAATAAGTTTGCAACTTTACATATTACTTCAAATATTTGTCAATCAAGATCCCTCCATCTCGAAGAATATTGCCAAATGCAGGCAATCACACAAATCCACTCTCACGTTCAGCAGCCGATGCTCCTAGCAAGAACAGGCACTTGTTTTTGGTGCCTAATTGCTCATAATTGGCACGGTGAGGCGTATAAAGTGCATTGTCGAGTTGTGCAGGATTGTCAGTGAAGTACCATTTCTTCAATGCTAAAGTAGCATTGCTCATGCAGCCTGTTGTATCACCCAGGTAGCCTGTAACATCGACCAGGCAGAATGCAGGATCACTCAAACAATCCAGAGACCCTATACTAGAGTAGTGTTGGAGAAGCAGAGAGCGGTTTCAGCCAACCATAAGCCTCTCTGCATTAGCAGATTGTGCAGGAGTGTCGGCGAGATTCCTTTGCCTCAATGAAAAGTTGTATGACCCAATAGGATCGCCCGATCAGTCTCTGGCATTGCCTGAGCAGTCTCTGGCATGGACCAAGGTCTTCAGAGGCGAGGCTTTTTTAGGTCTTTTGAATCATCATCACTTTGTCTGCTTCGCCTCATGTCCGGTGATTTTTCTAGGAATAATGAATGATGATGAATTTTGGGGTACACCGTCGATTAGATTTTCAGGGTCATCAGTTGAAATTAGCTGAACGTTCGGCTCTTTCCTGGAAATGTAGAAATGTCCTGGAAAAATGTCCTGAATCTTTTCCGTGAGAACGAGGCATGACTGCAATCTTAGTAAAATGCTATGTTAACCTCCTTATTTATGATAGTGATCAGACCTCACATATTAAGCCATGGTTAATTATTTATTGCAATAGATACATCAAAGATCATAGCAGACACAAACTCTGATTGTTGTTTTCGTGTTAGATAGTGACTGGCCTTGGCTCTGAGGAGACAAAGAGACCTCATTTGAGTTGTCAAAGACTGAAATCACAAGCTTAGCCCAACAAAGGAAGCCAATGAGAATTTTGGGAACTTGGAAATATCAATTTTTTTTGTCAAATCTTTTCATCTTTTGAATATTCATGAGATTAAGAACCGGGCTTCAGAATTTTGAACGGCAAACAACAGTTTTGTTGGCTTAGCAAGAAATCCCCTGTAAATCACGGTACAATTTACCAGATATGCAAAAGCTTCCAGTTCAGATGGAGGACTTCAAATGTCAGATGCAAAATGGCCCCAGCACGGCAGGTGTCTTCCTGCAGCTACATACATGTGTGACGTGTCTGCCATTCTCCTTGCAAATATCTGCTACACTATCGGTGGTCACCTTGTTTTGGATAAGTTATTTAACTAAAATACAGTTACTTTCAAGATAACCAATTTAATAGACATATTTGATATGTTTACGTGTACATATTGTACGTAAAGGGTGGCGTGCTTGTTCACCCAGCAGTAATTAGCTGGCTTCCTGACTCTTTGTTTACCTTTATCTGAGCTGCATTGACTTTGGTGGGACGTTTTGGTAAATGGATCATCTTAGAAGTGGTGGGATGTGATGAAATCAGACAGCCAGTCCTAAAGATTTTTTTTTGCCCAATTATAATGTGTGACCAACAGGTATGTAAAATTTAGAATGAAATCCGATGGCCTAAATTGATTGTTATCTATTTTTAAATTTTTTTGGAATTTTTGGATGTCAAAGCCACCAAATTTAACGTATGTGACTAATAAATGTATGTTATGTAATGTTATGTTATCCTATTTGGCTTATAGGCCATCATTATCTTAGACCATTAGAGAAAATACACCACTAATGTCTTTCGCATGGGAACTTAAAACACAGTGGCATCGCATTTGACCATAACGGCAAAAGGTCAGTTGCTCCTTGTTTTTCATTTTCCTAAGTCTATTTACTATTTTATGAGCAATGCTGCTGTATGGTGAAGAACTTCAGCAAGTCAGTCATCAATTATTTCGCATTGCTACTGGATATGCATTATCTTGTGTCACTTTGATAATTTTGATTTATTCAAATCACTCCTTTTCATGCAAAATACACAATGAAGTTTCTCTCTCAGAACATTGGATTTGAAGGTATCAGATTGGAAAACTTACCGTGTGTCATAAGACTAAGGATTTGAAGGATATAACTCCAAGGCAGGAAACATAACATGTTTTTTAAGAATTTTGAAAAGCATTGTAATATCAGTCTATCTACATTTTAATACAGATGGGAATATGATTCTTCAAATCATCTCAAGATGCATTGTAAAACAAAGTTAACGTTCTAATAATTTATTAGAACTACAGTCACTTCCCACTTCCCTGTATCATTTGGAGTTACATGTATACTAAGGTGACATTGTCAATTTGATTGAAATAAATCACTATCCAACCTATGGGTTTTCAACAATGACGCAAATCGTCATTTGTTGTTACACATTCCCTGCCAGCACCAAATGACGATTTTTGGAAACTGAACTTGCTAACATGATTTAAGTAAATCACTCCAAAGAAATGAAAGAAAGTACATCAAGAATCACACACATCTCCAAGGCAAGAAACATAACATGCTATTAAGAATCAAGAAAAGTATAAGTGTGGCAATATGAGACTACCTATATTTAAATATATTCTGAATCGAAATTGCTGAGCCAATCAAATGCCATGTACCCAGAGAAGTGATGCCATGAAATCAGTCATAACAATATTGGTCTGTAGAGTGTGTTATTGGCTTGTTGAGATTGTTTTTGGCATGGCTGTCTCCATTATGTCCATGCACTTAATTGGCTTGGGGTAGGACGAAATGTCTATCATTTTATGAATATCCCAATTTTACATATTGGGGGATAATTAAGTAGATTACATATGAAACAGTAATTTATAGAGAGTTATTACTAACATGTATAGGTCTGAAATATTTGGTGCAGAATATAACAAATATTCAGAATTTGTAATAAGGTCATTGTAGATTACGTACAAAATTTTCCAAAGACATTTTTCGGAAAGGATAATAATAAATAAATAATAATACCGAAAACAAGAAACTTCACCTATGTGTAGGTGAAGTTTAATAATAATAAAATGAAAGACAATAATATGATTCTCCTGTAAGTCGAATCATAATTATTTTGCAGCATAATCTCTGTTACTAGGGCCAAGAGAAAACATTTTATCCTCAAGCGGCCGTATTTTCCCTGGGGCCTGAATTACCCCATGTTACCCTATTAGGCCTACATAAGAAAACATAATTCTTGAAGTCATAACAGCACAATGCAATTATCATACTATCATCCTGTCCTATTTGTCTAAAGAGTGTAAAAAACAAACAATGCAGGACATAAATCATGTAGCATCCCTACTAGATTCCCTAGTAGCAGCTGAGCACATAAATTTTCATTGTGATGTTACATTATTTCTTCTGCAACGTTGTCTAATTAATCATGGTTGACCACTGCCATGCGAAATAGAGCTAAATATAGTTTGCTTTTGATATTTTACTGGATTGTCATAACTGGTTTTTTTTTTCACATGGTTTAAAAAGAGAAATTCTTACCTGTTGTTTCATTGTTATCAATAAGGTTTTACAGATGAGTTAGTTCCATCATGATTATTTTTTACCCATTCGCTGAAGATGCAATAATGGGACCTTATATTACTTTCCTAGTCCAAATAAGATTTTACTGGATTGCATTATGTTTTCTCAGTTTTCTTTAGTTGTTGGTCACAAGTATGATATAATGCTTATTCAAAACTTGCCAATAAAGGATTAGAATGCATATTGTCAAAAACATAGGTATTGTCTAACTTAGACTCATATTAACAGCTTGTTGCTAGCTGTTTTGTCTATGAAATAAGCAAACATAATATTCTTGTAATGCTCTTTCGAGTTCACAAATTATAGTGGAAATGATACCAAGGGCTGTTTCAATGGAATTTTCATTCATTATAAGGTATGTAATATTATAATTCAATTTATATAACATTCTTAATATTGACTCAGGCAAATTCAAATCAATTTGGTAATTTATATGATACAGTGGGGTGCGAAAGTTTGGGCACCCTTTGAGAGGGGTCACATTTTTTCAAATTTCAAACAAACCATTTGCAGAATCTTTCCAACGTGAATTGTGTGAGTGAAGGATACCCATGCACTCAATTTTACCCTGAAAGAACAATGGAAATATGAAAATGTAAAAAATTACAGGTCTTTTTGCCGGATTTTACATGTGCAAAAGTTTGGGCACCCCTACAGTTTCTGATCCTGATTTTTCTATAACTCTACATAAAAGCAAAATAAAAGCTCTGAAATGCTTTGGATAATAATGTAAGCATCCCAGGACTTCATTTTGTGTGACTTTTTTATTTTGATTCCTAACAAAATGACTCCAACTGTTGCAAATTTCAGGTACCTGAGGTACGTCAGATTATTTGATAAAATTTCAATTCTTTTGAGTCCAGGAGCTGAAAAAGTTGATTTATTATGTTTATTTGTCACCACCTAAACATGAGTGATTATTCTTTTAAGGACTTTTGGAGCAAGTCAGACCTAAATCCAACTAGAATACCTAAAATTCCACAAAAGTTCAACTTTCTCGGCATCTATGTCAGAGTACCTCGGCATTTCTAGTAAAAATATTTCCGAAACCTTCTGTATTTGTCTTGTGTTGTGTGGAAATGACAATTTTGCAATTATTACAGTGATCATGCGTAATTTTTGGCCTGCCTATTATTGCCCTTGGAGAGTCAAACTTGTTTATCACATTCTGGTGTATTGGAGCGATTCCATTTCAATGCATTTTTTTACTCGCTTGCCTCAAAAACCAAAAATGACTGGTCCAGAATATTCCCAAATAGTTAGATGGGTCCTTTGGCATGACTCAGGCAGTCAGATTCAGCTATATAATTGTGATACCTTGTATAGCTTGGCTTTTCACATCTGCATGCTGACGGTGGAACGATGCATCTGTCAACCACATTCAGTGTCGCAACTGTGGGGGTCTCTGAGGATGACATATTAGATTTAATTGCAACAAAATGGCAAAATTGACTAAATAGAAACAAATTAACCCCAAATTGAATTTTTTTTCAGCAAAAATAGTCCCTGGCTGGAATTACAAAGTTGAACTGCACATTAATATTTTTAATTTTACTAGATGTTAACCTAAAAAATAATGTAAATCTTTAATATTTTTGGTTATTTTAGATAAAATGTTAATTTTAGGTAAATGAGAGGCTAACCAGGACTCCTGCACCAGAAATGTTCAAAACTTTCAGTATAACTGGACATGTGCAATTGATGCCATAGGTATCACAAAGATGCAACGGTTGGAGTCACTCTGTTACGGAGAACAATAAAAAATGCACAAGAAATGAAGTCCTGGGACGCTTACATTATTATCCAAAGCATTTCAGAGCTTTTATTTTGCTTTTATGTAGAGTTATAGAAAAATCAGGATCAGAAACTGTAGGGGTGCCCAAACTTTTGCACATGTAAAATCCGACAAAAGACCTGTAATATTTTACATTTTCACATTTCCATTGTTCTTTCAGGGTAAAATTGAGTGCATGGGTATCCTTCACTCACACAATTCACGTTGGAAAGATTCTGCAAATGGTTTGTTTGAAATTTGAAAAAATGTGACCCATCTCAAAGGGTGCCCAAACTTTCGCACCCCACTGTATGAAAATAGTAATAGGAAAAAGCTAGCAAAACAAAATAATCAACAAATGCTGATTGACCTGCAATATCACCTTGAGTCATATATATTTTAATGCACAACTTATCCTTTTCAGTTCAACCATTTGACAGATAACGGAAGCATTTGGCAATGGTTGGGGGATGCTACATGATTTATGTCCTGCATTGTTTTTTTTATACTCTGTAGACAAATAGACAGGATGATAGTATGATAATTTTATTGTGCTGTTATCATTTTTAGAATTTTGTTTTCTTTGGTATGACAAATAATGGAAGCATTTGGTAATGGTTGGGGGGGGGGGCTTCATTTGAGATGACCCCACAAAATTGAAAGTCCAGTCATCACTCACTTCCAATATTTTTTTGATGTAAGTTTCGGTTTTCAATCAAACTTTGAATAACAGACTGTATAAAATTAATGAAAGTGCATACGAAGGGAGCTTTGCATGACAGGTACTAAGTTTAGCATTTAAAACAGTAGATTTGCAATTGACCACAACGTAAAATGGTAAAATGCATGCTGTTTTTCATTTTTACTCCAATGGGACACATGCACTTAATATGTGAGAAGTTTCATTTACTCTCTTTAAAGTGATTTATTTCAATCACTGTGGGTGAGTTCTCAATGTCCAGGTCTGATTTATGTATTGGACAAGTAAAGAAATAGTCTGAACATCAAAATGAGTACTCTTGTCCTACAGCAGAACATTTAACTGTTGCAGTTGTGGTGGTGTTTTATTGGCTTTCCTTTGTACAGAAAAAAATTATTGTGAGATAACTACCATTTTCAATGTTCTTGATCAGATAGTGAATTTTTTGTCCTCGCTGGAAACCAATTAGTTTATTGTCACTGAAGGAAATGAGACTTGATCTTTCTCAGTTTCTAGCAATTTTAATAAATCAAAATTACGAAATCACATTGGTATATTATGTCTTGATTGTACAGTAGGCCTATTATTGATTTTGTTTTAAGATTGCTTTGAGATTATTTCAAGATCGGTATTTTCTAGCATGCTCAGGCATTGATGGTCTGAAATGGCCAAACTCACACTTTTTCACAATTTTTAGTAGTATGTATTTTTTCCCCAATGTGATTTTCTTACAGTCAATAATCATATGATAATTGACCAGTTTTCCAAATGGTTCAAAATGTGATTCAACTGTATTCTGGATTTCTTCATCAGGACATTTGAACACAAATTTTTCTGCACTAAATAGTGATGTCCAGGTTAAAAGTGTCCCACTGCAATGGCTAAAATAATATCACTGATTTTGCATACATCATTGATATGAGACATGGGATGATCGTGGTACACTTATCTGTCAAAAAGTAGCATTTTCTGGGCATGCCCCTGATCCCTATGATGTCTGCTCATGTATACTGTTCAGTGATTCATAGTTCTTTAACTCTTTATTTACTTTCTTTGGACTGATTTATTTAAATCACTGTTAGTCATTTCACTTGGCCAATACTCTGGTAGAGGTAAAAATCTAAAAGACAAAATGAAAAGCAAGGGCACTTGACTGGTTTGCCAAATGGTCAAATGCAATGCCACTGTGTTTTAACATTTTTGAACTGATTAAAACATGTTTAATCCTTAACTTACAGCGAAACACTTTGATAAAGAATTAAAGTGGACTGTGGCACTGTGAAAATGGTACTTCGTGACTCACGATAGCCAATGAAGTATCATCTTCTCTCCTTTCAACATGGGAAACATAGAGGCTGTATGATTAGTCATGATCAAGAGAAAGCCATTTGACTTCTCATAACGGATTTTAGAGTGAAAATCAGATGCATAATCCTCTCGTTTGGCTGTCACCAACAAGTGGGATAAGTCTCCTTCAATCAAATTAACATTGAAAGTATTGGGTTTGATCATGACAAATCATCAGCATGATGACACACGAAGTGCCATTTACTCAGTGCCACAGTCCACTTTAATTCTATATCAAAGTGTTTCGCTGTAATAAGATAAACCAAAAGTAAATTAGACACTGATGTTACTTTTATTTATCTTTTTTCACGGCTGGAAAATTAAATTAATTTTGGAAAGTTATTCATTTCAAGATTGTTTTGAAGGGTTAAATAAATGCAAATATGATGTTTTATCTTGAGTATGAAATCAGATGGAACTTGATTTACTTAATTAGACTTGCAGCGGTAAATCATTTTTTGTTCTACAAGCAAATTAATCCTTTATAGTCAAATAGTCGAACTGAGTTTCAAACTAACATGTCTCACTGTATTACTGATACATGCCCATTTTAGTTATTAGAACAAAACAGAATTAATGTAATTTGGCATCAAACTATATCAATGATATTAGTATTGCTCTTTCAACCTCCTTAGACGGGTTGACATCATGTGGAAAAAGTATCAACAAAATGCAATTTAGGGTAATGGGTTGGAGCTTCCTGGTGAGGCAAGTAGTAGCAAAAAATTGCCAGTCTTGCTCCTTATTGGGCACTCTCACTTGCCTCATCATTAGTGTCTCTTCCTTGACGGCTGCCATTCATTACCCCTGTGACTCCATGCTTGCCATTGCTTGGGCTCCATTGATACCAGTGAAAGAAATGGAAAATTTTAATCGGCAAGTTCTCGGCTCGTGCAGCATTGGTGAGCATTTCCAAATTTTTTAAAGGGAAATAAATTCTTCCAACCGAGCAGTTTTTGCTTAAAATACATTCAGGGCTAAAAAATTAACATGATAATTGTAATTTCAAAACTGATCGTTGAGGGAGCTGCAGCATGGCACAGCTTCCCCTGTTTTTTCTACCAAGGGAGCTCAGCTCCCCGATCCCCAAATACCTAACTTTTCAGTAAATTCTAAATGTTTCTTGAAGTTATATTATAACAATGATTCAGTGCTTAATAAACATTAGTTATTTGCTTGGTATGGTCCACCACTTGCAAAGATGTAAAGTCTTTTCTGGCAGTCATTTGTTTGTAACTTCAGCCATGCAGCCATTACAGCCAATAGGGGGCCCTATTGTAAATAAGTATTTATACTTAATAGGTTTTACCCTCATGAAATAAAGTTTATCTATCTATCTATCTATATACATTAGAATTGGAGCTCCTCTAGGTCTTCAGAGAAGCCTCCCAAGATTAGAGGTGATATGATTGTAGCCATTTTCCTCCTGGATTTCAGACACCAAGCACAATACATGACATTGTATATGTGCAGTGCCTCGATTCGAGACAAGCGGAACTCTGAAACCAATTGAGTGCTTGATTTTTTGCAGATTGCTGTGAAATGTGCTGTGACTGGTTGAAAAATATCTGCAATTGTAGTTATAGGCTTTTTGGAAAATCGTGAAATTATAGAAATTAAGTTATTCTGAGTCTTAATACTGAAAATTCTGAAAAGAAATTACTGTGGTCAGTTACACTAAATTTATAGAATTTGACACCATTTAGGAAGAAGACAAAGTAAGCCTTGTTTGCTTCCTTTCTTCATTAAATGACATGGAGGATTGGGCTAAGTCCTGCATCCCACAACTGAGATTCTCCCAATTACCGCTGATGCAGGGTTTCTCAAACACATTTGTCGCTGAAGCAATCTCTGTTGGTGTGTTCTTGTGTGCATTGTCAGGTGCTGAGATTACAGCCTATTTTTAGCTCTTGTATGCCCCTTCAATTCCCTATGCATTTTGTATTTTGAATATAACTGTTTAAATCATTATTGTGAAGATTATGTGAATTTGGAAAATATATACTCTTTCTATCTATTAACAGTTGCTCATTCTATTCTCTAGATATAAATTGCATTGTTTTTTGTGTTTTTTTTGGCAGGTTTTTATTCTACAAAGTTTATGCGCACTCCATGCTGGTTTATTACTTTCGACTTTAAATAATTGAGGCATCTTTCCACTCTTCTCTCCATTTGTTCCCTCTAACTAACAGACTTGGGTTTAAATATGCATTGAAGACAAAAGCATCTGAAAAAACTCTTCCTCATCACATAAATAGCCAACACCGGCCGTTTCTGTAAACGTTCAATCAACTCTTGTTATAAGGAAGAAGACCCCCTCTTTTTGAAAGTGTTCTATGACACCCATGCAGTACCTTATTCTGAGGTTTATTGTGCACTACAGATGGATGCAGTGATTATACTTCAGTTGTTTACCGATAAATTATATTTCTCACATTAAATGTACTTCAATATTAATTGTCCATCTTTAGTTATTGATAATGTGCCAATTGAGTTTGTACCAAATTTTAACTTTCTGGGAATAAATCTAAATCAAAATATGTCATGGGGCGCTCATATTGATGGAATAATGAAAAAGATTTCTAAAACAATAGGTGTTATGAAAAGAATGAAAAACTATTTACCATCAAGTGCCTTATTAAGCATTTATCATGCATTGATTGGACCACATTTGAATCATGGAATTAGCATATAGGGTGGAAATGTTGGTAGGATTTTCAAAATGCAAAAAAAAGGCTGTAAGGGTAATAACTAAGAGCAAATACAATGCCCATACCACTCAGATGTTTAGACAACTCTAAATTTTAAAAATTCAAGACCTTTGTGCACTGCATGATTTCAAATTTTGTTACAAATATGAAAACTCTATTTTTACCTGAATATTTCCTACTAGAAATGCTGCAAAGAAATACTCATGTCCTTAATTTTGGCACAAGAACCAACCATCGCTATCGCTTGCCCGCTGGGAGCCATGAATACGCTAGAAACAGTTTATCGTACAAATTTCCGGAAACATTCAATGAAATGAATGAAATATAAGAAATAAGATATACACTCATAGTCTAACAGGTTTCAAATATTATATCAAACAACTTTTTTCAAATCATATGATGTGCCTTGTCTAATAGATAATTGTTTCATTTGCAACAGTATAGGCTAGTCAGCACATAACTAAAACCACCCATAAAAAGTTACTATATACTATAAAATTAAAATTAAAAAAGAAGATGAGGTTTATTTGTATTGGAGGTTTTATCTTACTTTGTTGTAGCATTGAATTTGTGTCATAAGTATGATATCTGCTCGGTGTGTCCCATCCTGATGACTGCGAGGATTTTCAGCTAATGGTATGATATTGGCAGCGACATCTGGGATGTCATAGAGGGACACCTTCTTTATGTATTTCATAACCGAACCTGTATTTGTAATGCTAAATTGTATGCTTGTAATCTAATCTGAATCTGAATCTGAATCAATCTAACACACCGACATAAAGTAGGCTGCAATAGTACATACAGAGTTGGTACTTCAAAGAATTCTTGGCTAATTTAAATATGTCTGAGATAAACAGTTATATGCGTCTTTATCCTTAGCATATAACAAGAAAAGCTGATTTATTACGGACTATATACATAAATACATTTTCACTTTTGCGTCTTTTTTGTTTGGTACTTCTGGGAAATACAGCAGATTATAGAATGCTTTCCAAAAGCGTTTCACTACTGCTGAACCAAAAAAGAAAATCTCTAAGAAGTTCGCAATTACTTAAAACATTTCTCCGTAAATACCCCTTAGTCTTGCGGAATATTGCCAATCACACATATTCATTCCTATTTTTAGCAGCCATTGTTTCCACATTAGTTGCAGTTATTTATAGTTTATCAGATTTCCTCTTGTGAATTTCCAAACACGATTTTGTGATTTAATAAAGCTCAGTTAGAAATTTAATTAAGTTAAATGCTATGCTGCTCTCAGCTTTTCAACCTGTTGATCCTTACAATTTGATTAAACCGCTGTTAATAGAATGCTGAACTTTAGTTATATGAGAAACGCTTAATAATGCAACATTGCTTGCTATGTCTTCAACACTCAAAAAAATATCAAAAGGCTAGACCACTAGAGATGCATCTGAAGTGATAATCAACTGTAAAATTCTGAAGTAAAATACCATTGTCTTGACTGGCATGGATTCAAACTCTTGTATTGGATTGTATAAATGCTTAACAGTTTATCATAAAGTGGTTAAAACTTCTATAACTTATCTTCTTAAATCTATTGGAATATAAGCATGGATGGAATCTCAAGAAGCAAAAACACTTTTTAATGTAAGAGTACAGTGTATGTAAAAAATTCTAACAATTTATAACAGAGTTATCTCTTTTTATGTCATGTCTGGATCTTGCCATACTTCCCAGATTGCCATCTCGTTAGCGACACGAAACTGTCTGAAGACATGTCATCCTGTTCCACATAATTCATCTTGATTATAGTTCATGTGTTCAACTAGAGCTGCTTCTGTTACAAATCCTTGTTAATAATTGTTCAAAACTCTATAATTATGACATTTTGTGGAAAAAATAAAATTCTTGAGTCTGGTACAGAAGGGGAACTGGAAATTTTCAGTGGACCGATATGAGCAAAATCTCAGCTGGATGTCGTAGTTTGTCGTACAGATGAGGCGTTAATATGGCGGCCCTTTGTATCAGCGTCTGTGTTGGGTAACTAAGGGACCCCTCATATATGGAGTAAATGTGAAACACATTGAAGACTTCTGCTCTCTTTTCCGTCTCATCAATCAACCTTCTTGACCGCCATTAGCTGGGCTTAGAGGGCCTCACTTCTATCTATCTATCTATCTATCTATCTGTCTATCTATCTATCTATCTATCTATCTATCTATCTATCTATCTATCTATCTATCTATCTATCTATGCCATCCTAACATTTTCATCATGCACTGTATAATGTATATACTTCATTTCCATTTCATTAAGCCATTTCTGGTTGTTTCATAGTATGTCGCACATTTTGTATATATGCACTGATGAATTTGTTTAATAAATCAAATCAAATCATATCAGAAGCTTTTCATCAAAAGATGTAGGATGGATGGATGATTCGAGCTTTATGTCCTATATTTTGCATTCGGGAGGCTAACTAGGTCATGAGGAGTATACAGCGATGAGGTAAAGGATGATTGAAACTGCTGTCCTACATGGATCCAATGACCTAGCCAGTGTTGAATTTGATTTGAACCAAAAAGTATTAACTGAGCTAAACCCTTCTTCACAAGTTGCATATTTAGGGTGGGGCCATTGGGCGACACCCCCTCCCCTCAGGCCCAAAATTGACGTGGCAGAGATAGGAAACGCCACAGAGCGCTGTGTATTCACCCCATGTAATGGCCCCCCTCAGGCCATTTATAAATATGCCCCTGATTCTCACTATTGATGTTGCAAACAAATAATAAGTGATAAACGACTAAAGAGGCAACATCGTCTCACTTTGATCTGTTACAGGCAATTACCTTTATTTACGAAGATGCAAGAAAAACTCGGCTAAGAAAAATTAGGCCCCTTTAAAATACACATGTGTACACAGAGTTTATGATTGCTTGAGATATTATGTAAAACTTCTTGTGTTTTAACATACTGCAATAGTCGGCTTTTGATCAGCCTTTCAAGTATAACCTTTGATAAAAAGTTCTCTGATAATCAGACAAAGCATAAAGGGTCGATCTTTACTCCACAAAAACATCTTGGAAATACTGAAAAAAGATTTTCCCTTATTATGCATTGCATTAATATATGAGAAGATAACATAATATTATGATCATGACAGACAAGACAGACTGTCAGATGAAATCTAGCATCCAAAGGGAAAACCTAGTAAGTCACATTTAAGAGTTCCTGAGAAAATTGGCTTTTAAGTTCCAGTCCTTGCAGTAAGAGATGGACTTAGGGGAGAGTGGGGCACAGTGAGACGGCAGGCACAGTGAGACAAAGCCCGTAGCGTCTAGCTGGTACTGTTAACAGATCAACCCTCTTTCACATAGTACAAAAAGTAAGTAAGTGAGAGACTGTCCTATTTCCTGAATGCCTACACAGCATATTGAGAGTGGAATTTCAATATTTTGGTTTTTAGCCAGTAAAAGTAAATAATTTTGCCAAACGACTTTTTGTTATAATTCCCAAGAAAATGGTATAATGCAAATCAGTTGCCAGTTATTCAAACCTTTATTATTTGTCTTAGTTTAGTGAGATGATGAACCACAATACAGGCATCAGGTCTGCAGGATTCAAAAATTTTATAAAGAGAGCTGCGCAGGGCACAGTGAGACAGTTTGTGGCGGGGCACAGTGAGACATCACAAAATACACTCGAAACAACCTGACTGTAATGCATAGCTCGCAATTCACTATTAAAAACAAAATGTCTGCTAAAAACTACTGATTTTAGTGAGTCATATCCCAAGGGAAGCATCCAAAAGAATTTTGATTAGTATGTAACAGGTGCGGCAGGTTAAAATAAGTTGTGCATGTGTACTGTGTGATGAAGTTTAGAAACATGCTCAAAAAGGACCTAAAAAATCATGTAGCTGGTTGCTTTTATAAGAGTACAGTTGTTTCTGTAGCAACAATTGATTGAACAATTCCGCAGGTCCTGAGGATTGGCAGTTATGGCAGCAGATGCCCTGTCTCACTGTGCCCCGCTTGCTGTTCACTATGCCCCGCCCATGGGGCACAGTGAGACACTTAACGTGCATGGACGTAACTCAAAATTTCTCCAAACCTGTGAAAAGTAGGAATCTGAAACTATTGGACAATATACCCAACGTCATTATCTCTAAAGTGGACCTGATCTCATTTACCTCCTTGCTGCCAACATTTTGGAACACTTGAAAATAAAAAAAGTGTCTCACTGTGCCCTGGTCTCCCCTACTGGGATTTGCCAGTGTCATTCTTGGGTAACAGGCCACTTCATGAAAATCTAAACTTAATAAATATATAGAAACATGTCTCAGAAGTCCTATTTTGACCTTAACTCAATTTGGTCCAAAATGTGACTTACTAGGTTTTTGGATGCTAGAAATTGCAGCTTAGATAGATGATAGATGATAGATATAGAAATGGTAAGTCTACTTAGTCCAGTCCTGACATGTTTTACTCCATATAAAGGATATTTTACTTACCCGGAATAGACACTGATGCAACGGGCTGCCATTTTAACATCTTATCACAAAAACATCCATCCGGGATTTTGCTTATGGGCAGTTTTACAGTAAGTGTCTCATGGGGGGTCAAAATAAAGTTGTGTAGATGAGAATTTCCTTTGTGCTATCATGAAATAAACATATTACTGATTCGTAAATCAACAAAAAAATCAACAAAAACAGAAGTGATTTCTTTGTTTATCACCAAATCCCCACACTTTAAAGTATGCAAGGTACGAATTTTTGAAAAAAAATTATGAAAAAAAGCATCCACACAAATACAATTTGAAACATTTTTTTAATGGAAATAGAGCCATATGATTGTATTGAACCATCAAAACCAATAAAACAACAACATTTTTTAGCAAATGTGGCAAAAAAAAATTTTTCCACAATTTTTATAACGAAAATTAAGAAATTTCACTTGTCATACCCTGAAAGTTTCTATTTTAGACTGTTTAGTGAGGTTTTAGTCTCAATGGGCCCATCATTGGCTAGGTATATAATCCCTAGGTTTCCTACAAACCCTGTATCAAGTTTTGTTGCTGTATGATTGAAACTCTTTGGGTTTGCCTTGTGTCAAAGATAACGTTCCAGAGAGAAAAATCTCCGAAAATCACCCAAAATCACCAGCTCAGAAAAAAATTAACTTGTCCCATAAACAAAATAATTGGGTATTATCTTGTAAAGTCATTCAGTTATTTCCAAGAAACTGCTGTTATAGTGATATATTACATAAAATAACTAACTTATACTCTGAAGTTTGGTTTTCTCATAATAGTGCAATTTGATGATGGAAAAACATAAATAGAAATTTTCAATATTTATAAATACCCTTTTTATACATCCAGAATAAATCATTTTGTAAAGCTGTGGCCTTTTCCTTGACGAAACCATTGTTAAAAGACTTGAATCATACCACAAATTTTGATGGGCTGGAGAGGACATTTTTTTGACATTGAGGATTTTGATATCTAAGAAAATCTATGTACATTGCCCGGATATTTTCTTAACTTGTATTTGTCACATTGATGTAGAGGCACATAACTGAGCACCGAAAACACAAATTGTTTGAGTTTCCTTCAAAACCCTGAGTGTTTTTTTCCATGGGCTGGAGAGGACATTTTTTTTGACATCATATTCAAGCCTCAAATTCTGAAAACTAGGTGTAGTTATTGAAATAAATGCTGTTGCTTTACCTTTAGACATGTCTCAAGCTACAAAATTGACACAAACAGTAGACACATCCTTAAATGCTTATTCATCATAGCATATAAAGTAACAAATGGTCTCTCAAAGACAAAATATTTGACACATATCATTTTTTACATTTTAGGGGACAACTCATTTTGTATATAACTTATTCGCATAAAACCTATTGTAATTTACACCCAAGACATAGGTCCAGAGAGGCATCACCAACTTGAATCACAACTGCCAGCATTTATGTTTGTGTGATGCTATAAAATTAGCAAAACTGCCCGTGAGACACAAAAATGAGCAAAAATTGGTCCTAAATCGCTTGTTGCTTCAAAACTAAACATCGTGGAAGGGTAAAATTTGGCACACATATATTTCAATGTAATACAAGACTGCCGCCACAACAAATTTCCGTGTACCTATCATACTTTTCTCGTAATATCTGCCTAAATATGAAAAATTGGCCGAGTGCAAATACCGTAAAACTGCCCTTATGAAGGTTTTATGAAAATTTCATGTTCTACATGAATTGCTGGTCTTGATTGTTGTATTCGAAATGTTTGTCATGACTGCGACTTGTTATCTTTCTCGGTATAAGATTCAACCAATAATCTTGGAAGGTGTATGTTAATGTCAATAATATTTCAAATATCTTTGATCTATGCTGTAACAGAAAGCTTTTAAGACAGCAAATATACTAAGGCAGTCTTGGAAGCATCTTTGCTACGATTGAGACAAAGAAATCTCATTTAAGTTATCAAATAAATCACAAGAGAAGCCTGTCAAAGGCAACTTTGTCCTGCCTTTGAAAAGTTTAAAACAATGCAATCAATTGCTTTTTCTCTAATCTTTTCATCTTTTGAAAATTCAGGAGATCATTTGTTGGGATTGTGCATTCTGAACAATGGCATAACACAGTTTGGCAGGCGTAGCAGTTAATCCAACATGCAGTAAATCATGATAGATGATACGCAAAAGCACCTGACTCCGGGAAGTTTGTGATTGGCTCTTTGGAGCAGTGAATCTCAAGTTGAACCAACCAATTTTTTTAGCCTGATGGCTCATTGTGACCTAAAGAATTGTCTAATTTTATTCCAATTTCTGCTGTCAAGAGGTTTCCCCATTCCGTCTGTCATATTACTGACTGCCAAAGAAGTAAACTATTTCATTACTATTCATCCAATACTATATGTATGGGTCATTCTCAATTTCAGGACAATTTGCGTCACTCCATTTCCCTGACATTAATTTGAATGCAATTGATATCTGAAATGCCACTCCACATCTGTTATTCATATTTCTATTTAGAACCACTGCATTTGGAACAGAAAGTCATTTATTAGACCTTTTTTGGTGAATTGTGTCCAGTAATCCGTGTCAGATCAGTCGTTTTTCCCTGTCACTGGACCTGACATGACAAAATCAAGCGTTAATTTTCCTCCTAAAGTACCATCATTTCCAAAGTTTCTATGCACGATTCATGAGAATATAGACTTGAACTAATATATGCATCATATTTAACTTTTTTCTTGTTTCATTTCATTGAATTAATTGATGTAAAAGACCTGTCACTAGTTTATGTTAATTTTTTTGTCCACTCCGTTACCAGGCATAGTTCGGCTCGCTGTTGTTTTTAATAAGCAATTTCCACTCAATTTCGTAAGATGCACATGCACCAAACTACCACAGCTTTGCAGATTTTCATTAAACGGGTATTTAACAAGTTAAGGCATAATTTTCATTGGAACATTCTTTGGTCCCACTAAAATGTCCACTCCGTTACCTCCAATTCCAAGCTTACCAGTGATACCTTTTCAAAGAAATTTTGTGTATATATTGCTGAGGGTGACATGATTCAATAGAATGCAATTAATGCTTTGAATCTCCCAAATAGAATGCACTATTAAGAGAAAAACCAGTCCTGTCCACTCCTATACCCCTTCCTGTCCACTCCGTTACCACAAAAAATCGATATTTAATTTAAAAAACGATTGATCTGAGATGAAGTACTTCTGAAAATAAGACTTACATAATTTTTTTAATTTTTTTTCTGTTTTTAAATTGCTCAAAAAGCAGGTTTTTTGCACCAAAAGTCCACTCCGTTACCACATTTTCCAGGGCATTTTGTCCCGAAATTTGAGAATGGCCCGTATCCCTTTAATTTGCTTCATTGACTGAGAACATGATGTCATGCTTTAGCTGTTTGTGGATCATCCTTGTGTTTGGCAATTCAAGAACACATACACACTGGCTTACAATGCAACCACGCAGTCACAAACAATTGTTTTACGCCTCTACATTTAATTACTGCTGTTTATGTTAGTGATCTTTAACTGTGAATAGCCAAACACAAAAATGATCCACAGCCAACATGACAGAAAAATTGAAGGATACCAAGCTATTTGATTGATAATAATGACATCATTTGTGCAGCCATTTCCTGTGTGTGATTGGAATAATGACAGCTTTGCCTCTCCAGCTCAAAAGCTCCTCTCTTGTGTTGTGAATTCATTCTCAAATGAAATCAACAATCTGATATATACATAGACTTTTTAGAAATTGCCATGAAAAAAGAAAGAGAACTGAATGAAATTCATTGAATATACTTGCTAGATAGGTTCTTTAGCACTTGCATTATCTTCATACGCTGACATAGATCCATTCTGTGGCAGTTAACCCAAAATACAATAGCATTTTCAGTGAGGTTCAAAAGCAACAAAAAAAGACATGCATATTTTTCAATTTTAGCAAGCATCCAACAGCCATTTTGTAGCTTATTCCCAAATACATACATAGTGTCGAAAAGTAGTTTCACTCGACACTTCGCAGCGGGAAAGATAAGGAGTCCCTTTGATAATTACAGGGAACACTACCCAAGAAATCGGATAGCCTTTTAATTCTTTGTTTGCATAAATTCATTACTGATGCATCAAAGTCTTAATTATTTTTGTTCCAAGTTACAATCTTCCTTAGCTTCATGTTCCTAATTAAAAAGCCCACTTGCACATTGTGGGTTAACGATGTTGGCATACTTCATTTTAAAGTATTTTACTGATCTATAGATGGTCTGGAGAAGGAGGAGGTCTTTTGTTGAAAGTGGTAGCAGAGTATCATGCCTATGTATACATAACTTACAGTTGTGCTTGAAAATTAGTGAACCCATAGAAATTTACTATTGAAGACAATGATAAAGTTGTCTCACCGTACTGGCCATAACATAAATGATGTTGCACGAATCATTGAACCAATGACTGTATTATACCATTGAGGTTTCCCACTATATGTACCAGCCTCGCCATTGGATTTTTATCAGGGGTCTTTGTGTTAGATAGGGGTTATAATTGTGCAAAAGTAAGTGCACCCTTAGCGTAATGTTAAAAGATAGGAGCAGAGGGTGCACTTACTTTTGCACAATTATAACCCCTATCTAACGCAATGACCCCTGATACAAATCCAATGGCGAGGCTGGTACATGTAATGGGACACCTCAATGGTATAATACAGTCATTGGTTCAATGATTCGTGCAACATCATTTATGTTATGGCCAGTACAGTGAGACAACTTTATCATTGTCTTCAATGGTAAATCTCTATGGGTTCACTAATTTTCAAGCACAACTGTATAATGATGTCATGCATTGCCATATCAAAAACGTATGCAGAGCTGCAGGATGTTACACAGGAGCAATTACGTTCGGTAGGTTTCCTATTAATGTCATTTGTATGCAACTATCCCTGCTTGAAAGTTTTATATCGAAATAGCTATTCATTAAAATTTTCAACTCTTAGCTTTTCCCATATAAATAAAGTTTAAAAACTCCAAAAATGACTTTGTTGAAAGCCATCAGTAACTTGTCTTCTTCTGGGAAGTTTTTTTCAGAAAAGTTTTCTAGTTTGACAGTAAAGTCACAAAAGAAGCCCAATCAGATGAGTTGTGTGTTGGAAGTAATCGTTTCAAGCAGAGGGTTGGACTGGTTATTAAGAAGCAACTTGATTGATTGGCATTGTGCCGCAGTCTTGCAAAATGTCTTTTTGGTGACAGGTGAAATATACGAGGGTGTATTCTGCAGATGGCTCAGCCGTGCTTTGAGTGTTGATGAACTATGTTCAGCAGTTAAAAAATCACCTCTTACTCAATTGGCTAATGGTGAATCATGGAAAAAGCAGACTAATCTGAAATACAATGTAACACTTTGGTAAATATGGTAAGGGTCCAAATTGTGGTGTTTCTGACCATTTTCTAAATTGGTGTAAATCTTATAGTATTGAATTTCAATTAATTCAGTTGTTGGTTCTTTGTTCAGTTGCTTTTTATGATCTGCTGTAGCGCTAGTGTGTTTGATATAATTGTCGGCATGATAATTTTAGGCAATATATCCCGTATTTAGATAATTGGCTCAATGGCCCGATTGGACGTGACTGGCATCTTATCTAAAGTACCATGTGGAGAGTACAGGAATATTGCAAAATTTGTGTGAAGGTGGACAATTTTTACTCACTATGCTTTCTCAGGAACAATCCTTATTCATCTATCAGCATCAACTCATGATGATCCATAATGGGAGGGGACACTGTGTGTGTCAGCCATTATAGCTCAGTCAGTAGAGTGCTCGTCTCACTAGCAAGGGACCCGGGTTCAATCCCCAGGCTGGCCATCATGTCATTCCACCACAACGTCATTGATCAGACATAAATTTGAGGCGCTTTGGGCCCAACTGGAAATAAGTCACTGACTTAGCTTGGCTACCTAATAATACCCATGTTAAATAAAAGTACCTTTACCTGTGTTGCATCTTGCAAGCTACTTTATCAACCACAAATTTCACTGTTCCTCTCGTGGTGATCCACTAACTGAGCCTGCCTGTATGTCCTAGATGAGACAAGTCCCCATATAAGAAGTCTTAGATGAGGCGGTTATAATACTGAAGGTCCACTGCCTTCCGTGGATGACCATAGTCAGCAGATATACATAAGATAAACATGTTGAAAAATTGGTAACCAACAGCATATCCATTAAAGAAGTTCAGTTGTAAAAAAATCGATCCTAAAGGCTCTCATACTCTAAAAACAGGTAGTGATAACCAATTGGTTCATATATGTGCCTTGCCAAACCAATTTATTATTGATGAATACAGATAATGATTATGGCCACCAAATACTACACTTTTATCTTCTGAAAACCATCTTCAGCACTATCCATGCACGAAGCTACAGGACATCTCAAATTCTGTGACTGGCATTAACGACATCCATGATTAATTTGCAAAAGACTTGGTCTGTGTCAATAAAGAAGTCATCAGGAATTTGCCATTCGCAAACGGAAGACATCCGCCCCAAGGAACT
This sequence comes from Platynereis dumerilii, assembly GCA_026936325.1. Taxonomy (NCBI): domain Eukaryota; kingdom Metazoa; phylum Annelida; class Polychaeta; order Phyllodocida; family Nereididae; genus Platynereis; species Platynereis dumerilii. The sequence continues at coordinate 725,364 of JAPTHN010000132.1, forward strand.
TCTGATGGTCTTGTTGCTTGGCCACCCACCTCACAATTTGCTTTGGCTGTGAAGCCATGTGTATAGTTTGCTTTACACACTTGACTGAGTTACCTTCTGTCTTGTGAGTGATTTGTAGAGTGGAAAGCAAATATTGGGAGGGGGTGTCTCGTACAAATCGGAGCCATTCAATCTGTCTTCGCAAACCGAGCTACCATAGATCAGCCTAGTCCTGATGGTATCATGTACTACTGCAGCATATCAGATACCATCGACATAGACATCCTGTGCCCTCAAAAATTGATTGGTGTAATAATTATCCAAGTATTACACCATATGTGTTAAGATGTTAGTATCCACTGACTCTTCCAATAAGAAAGAATTGTCTTCTAAAGGCAGTAAAGAATGTAATTAATAAGTAGGCCTACATGTATACATGTACCTCATGTATTACTGCTTTCTCATTTGTTGCTTTTGTTGATGTTGTACATTTGGTAAATTAGAGTTACATACAAATCTGCTGTAGATATGACATTGACCATTGTCAAGCACACCCCCTGCTATCAAGTAAATGTGCTTTCTTTTATTGTCACAGTTTACACCACTGCAGAGTATGCCTTATTACAAAACAAATCTTGTCAGCCAAAAGATCACCCATAATCACACTTTTTCAGTGTTTTCATTCCTTTGCCCATGATATCTGAATATTCCTCATCACATTAACAGTACAAATTTGCTTTGCGCTTGAAATATGGCAGCCATTGAAAAATGCCAGGAATTATTATCTGTCAAGACATTGGAGGAGTATGTCCAAATCAGTATATTACCTTTTAAATCATCCTCATAGTGCATGATTTTTTATCATTCTTCCTTTGAAATAATTATGACATTTTTATCTGATTTGCCAATTGCAAGCAACGTATGTCGCAAATCCTTCACCTTGACAATATATTTTTCAATACTCAGTTTAGCAATAGGAGACTGGCTAAACAATAACCTGAATTTGTATGAAGAGAAAAAAACAGAATTTGTAAAAAGGTAAAGGTGGTCACAACTGACAAGAATGTCTTGCGAAGAGGATAGCCACAATCCATGGAGCTGCATGCTTGTTACCTTATTGTTAATTCTATGTATTCCCTGATTTTGTTACGAATGTTGTGACAAAGAGAAAGTAAAGCCTTCTGTCTACTTCTTAAGTTGATGGTACTACAACACCAACATACTGCGTCTAACATGTTGAAGCAAAGGGTATGTTTGTTAACACTGCAGTAATTTGCTGGTCTCCTGACTCTTTGTTTACCTTTATCTGAGCTGCATTGACTTTGGTGGGATGCCATATTATCAGTGTTTGGTAAGCGGATCTCCTTGGAAGTGCTTGGATGTGGGGCAATCAGATATCAAGGTTTGATTGTTCTGCCATCGTTTAGGGTTCAGGAGGAATTTAGAGTGAAATCTGATGACCTTAATAGAAAGGAATGACTTTACTGAAAACCTTTGGCAAGAGGATATTTCATCAACCTGTGTTATTTTAGCTAATGCTCAGGTGAATTTCTTGTTGATGTTAGGAAGTGAGAAAGCATCCCCTGAGAACAATTTAGCACCATCTGCCTTCTTTGTTTCACTGCTTAAAGGTCACATCGCAGTCAACATCTGATCAAGGGAAGTTTTCTATTTTAAAATCATCCTTGGAGGTCGAGGAGACTCTGAGGATGCTGGTGCTGTTTTGAGGTGCTTCTATATGGTGATATTTTATTTTTGAAGTAATTCGATTTAAAATTTTGTTGTGAAATGAATGATGTGTGAGGGGTGTTTAAAAAGTTCACGGCTATTGTTTTTATATGCACTTCTTTTCAGTGTGGAACTTTGAAAGTTTAAAGGATAGAATTCATACCTCATAATGTTTACAATACCACATGAAAAAGCAGTTAATATATCCCATGTGGTATTATCAGTTATACCCTACTTGTTTGGAGGATACTATGAGGTTACACCATTCATGCATTTGTGGAGGCAGTATATACCTGGTATAGTCACCAAAGATCCAGTATATCCTGAGACATCAAATCGAAGCTGAGACCATGTACTACATTGCTGCATTGACAGATTCTTTGTACATTTTTTAAACCCTAAACTTCGTTCAAGGACACTGTGCTTAAAGATAACCCATCACTTTATCACAAGACAAGTGAGTTATATGTTAGAATTGTATTCAACCTTGAGAAAATGATAGGAATATCAATATTATTTGAGTTTGTCCTGACAAAGAGGAATTGAATCCTTCTGTCCAAAATAAAGATGAGAACGAGTTTCCTTTACTTTTCATGTTAATGGGGACTACAACATACATGTAAACATTACTCGTATACACGGCATCTATATTAAGAAATAAAGAAATTTGTCTAAAGGTAAAGGCAGTCACACCTTGCACGATGGTCTTACAAAAGGGGATAGCCACAATCCATGGAGCTGCATGCTTGTTACCGTATTGTTAATTCTATGTATTCCCTTATTTTGTTACGAATGTTGTGACAAAGAGAAAGTAAAGCCTTCTGTCTACTTCTTAAGTTGATGGTACTACAACACCAACATACTGCGTCTAACATGTTGAAGCAAAGGGTATGTTTGTTCACACTGCAGTAATTTGCTGGTCTCCTGACTCTTTGTTTACCCTGATCTGAGCTGCATTGACTTTGGTGGGATGCCACATTATCAGTGTTTGGTAAGTGGATCTCCTTGGAAGTGCTTGGATGTGGGGCAATTAGATATCAAGGTTTGATTGTTCTGCCATCGTTTAGGGTCCAGGAGGAATGTAAAGTGAAATCTGATGACCTTAATAGAAAGGAATGACTTTACTGAAAACTTTTGGCAAGAGGATATTTCATCAACCTGTGTTATTTTAGCTAATGCTCAGGTGAATTTCTTGTTGATGTTAGGAAGTGAGAAAGCATCCCCTGAGAACAATTTAGCACCATCTGCCTTCTTTGTTTCACTGCTTAAAGGTCACATCGCAGTCAACATCTGATCAAGGGAAGTTTTCTATTTTAAAATCATCCTTGGAGGTCGGGGAGAGGATGCTGGTGCTGTTTTGAGGTGATTCTATATGGTGATATTTTATTTTTGAAGTAATTCGATTTCAAATTTTGTGGTGAAATGAATGATGTGCGAGGGGCGTTTAGAAAGTTCACGGCTTTTGTTTTTATATGCACTTCTTTTCAATGTAGAACTTTGAAAGTTTTATAGGATAGAATTCATACCCCATACTGTTTACAATACCACATGAAAAAGCAGTTAATATATCCCATGTGGTATTATCAGTTATACCCTACTTGTTTGGAGGATACTATGAGGTTACACCATTCATGCATTTGTGGAGGCAGTATATACCTGGTATATACTATGAGGTTACACCATTCATGCAGCTGTATAACTGATTTGTTTAATGCTATGATTGTACATGGTATGTCACTTAAGGACATGTTAAATAGTGTTATGTTACCGATTGTCAAGAATAAAAGGGTACTGAGTAATTCATCTGACAACTTTAGAGCTGTGTGTTTACAAAGTGTACTGTGCAAATTATTACATCTGGTTGTACTGAAAAGAGAAGAGCAAATTTTGGTTACGTCAGAATTGCAGTTTGGTTTTAAGCCCAAGTATTCTACAGCTTTAGCGACATCTGTTCTGTTGCAGACAGTTGATTATCATATAAATAATGGAGGTCAAGTGTATGGGTTAGCATTAGATGCAACCAAAGCTTTCAACAGAGTTGAGTATGTTAGCCTATTTAAGTTACTGATAAAGCGTGGTATGAATCCATTGTATATTAGATTAATTTTAGAAATGTATGTTAATCAGAACATGTGTGTTAGATATGGCAGTAGCAAATCAGAATGGTTTTGTCCCAGTAATGGTGTGAAACAAGGAGGTGTGTTAAGTCCAACTCTGTTTACTGTGTATATTGATGGTATGTTATGTTTGTTAGAGGAGTGTAAAATAGGTTGTAATGTTTGAAAACAAATATTGTGGAGTTATAGGCTACGCTGATGATGTTTTCCTATTGTCACCGAGTCAAACAGCAATGCGCAAAATGATTAGGATTAGTGAATCATATGCTGCTGATTATAAGATAAAATTTAATGGTAGTAAATGTCAATCTATTGTGTTCAAAAATGGTGATTGTAAAAGTCAGCCTGAATTTAATGTCAGTGATCAGAAAGTTGTTTGTGTAAAAGAGATATCTTGGTTATACTATTAAGGGTAATAGAATGGATTCACTTGTAAAGCCAGTGATTTCAGATTTTAATAGGAAGGTTAATGCTTTTATCGGAGATCTTCATTGCCTAACATCAGAAGTTAAAGGGTCGTTATTTCAACAGTATTGTACGAGTTTGTATGGTGTAGTGTTTAGTCAAATGTATCATCCGGATGCAAACAAGTTAAATGTTAACTGGCGCAAAGCTATGCGGCGCCTATATAAACTACCTTGTAGAACACATTGTGGCCTTTTGCCAGTTATAACTGATCTTTTACCTATTGATGTCATGATAGATATCAGATTTCTCAAGCATATGTCTACTGGGTTTAATCATAAAAATAGTGTCGTTAACTATGTGTTTACATTATGTAATGGTCTTGACCAGTCTGTTATGGCAAGAAACTATAGATTTATTTGTAGGAAATATGGAATTAGCCCAGATTTTGTGATGAAGTCTAGTCCAAATGTTATTAGTCAAACGATAAAAAAGAAATATTATTCAATGGTGCTAGAAAATGACAAACATATTGGTGTTCAGATTAAAGAACTTGTATTTATTAGAGATGCATTATGTGAGGAGTTTAATTTAAGTTATTCAGAAATCTGTGATATAATTGAGTTTTTAGCTAAAGGGTAATCTATTTTATTTTAGTTTTATTATTTTTATTTGTTTTTAAATTGTTTTCATTTGTCTTTTATTGTTATGTTTGTTTCTAATTATTTTGTAACTGTATATTTTATATACGAATAAAGATTAATAATAATAGTCACCAAAGATCCAGTATATCCTGAGACATCAAATCGAAGCTGAGACCATGTACTACATTGCTGCATTGACAGATTCTTTGTACATTTTTTAAACCCTAAACTTCGTTCAAGGACACTGTGCTTAAAGATAACCCATCACTTTATCACAAGACAAGTGAGTTATATGTTAGAATTGTATTCAACCTTGAGAAAATGATAGGAATATCAATATTATTTGAGTTTGTCCTGACAAAGAGGAATTGAATCCTTCTGTCCAAAATAAAGATGAGAACGAGTTTCCTTAACTTTTCATGTTAATGGGGACTACAACATACATGTAAACATACTCGTGTACACAGCATCTAACATGTGTAAGTAAAGGGTATGTTTGTTCACACTGGAGTAATGTACTTGTTTCCTGACTCCTTGTTTACCCTGATCTGAGCTGCATTGACTTTGGTGGGATGCCATATTATCAGTGTTTGGTAAGTGGATCTCCTTAGAAGTTGTTGGATGTGAGGCAATTAGATATCAAGGAGAGATTGTTCTGCTGTGTTCAGGACCCAGGAAGAATGTAAAGTGAAATCTGATGCCCTTAAGCTAATGGCCTGATTTTGCTAAAGACCTTCAGCAGGAGGATTTTTCATCAACCAGTGTTGTTTTAGCTAATGTTCTGGTGAATTTCTTGTTGATGTTAGGGGCCGAGAAGGCATCCTTTGAGAAAAACCGAGCACCATCAGCCTTCTTTGTTTCTAAGCTAAAAGGTCACTTTGAAGTTAACATCAGGCCGAGCATAGTTTTGTATTTTAAAATCATCTTTTGGGGGTGGTGCAGTGAGGATAGATAGGCAGATGGATAGTAGATAGACATATAGATAGATAGATAGAAAGACAGATAGGTAGATTATGTTATGCGTTGTCATGAGGATGAGATAATATTATGAGATGATGCCTGGGGCATTGTCGTCCAAAGAATTCATTACATCTTATTAATTTTTAACACACTATTGAAGCGTTCGCTTTCCACAGTAAACAACTCTGCACAACTTGACTGGACTGTTTTTTATGACTTTGATGAATATGTAATAATTGTGTATCACCTTGAGACCATGATACGTAGCTGTCAGTTGTCTGAAAATACAGCTATAACCTTTATAGCAGGGAGAAAAATTCAAATAAACCAATTAATGTTGTTTCCTGATTTTCTGCCAAGCAATTAACACACTCAAGAAAATAATTAATCTCATCACAGAATCAGATTTCAAGGTCCTGGTATAATTGAAGCTTTGAATAATTTGAATAATCTTATCAATGTCACAATTCACCACATTCCTTTGGTATTTACACAGGGACAGAAAATCAAATCAAACACCATGAATAATATTGGGTAGGGCATTGAATGTACGTATGTATTGTTTAAAACAAAACTTATTCTGCTATGATTTTATTGAAATTAATTGTTTTCTCTAGCTTTGTATAATTATATTTTATCTTACTTGTGGTGGTTGAATTTTCTCAAAAAGAAAATTCTAGAAATCTGACATTCAGTGGCTTGCATATCATACAGATTTGAGCAGAAGACGTCTCCACAAGTCTAAACTTTGTATACATTTAGCGTATTGGTATAGATTATGAACAACATCGACCGGGTTAAAAGCTATTTCTTCTAACTTCGAAAATAAGTTTTGCAGAGATTTCTTTCAAGTTTCATGATGCAGAAAACTGGCTGTAATCAGAGGTGTGGTCATTTGCAGCCTAATCTGAAGGCTGGGAGTACCACAAGGAAGCTCTTTAGTATCGGCTTCTTTGGCAGTTAATTGTTTGTAACTTCAGCCCTATCGCTGTCACAGCAACCAGGGTCAATACATATCAAAATATATGCTCAGCCTCATATTGCTAGGTCTTCAGGGAAACCCTACAAGAATACCCAGCACTCCAGACACAACTATTGAAGGCTTGAGCTTAGACTATTTAGTCAGTCAGGTTGGACAGTGGAACCAAACGGAAGCAAAACTTTTTACTCCTTGTATTTGTCACGAAGATTTGAATGTTCCTAATTTAAATTTTCTTTGATGTGGTTTTTCATCATAGCTTCAGATCATTATACCAATTTTCTTAAAAGATTGGTGTCACAAGGTATATGGATTGAATTGACCAGCCAGGACAGCACAGGACATAGTTTTCTCTCAGAACAATAATTTATTTCAAGCATTGTGAGGCTAGAATGTTTGTATGCATCATTTACGCCTCTGCAGCGCCTAACAGTTTGGCATGTCTGGCATTGGAGCAGAAATTTTGCATTGTTTGTACAGTCAATAAAAATAAACATCATGCATGAGATTGGTTGTTTTGTTCATACCAACTTAGGTATGAATATGTGTTTCTTTATTTATTTTTAAGTTTAACAACTTTAAGGACCTGGCTCGGGCATTTTTAAAATTTGGTTGGACATAAAGGTTGTCTTTTAGAACCTTCTTTGGGATATTTTGAAGGCTGAGTCTAGTATAAGTCTCTGCCCAAGCATTTAGTGTGCCTTAAGGATTTAATGAGTATTTTGATAAATAATTAACCAATCAGCAAAGTTATGGGGGTATATCTCATGTCGTTGCGTTTATAATGTTATAGGAGATAAATATCTTATTCCAAGAGTATTAAAGTCTAGAATTAGCAATGTTCTTAGACTTAAAGATAATTGCAATGCAGGAATTTTTTTTTTCATTTTTCATCTTTCGCATAATTTTGAATATGCAGGAGATCAAGGCAGTCTCAGGGCATTTGTGTTGCAAAGAATGGTAAACAGTGATTTGGCAGGCTTATCATATTTATCAGAGGGTAAATCGCTGTTAGATGATATGCAAAAGCACCTGGCAAAGCAGCTGGTCCTGTTAAAGCAAAATGATTACGGACACATGCCACTTAATGACTGTAGAAGCAGTGAATGCTATGCACAGAACAGCAACCCATATGGCTCACCGTGACCTATAGAATAAGGTAACTTGTACCCTCTTTCTTATATCAAGAGGTTGGTCCACTAACTCTGTCACATTACTTACACTGGACATAGTAAGGCTGTGTCATTAATAATGTCATTTGCACAGCAGTTTCCAATGAGTGATTTGAATAATAAGAGTTGATAAATTTTGCTATATCTCAATAACCCAGCTGCAAAACTATTACTACCTTTTCCACAAAAAAGCCAACTCAGTTTCATTTTGCAGCAGTTTAGCAAACAAAGAAGCTTCAACATTTACCACTGTGCAGGAAGTTATTCAAACCTAGCACAATACAGGTTGCTTCAGTTCCATTCTCAAAATTTTAATTTGAAACAATGGTATGCCAACTGAAGGTAATGTACAGAGCAACCAAAATAAAATAAGAAAATTTTCTGTCAGAAGTCCTTTGTTTACCTATTTTGCACTCCTTTCTCCTCTCCATCCCAAATTAAACATCCTTACAACTACCTTTGACTCCTCACCACAACCTTATCCAATATTAAGAATCTATTTAGACAGCTAGCGATGTAATTTCAATTATCAAAGGAGCACAATATCAGACAAATCAAACACAATGGGGCTGATGGAGTTTGAATGTGAACTTAATGTAATTTTAAAAAGTAGTTCAAAGTTGGTCAAGGTAGGAAGTGATTTAGGGGCAGCCAAAAGCTGAAAGGGTAAAGTAGTGACTGAATGGGTAGTCGTACCTTGTGCGGGTTGCACTGTAGGTGGGGTTAGTTGTAATGTCCTACATTTTACTCCAAGTTCTATGTTGTTTTTCTGATTTCAAAAGGTCATTAACAATGTGTTATGTAAGCCAAGGTGCTGTGTGTGTCTGCACTTCTCATTTCCGGTAGACAAAGAAGTTCTTCAGCTTCTTTCTCCTCAAGGATGGACCATTTCCTGAACTTGCAATTGCTTAATGGAGCAGCTAGCTTTGTGCATCTAAGGAGGTCTGCGCCAAAGTGTAAGGTCATTCATGTCAAATTTCCCTTAATTGGTGCAAATGCCAAGGGCTTTTGTGTTTCAGTTACACAGCAGTCTTCACATCTACGTTCCATAAAAGCTCAAAACAGTACTTTAAGGTGGCTCGATACTCGTGAACTTTGTAATATAGGATTTCTTAAAAATAGTTTAGAGTGATCCAAAGTATAGTTTATAGCAAGAATATGTAAACAAAAGTGGTCGCTACCAGCCTTTTAAAAAATATATTTGGGATTATGTACCAGAAAGTCAGTCCACGCAAAACTGAAAAACTTATTTTTTATTTTAATTTTTCCTACTGTGAAGTTTGTTCTGCCATTCAGTGGTCATGCATTCCATATTATGCAATGAAGCATGAAATTAAAGAAGACACTTTCATAGAAAAAGTGATTACAATTTCAAAGATATATATTTAGTTTAAAGGACTTTCAAAGGGGCTCGGAATATAAGTTTCGATTTTTACAATTTTAACTTTTTTTATAAACCATGGCGCTAAAAAAAATTGGCTAGATAGGATTTTTCATTACTTTGTCATTTATTTCAAAAAAATAGTTGGGAACAACATGATGATATAGACAGGCCTTCCTACCACACTTCAAATTGATATAAACATTTATACATATCACAAAGTCATTTTTGAAAATTAGACCTGCTTGCCGAAAATCGCCTGTAAAAATTTTCTGTTTTGAGTATCAAATTGAATCTCCGGCTGTGTATAGTACTCTTCATGGCGCATCTAATGCTCCAAACGAGAAGTCTCTAACCCCAATAGAAGTGGCGCAAATTGCAAACGAAGCGGCCGACACTTGAAATTCTCAGAATTAAAAAAAGATGACAGCAGAGATCAGCTGCAATGGTGACGTTACCATAGATAGGGCCTGCCTGGCTGCGCGGAAATGTGTGCAGGTGACGTAATTTCGTGGGTAGCGAGCCACCTTAAGGATCTAACTTATATCCTTTCCCTGTCCATAGTGTGTCAATGTGTGTGCCTTTTGCAGACATGAAAATTGTGAAATTTTAGGCATGGCTTTGGCCATAGTGTGTCAATGTTGCTTGAAATTTCCTCACTCAGAAAGGAAAGGAATGTGGGCAAAAACCTTACTCTGGTGGCCAGACACATTTTTGGAACCAGTAAGCCATAGTGTGTTATGTTGATTCTACTACCATAGATGCTAGCAGGCCAATGTGTGTTTTGTTGGTTCTATACACCAGAGGGCTCAATTAAAGTCTTGAATCCTCCCAGGCCATAGTGTGTTTTGTTGATTTCCTTGCCATAAATGCTCCCAGGCCATTGTGTGTTATGTTGATTTTATTGCCATGGATGCTCCCAGGCCAATGTGTGTTTTGTTGATTCTCTACATCAGAGTGCTAAATTTGTGCCATGAATGCTCCCAAGCCATTGTGTGTTTTGTTGATTTTTCTGCCACAGATCCACCCTGTCCAGTGTGTGTTTTGTTGATTTTCAACATAGAAGGGCTAAGTAAGTTCCATGGCTGTTGCCAAGCCATTGCGTGTTATGTTGATTTTAATGCCACAAGTGCTTCCAGGCCAGTGTTGGTTTGGTTGATTTTGAACATTAAATTAATTTTCAATGTCAGAGTTATACCATAGCTACACTCAAGCCAGTGTTTGTTATGTCAATTTTTACATTAGTCAAATTAAGCAGTGTTTGCGACACATGGGGCTGTGTCTTACATCCTTGACACCAAAGCATTTTTTGCCAGGTGGTGTTTTCAAGTATAATTATGCCTTCTTGCTGAAAACTAGTTAAAGGCAATTTTCATCGATTTTATAACAATTTTAAAGAAGTTAATCTTAATTTGTCTTTCCTGGCATGGCAATTAGGTCAAATATTAATCAGAATATGTTGATTATGACTGAAATCTATCTGTAGGCTGCAGATTTGACAGCTTTGATTAAATTGCTTAATTGTCAATGATCATAAAATATCCACATTGTTTATGGTCCATCATTATTTTTAAACATTTCTGACAAAGACAAAATAAATAGAAATATACATTTGTGTAGGAAGTTGAGCATGTATTTATTTTGTGGTATGCAGAAGTATTACACTAAAATATGAACAATGCAATGGTTTATAATCTTTGTTTGAAGTGAATAATATAGATATTCCCCTCTGTAAATTTGAGCCACCCCCCCCCCTCACCAAGCCCTGCTAGTTACACCACTGGTGCACTGTATTTTTATAATAATAATACACTGTCAAAAGAAAATAATAAAGAAGCCTGTTTACTTTATTGTTTGCATTAAAATGCAATGTTGCTTTTTTTTTCAGAAATAAATAATAATATTATAAAACATTGGATTGTAACTAGGCAATGCAAACCCCTGTAAAATGAAAGTGAAGAAGTGCCCAGTAATGAAGTAGGTTTTATATACCAAGGAAAACTCTAGTATAAAATAAATATGCCTGCAAAGGGTCTATCTGCAACTGGGGCAAGCTATATAGGTTAGTCTGCCAATAAATCTCAAATGCATTTCAGAAAGACACTTACAGTGGGAGTGATATTTGACACCACTTTACCCTTTACCTAATCTATATATTTTGTCTTATCAAAGCAAGTATCTGTCAGAATAAATTGATATTTAACCTATTCTACCTGCCATATTGGCTTAACTGATCTGATTCTCAGGTCAATATAATTATGAATATAAATTCTTTTATAAAGGTAAAGAAATTGTTTCTCATGCCATGGAAAACCCTTTTTTATTGACAAAACATTCAGTAAAGCATTAAAGGGCTCTCAATTAAGTAATTTTAAGTTATAAAATCAATAAAACTCATTAATTTATGAAAAACACACATTTATTTTGCTTTGAAGTGTATACCCTACTTAAAATCTACCAGTTTATGATCTATAACTGTAAGTTAAATGTTCATAGAATTGGCTGACTTACTAGCTTTAAAGTTATTAATCAGTGCACAGAATTATGAAGTAATATATGTAAATAGTAACATGATGCACAGTACTGGGGATTCCTGCAATCAACAAAACACACATAGGACAAAGTCATACCTGACAGCATAGACACACTATGGCTGGCCTGTTGAGCAGCTGAGAAGAAAATCCTGGCCCTGCACAGACCAACAACATTGACACACTATGGCTGGCGGGTTCAGAATGAGTCTGGCCGTGGAAAGGATATACCAAATTCCGAAAGCTAGGGTTATTTGCTCAAATGCGGAGAAATTCTATGAAATATATTGAAACCCAGCAATTTTGAGCAAATCATGACTGGTATTAAAGAAATCCATGATTCATATACAACAGACTTGGTCTGGGCCAATAAAGAAGTCATCAGGAGTTTGCCATTCGCAAATGGAAGACGTCTGCCCTGCGGAACTCGTGATGGTCTTATTTTGTATAGTATATGGTTGACACTCTCCTCTGAGTTACCATCTGTCTTGTGAGTGATTTGTGGAGTACAAAACAAATATTGGAAGAAGGCGTCTCATACAAACCAGAACCACTCAACCTGTTTTCACAAATTGAGCTCCCATAGATCAGCCCAATGCTGATGGTATCATCTAGTACTGCACCATATCAGGTACAATATTCACAAACATCTGATGCCACCAAAGACTGACCCATATAAGAATAGAAGGTTTGTCCTTAGAAGTATTTTGTTAAGATATAGGATTCCAATAATTCTGCAAATTAGCTCGTCTGAACCTAATATAACTTACATTGTGCAAGCACATTGTAATGCCACATAAACAAAACACATAACGATCAGATTCATGATATAATTATTATCACTTGAACTGCTCTGAAGTCGTACCTGTTCTTATCATCTTTATGATATGTAAGTGACAGCTGCTGGGTACAGTTTATGTGCCACAGCTTCCACATTCATACCCAAATTTTTCATTTGTCCGAAATATAATAGGATATCATATGATTCAATTAAGCCATGCCAGAGGATGTGACCTTTGCTTGACAGTTGAGGTTACTGTAAAAATAAGAGTTAAGCACTAATTTGCTGGAATTGTAGCATTGGTTATTCTCAAGCACACACCGCTCTGCTATCAAATTAATGTGCTTTTATCCTGATAATGTCTGAGTTTACATCACTGCAGAGGAAGGCTTACTGCTCCAAATCATATACATTTTATGCAAAGAACTTTGCCATGTTTACAAAAAACATGAAACAGTGTTTATGAAATATGCGAAGTCAATTGAAGAGATAAAAGAAGAGATTCTACTTCCGGTGATGGCATGTTGTACTCGTTTTGTGACAGTCAGGTCTCTATCCAGAAGCTCCAGTTCTTAGATTTCCATTCCAGGCTCTTTTCTGGGATGAGATGGAAGGTTGGATGTACTTAAAGGCCTTAACATCACATTTGAGTCCTAAGTCTCACACCTCCTTACACCTGACTCTGGTTTGTTTTGGTTTACTTCCTCTACCATTTTGCAGGTCAGGTTCTGGGATCTCAACATCATGCAATCCAGTAGACAATTTGTTATATTGTGTCTTTTCTCATGTAATTTTACATGTAGGGGAAGCTTGGGAGAGTTGGGCCGCAGGGAGGGTTGGGCCACCCTGATTTTTGAAGAAACTAAAACATTTTTGAGAAAGCTGCAGCCACCAAAATTTTATAAAAATAAATATCTTTTAATGGATGTAACATACTTGGCTAATTTGCTTGTCATGATCTTAGAGAGAAGAAAATTCGAATTTTGATGAAAAACGGAAAAACTGAGCCATGTTATGAATTTTTAATTGTCTGTCAGACAACAAGGACTAAGAAAATTTTCTCTGGCATGCTTCATAGGCTTGACTATTCAGTTGTTATTGACATATTTTGGAAAATTATCAGACAACCAGTTTTGTCATAACTGGGATTAAGAAAAAAATGGTGAAATGGGGGAGAGTTGGGACAGGGCCACGACTGTCCTCACATGTGTTGCATTTACCCAGATTCATTCTTATAAAGACAGAAGAACTTGCCTAGAACAATTTTCAACAGAGAATGAATATTTTTTAGGCCAAATTACATTTCATGGTCTAATAAAATTAAAAATCAGGAAATCTAGATGGGGAGAGTTTGGGTATCAGGCCAAGGCTTAAGTCTGACTGCAAACTAGAGTTACAAGAGGTCTCAATTCTGGATTAATGACTTCTATGACCACTATACTACAGATTAAAATATTATGGCCTCAGGTACAGCTTTACCAAACCTGACATATTGCAATGGCCCAAGTCTCCCCCCCGAATGGGCCAATTCTCCCACTTAACGGGGAGAGTTGAGCCAAAATTGTTACAATTTTCACAGGGCTGTAGCTGTTGGAGAAATATCAACACTATCCTACAGATATATTCTTAAATATTTCTAGACGCAATAAATGCATTAAGCATCTTTATATAATCATTACTGTGAGCGGGAGGTGCAAGAACGTAAAAAGTGGCCCAACTCTCCCAAGCTTCCCCTAATATAAAATTATCTGCTAAAAAGTCTGAAATCAAAGACAATGATACTTCTTCAATGTTTTTATTTGTTTGCCTGGGGCCTGAAAGATGACAAATCACTTTATCACAAGACAAGTGAGTTATTCAACCTTGAGAAATAATAGGGATACCAATATTATTTGAGTTTGTCCTGACAAAGAGGAATTGAATACTTCTGTCTAAAATAAAGATGAGAACAAGTTTCCTTAACTTGTCATGTTAATGGGGACTACAACACAATCCTACTGCATCTAGCATGTGCAAGTAAAGAGTATGTTTGATCACACTGAAGTAATTTGCTTGTTTCCTTACTCCTTGTTTACCCTGATCTGAGCTGCATTGACTTTGGTGGGATGCCACATTATCAGTGTTTGGTAAGTGGATATCCTTAGAAGTTGTTGGATGTGAGGCAATTAGATATATAAGAGAGATTGCTTTGCTGTGTTCAGGAACCAGGAAGAATGTTAAGTGAAATCGAATGACATTAAGTGAATGGCCTGAGTTTGCTAAAGACCTTCAGCAGGAGGATATTTCATCAGCCAGTGTTGTTTTAGCTAATGCCCTTGTGAATTTTTTGTTGATGTTAGGGGCCGAGAAGGCATCCTCTGAGAAAAACCTAGTACCATCTGCCTTCTTTGTTTCTATGCTAAAAGGTCACCATGAAGTCAACATCAGGCTTAGCGTAGTTTTGTATTTTAAAATCATTATCAGGGAGGTGGTGCGGTGAGGATAGATAGGCAGATGGATAGATAGATATATAGATAGATATATAGAAAGACAGATAGGCAGACTATGTTATGTGACATTGATAGGATGAGATAATATTATGAGGTGAATGATGCCTGGGGCATTGTTGTCCTAAGAATTCATTACATTTTCTCTAATTTTTAACACAATATTTAAAGCTTGCGGCGATGTTTCATAACTTTGATAGATATGTAATAATTATGTATCACTTTGAGACCATGATATTTAGATCTATGATTTCTGTTTGGTG
The DNA here is from genome assembly GCA_026936325.1 of Platynereis dumerilii. Taxonomy (NCBI): domain Eukaryota; kingdom Metazoa; phylum Annelida; class Polychaeta; order Phyllodocida; family Nereididae; genus Platynereis; species Platynereis dumerilii. Next base: position 740,790 of record JAPTHN010000132.1, read on the forward strand.
TTCCTGAGAAATTCCGTACAATATATTAAAAAACAGTGTTTTGAACCTGTGAAAAGAGGTCCAAACTCACGAGACCGTGTTAGCCTTTAGTTTTGAGAACCTACAGCTATAACCATTATAGCGGGGAGAGAAAATTTAAATGGACAACTTAATGTTGTTTCCCAATTTTCTGCCAAGCAATTAACACACTCAAGGAATTTCTCTTTCCAAGGAAAATTCTTAATCTCATCACAGAATCAGATTTCAAGGTCCTGGTATAATTGAAGCTTTGAATAATTTGAATAATCTTATCAATGTCACAATTCACCACATTCCTTTGGTATTTTACACAGGGACAATAAAACAGAATAATATGAGCATTATTTTGTATGTCATTGAACGTACATGTATTTTGTAAAACATCACTTAGTCTGCAATGATTTTGTTGAAATTTATTTATTTTTGTCACTTCAGCTTCATACCATCATTTCTTACTTGTTTAGCACCTGATGGTTGCATTTTTCTCAAAAGAAAATTATGGAAATCTGACATTCAGTAGCCTGTATATCAAACGGGTTTGAGCAGAAGACATCTCCACAAATCAAAACTTCGTATACATTTAGTGTACTGGTGTGGATCATGAACAACATACACTTGGGTCAAAGCTCTTTTTTCTAACTTCGAAAGTTAGTTTTCGAGAGATTTCTTTCAAGTTTTTTGATGCAGAAAACAGGCTGTAATCTGGGGAGTGGTCTGTGGCTGCCTTATCTGAAAACTGGGTGCACCACAAGGAAGCTCATTGTTGTCAGCTTCTTTGGTTGTGAGTTGTCGGTAACTTTAGCCCTATGACAATCACAGCAACTGGGGGCCATACACATCAGAATATATGCTTGGCCTTGCATTGAAAACCCACTAAGAAAACAGATGATATGAATGTGGCTGTTTGACATACTGGACTCTAGACACTGCTATTTTTACCAATTTTCTCAAAGATTGACACGACAGCACTGGGAATGGTTTCCTCTCAACACATTTTCAAGCATGTTGATACTGGAGTGTCTATGTGCATGTTGTACTCTTCTTCGGCACTTCAGGGGCCTATGTTATGAAAGTAGTTTCATGATACTGCGGCCATATTCTGAGGGCTTCTCAGTTCTCAGGCAATTTCTTGTGTTATCATCTCAAATATATATACCATTTACCATTGTTTGTGTAAGGATGAATTTTAAAAATGTTGGAAAGTCATTGACCTTTAATAGAGTATTTAATGCATCTGAGTGATTTGCCTTTTTTTGTAATGTGCTGGATGTCAAGTTGTCCATGGCACCAGTTTTTTTATATTTACCACGAGAAACATGATATGGTGGCTGTCGGTTGAGTAACCTTTATCAAATGTATACTATGTGAACAGGTTAAAATGTACCAGGATCCTTACAGTTTGCATATACCAAGAGTAGATGTGTGGAATATGACACTTTCAGCTTAATTGATTATGTGTTGAAGCATTTAGATCATAGGAATACAACATCCAAGAAGCACTTTGTGAAAATACTGTTTATTGAATTTTCAAGTACTTTTAACACTGTTCAACCGCACCCACTCATGCAAAAGCTTCAGAATATGAATGTAAACTGCAAACTGATCTTATGGATCAATGAATTCCTCACTAATAGGCCTCAGTATGTCAGATTTCTTGACAGCAAGTCAAATATTATGCGGACAAACAGGGTGCCCCCCAGGGCTGTGTATTATCTCCCCTGTTGTTTACTTTGTACACTGCTGATTGTAGATGTGTTGCTGATTGTTGTAAATTGTTAAAATATGCGGATGATGCTGCTCTTGTTAGCCAGTGTATCAACAATGATAATTCATATCGAGCTGGGGTTAGCCTATTTACTGAATGGTGTCAAGTTAACCATCTCGAACTTAATGTTACAAAAACCAAACAGCTGACTGCAGACTTCACAAAGACATCATGTGTGGACAAGAACTTACTTATAAATAGTGATGCTGTTGAAAATATAGAATATAAATATTTAGGCACTGTCACAGATCAGAATTTTTTCATTTGCTACAAATACAGACAATGTGTATAAGAAGATAAACTCAAGATTGTACTTTGTAAGACACTTGTGCCGTTATAGTATTGACAACAAAATCATGGATATATTTTATAATGCTATCATACAGTCCGTAATATCATTCTCAATCACTTGCAGGCATGGAAATAGCACAACTGAAGCAAAAAACAAAATAAGCAGGGTCATCAATTCTTATGCTCGAATGGGAATCAATGTAATGTCACTGTTAGCTATATACTACAAAAACAGAAAGTTGAGGTACAATACTGTTGTAAAAGAGATTAATCATCCACTACATAAGTGCTTCGAAATTTTACCATCAGGCAGAAGGTTGAGACCTATGATGTCATAGGTGGATACTCCATTGCCAAGCACAAGAGGATATGCAAAATTGGTGCAATCAATGATGCCATAGGTCAAACTGGCTAATAGCATCCGTTGTGGACAGTTTCATCATAGTCTTGCAGTAACGTCATTGTCAGAGTGGCCAATAAGATCACAACAACTCAGGTGCAAGGTTGGACTATCCTGGGGACGGGACACTCTGCTCAAAACTGTCCATTGATCCTTATGTCTCCATATTAACTCTTGTGAACTGTGGTAACCAATAAAACAATATATATTATACATGTAGGATTAAAGTAATTGTTGGTAGTTTTACACTGAAAGGAGCTGCCAACAGAACGGCAAACAATAAAGAAAACGCTTGAATTGACAGCTCCATATCAAATCCAATTTAGATCAGAAGCACATTTGTGAACAAACTATGATTAATTTCCATTTATCCTTTAACCATGCTTGGTTGAATTTCAGGCACTTTTGGTATTACCAAATAATAAACACTCTCCCCTCCCACTTAAAAACCTGAGTTTTTTCAGTATATCATTGGCTCAGACTCAGGCTCAGACTCAGACTCAGACGTAATTTATTTCAACATTATACAACATTAGTTTAAAAAACAATCAAATGTATAAAGAGAGAGGAGACCCTCCCAAAGCACTACGTGCCGCTACTGGAGGGCCACCTACACATCATAACTATTTTATACTTTCACCAAGCGCGTCCATGTGAGTCGTCAGGCATCCAGATCCAACATTGCCCTTCAGGTTTAATTAGTTAAAAAAAGAAAGTAATTCAAGTTTTTGAACGGAATAAGATTTTTATATGGAATAGTATTGAATACTAACTCAGTACAGATATGTTCCTAGGAGGTATAAAGGTGCACTTCTTATGTTCTGTTGCAAATATAGCAGTCTTGAATATCACAGTCACATGAATAATTACTTATTATCTTATTTTTGGTATAATTCTTGAAACCATCAAGTGAATGAGTATATATTTTGTCTTTAATAGAACGATCTGAAATATTGTTAAAGAATTGTGAAATTTTGTATCTGATGCATTGTTTTGCAAATTCATGACTAATTGTAGGTAAATGAAAACTATTTTAATTTCTGACATCTGGCCGTGAGATAATTGCAAGGCTATGATGAAGTTGTCTTCATGAAATGCTATTGGCCAGTTTGACCTGTGACACCATAGCTTGCACCAAAGTTGTATAGGTTTCAATGGAGTCTCCAGCTTTGACATCATAGGTCCACACTATGAAAAAAATGTATTTCTTCAGAGCAATTGCGAGAGCTGTAAGGAAAAGCCAAAATGATATCTAGCACTGAGAATTTTTGCATTAAATTGTGTTTTACATTAAAATTGCTTTTTAGAACCTCCTTTTCAAGAATTTCTATACCCAAGCATTTAATGTGCTTAATGGATTTAATAAGGTATTTAAGTCAAAATAATTAACTAGCCAGCAAAATTATGGAGGTTTATCTCAGTTGTTCTAGCTTTCATAACATTTTATCAGATAAAATATCTTATACTAAGAGTCATATAATCTAGAATAAGTAACTAAGATTTGAAGATAATTGCAGTGCAGGGATTGTTTCATCTTTTGCATAATTTTAAATATTCAGGAGATCAATGCAGTCTCAAGGCTTTTGTGTTTCAAAGAGTGGTAAACAGTGTTTAGCAGGCTTAGCATATTTATCGCAGAGTAAATCACTGGTAGATGATATGCAAAAGCACCTGGGAGGCAGCTGGTCCTGATAAGGCAAAATGAAATGGATGCTGGTCGCTTAATGATGGCAGGAGTGGTGAAAGGCAACCCATATTTTGTAGCCTGGTTGCTCATTGTGACCTATAAAATTAAGTAACATAGGCCTATACCCATTTCTGCTATCAGGCATCCTCCCGTTGCCTTGGCAGGGTGCTATCAGGAGGTTGGTCCAGTGACTCTGTCACATTACCTGCTCTGGACACTGTAAAGCTGTGACATTAACGACCTCATTTGCACAGCAGTTTCCGATGTGTGATTTGAATAATAAGAGTGGGTGCCGTAACTATATCTCAATAACCCAGCTGCCAGACTATTTATACTGTTCCACAAAAAAGCCAACTCAGTTTCATTTTGCAGTAGTTCAGCAAACAAAGAAGCTACAATCTTCAACATTTACATCTGCCAATACCAATCAGAACTTTATATATAATTATCCAATAAAGAAAACAGAAAAATATAAAATGTAACTCATATTCAACTTTATCTATAGATGTCTATTTCTGAAAATTTTGTAAATCAAAATACACACCAATGTCTATAAATTTACCTTGTAGATTTCATTGTACCTTTTCCCATTAGCGGCATGAATCATGCCTTCGGGAAAAGTTCGCAACTCAATAAACTCAATAAACTTATGAGCAACAAAATTAATTCTGGGGCAATAGGCCTAATGAGTAATCCAGAAGAAATTATTTTGGCGTTGTGTCAACAGATACAAAACACACAAGTACCCACTTATAAGCAGACAAGTATTCAAACTTTCACAATAAAGGTTGCTTCAGTTCCATTTTCAAAATTTTAATTTAAAACATGGTAGGTCAGCTTCACATTATGTAGGTTTGGTTAGTTGATACGTGTCAACTATAACTTGCCTCTTCTGTATCCATAATGTCCTACTTTTTATTCCAAGTTCCAAAAGGTCAGTATTAACAATGTGTTATGTAAGCCAAAGTGCTGTGTGTGTCAACTCCTCTCATTTCCTGCAGACAAAGAAGTTCTTCTGCTTCTTTCTTCCTCAAAGACGGACCATTTCCTGAATTTGCAATTGTTTAATGGAGCAGCTAGCTTTTAGATAGACTTCTTTCATGTAAAGAGGAAATGTCTGCACCAAAGTCTGAGGTCAGTCATGTTGAATTTAGACTAATTTGTGCAAATGTCAAGGGTTTTTGTGCTTCTGTTACACAACCGTCTTCATGTCTACATACATGTTCTTGCACACTCTTTCGAGCACTGAAACAATACAAGTGTTGAATCCTTGCGAAAACCAGTCTTGAGATTTTGACCTTTTCTAATAGGGTCAATACAGTGCTTTGAGGAAATGCTCATATACCAAATTCCGAAAGCTGACTTGATTTCTCAAGTGCAGAGAAATTACATGAAATATATCAAAATCCCAGTAATTTGAGCAAATCATGACTGGCATTAAAGAAAACCATTATTCATTCACAGCAGACTTTTTCTGTGCCAATAAAGAAGTCATCAGGAATTTGCCATCCGCAAATGGAAGACATCTGGCTCATGAAACTTGTGATGGTCTTACTGCTTGGCCAGCCATCTCTATTTGCTCCGCTGTGAAACCATGTGTAAAGTTTGCTTTACACACTCGCCCAAGCTACCTTCTATCTTGTGAGTGATTTGTTGAGTGCAGAGCAAATATTGGGAGGAGATGCCTCATACAAACCAGAATCATTCAACTGTCTTCACAAACTGAGCTGCCATAGATCAGCCCAGTCCTGAAGGTATCATCTGATCATGGGTCGTCCAATTCAAAATCTTGAGATTTTGACATGGTATTGGGAAAATTGGTCTAGATTAAACAATTCTTATCCAAATTTGATGAAATTTTGGATTTGGGTAGCCTACATATTTTACTGCTGACGGCACTACTTTTCAAAGTATTTCCACAAAGATTGGCATGGTAAAAATTGATGTTAGACAAGGGAAATGTCAAAAAATTGTGAGAGACAGCCATCGGCCTCACTTTGATGTGAGATATCACCATTGTGACGTCACCAAAAGTACCTGTGACATCATAAGTGTTTGTTATGACATCACTCTCTCTGGACCAATCAAGAGTGGCCATTTTCTCAATGTATAAAAATGAAAATCACTCTCTCATGTATAGAGGAAGATATCATGCATATTACAGTCACTATCTAAGATGCAATAAGGTGCAGTCAGCAGCAAAAAAGGTGAATTTTCAGAATACATAAAAAAATTTATATAAAACTCATGGATAAAGGGCGAAAATGTATTTCTCCCAAACCATGCTCTTCATATCTCATGATTTTCCAATGGGACGATTCATGACCCCTGTCCCAGGGGTCCAGGGCTACATCTGAAGATGCAGCATATAAGATACCAAAGACACATACGTTATGTCAAACATTTTATGCCATTAAAAGTTGAATTTTTATAAGAAGTTTTATCTCAGTATTATATCATATTTATTAAGATATTGTTCTGGGCATCCACTAATTTTCCGATGTTCCACTTCTAAAGTTGGCACAGAAAGAAAATTGATGAAGTGGCACCTGTTCTTATTATTTACATGAGATAACTGTTTGGTACAGGTTCAGGCAAAAAGCTTCCTCATTCGTGCTCAAATTTATTGTGTGTCTGGAAATGTGTTAGAATATATGATAGCATGCAATTCAATAAGGCCATGTTGGAGCATGTGGTCTTTGTTTGACGCCAGACCCATATGGTTTTACAGTTTAGGTTAATACATTTTCAATTGCAGCTCAAGTTGCTGTTTTTCATTTGGTAAAGAGTTACAGCTCTTTTTCTGTCAGCTTCCAAACCCTATAAGAACTTTAGTGAAAACGAAAAAGTGTAAAGCAATGGAGCTTTCATTCCAAAAACAGCTGGCCAAGTTGTTTTCCGCATTTACATTATCCCTTTTTACGCATTGATGGTAGATTTGCTGTTCTAAATAGTAAAATATACAAGAAAAACACATTTGGAGTGATGAGAAAAAAGGTATTTGGTCAATCATTTCGGGCTCTCTAACATTTTTGACCCTCTTTAAATTGTTTCTTACCTTCCTTTACGACCCTTCTCAGATGTTGTTGAAATTGTTTAGTGGGGCATCTGCATGAAGGAGAGCTGTAAGAACAGATTTACTGCAGATATGACATTGAATATTCTCAATCACACCACTGCCATTACTCCAAGCTCAATAAAAACAAATCTTATCTGCCAAAAGATCATTCGCAATCACATCTTTGGACGTTTCATTTCTTTGCCAATGACCCTAAATATTTCTCATCACATTATCCAAATTGTAAAAGTCTTACTTTTGTGATCCAACAGGGCCACAGAGTGATAATTTCGTATGAAAGCCAGCAGGAAAAACCATCTTTCTTTATGTTACATTTGCGGGAAGCCTTGAGAAATCGCTCGGGATATCACTATTTATCTGTCAAGACTTTCATTGAATTCATATATCCAGATCAATAGATTTGCTGCTGCTTCAATAGCACTTCAATATGATGCTTGACATTTTATATTTCCCACTCTAATTTAAATGTAATGTGATGATCTTAGGTGAATGGTCTGAGTTTGCTAAAGACCTTTGTTGTGAGGATATTTCATCAACCAGTGTTGTTTTAGCTAATGCTCTGGTGAATTTCTTGTTGATGTTAGGAGCGGAGAAGGCATCCTCTGAGAAAAACCTAGAACCATCTGACTTCTTTGTTTCTCAACTTAAAGGTCACTTTCCTGTCAACATGCTTTGCGTTCTGCAATCATCTTCGATTATGCCGTATGGTTTTGTTATGTGGTGATGATATGAGGTGAAGATGTGAAGTGATATTTTGAGGTGATGTTATTTCAAGAGGTGATTCTATGAGGTGGTATCACAGTCCATCCATCATCATCAGTAGAGCTATATTATCAGTATAAACCATCATTTAGATCAATATGTGCGCCTTGATACTTATATTACTTTTCCACCTGAAATGATTGAGTACGACTTGGGAGTTTATTATTTCAGCACAGATCATTTTTTAACATGATGTCATGATGGCATGAATTGAGAAAGTGATGTATGCTTTCCATATACTTTTTGATTTGTGAAGTAATTAGATTTCAAATTTTGTTGTAAAATGAATGATGCACTTATATTTTGGTCCTTATCCCAGACTAGAGCGTGTCCATACATCTAATTTAATAGAGTGTGGTGCCACAAGCCTGTTGATTCGAAAATTAATTACTTCAAGTAATCATCCTGTGTATACATGCAATGAATTGTGCTAGACTGTCCTTGTTCCATTGAGATGGGCTAAATATTTACATCCTTTGGAAATAAGACAATGCTTCAAATTGACAAAAACACTGCAATGCGCACACTCCTGATATAAAAGTCCTAATGGTCGACAATTTTTCCTCAATCTGCAGCTCTCTCGGGAACCATCCTTATTCATCCCTCAGCATTAACTCATAGTGAGAGGGGATGTTGTGTGTTGCATCTCACAAGCTCCTCTATCAACCACAGATTTCACTGTTCCTCTTGTGGTGATCTACTAACTGAGCTTGCCTGTATGTCCTAGATGAGACAAGTCCCTATATAAGAAATCTTAGATGAGGCGGTTATAATACTGAAGGTCCTTGCCTTCCGTGGATGACCATAATTAGACCTCGGGCCAGAAAGTGAAACCCTCCCCGCTCCCAGAGGGAATTTTCGGGACCCCCCTAGTTTTCTTCCTGGATGTGTTAGGAGTTCATTTCAGGTTGTTTCCGCAATTTAAAAGCGTGGAAACTCCAGAAAAAATCACTTTTTCTGAATACCGCGTGACGAATTTCGATATTTTTAGCGTGACGCACTTTCCTTCACCAAATAGGCAATAACTCCCTCAATAATCATCTTTTTGACACAACAAAGGTGTCATTGGAACCACAAATAAGCAGGCTACATGATACAATGTTGTTTTACTCAAACATATGGACTGAAATTTGTTAGGAAGCCATTTTCCTACCCCTGCCCCTATATTTTATTTAATAAAATGATTTCCGCCCATATATAATCACCATTTGAGGCTAAATACTATGCAAAATAATCATAAATTCAGCCTGGGTGAATTTAATCAGTCATTTTTAAAACAACTATCAATACTAGAAACACACAGTCACAAATAAATCCATAAAAATCTATTTACCTGAGCACCGCATCGGGAATTTAGTTGTTTGTAGCGTAACAGACTTTCTGTCACAAAATTAGCCATAACTCCCTCAATAATAATTTTTATTACACAATGTAGGTGTTATTGGAACCACAAATAAGAAGGCTACATGATAAAATGTTGCTTTAGCTGAGAGGAGGGACTGAAGTTTTACAGGATGCCATTTTCCTACCCCTACCTCAAACATGTTATTTAAAAAAAAAAAGATTTCTGAACACTTATAATCATCAATTTCAGTTAAATTCTAAAAAAAAAACAAATTGAGACTGGGTTAATTCTCTCCCATCAGTTGTATGGTAATTCAGTATATTTACTAGGCTATCTGGTGCATATAGTATATATATTTTGGAAAAGGGGTCTGGACACCCCAGCCCCACCTTTGTTAAATTTGGACTATCGCAGATTTTTGCTAAAATTTGAACACTTCCACTCATTGAATTGGCTGTAAAGTGGTAAAATATGATAAAGCATATTAAGTTGGTAATTTAGTATATTTGCCTGGCTATCTGATGTATATAGTTTAATTATGGAAAAAGGGTGTGGACACCCTAGCCACACCTTAGTGAAATGTGGACTTTCGCAGATTTTTGCTAAAAATTTGAACACTTCCACACATTGAATTGGCTGTAAACTGGTCATAGAAATGGCCAGGCATATCAAGTTTTATATGGTAATTTAGTATATTTGCCAGGCTATCTGATGCATATAGTTTAATTTTGGAAAAAGGGTGTGGACACCCTAGCCACACCTTTGTGAAGTATGGACTGTCGCAGATTTTTGCTAAAATTTGAACACTTCCACTTATTGATTTGGCTGTAAAGTGGTAATTAAAATGATAAAGCTTATTAAGTTTTATATGGTAGTTTAGTATATTTACCAGGCTATCTGATGCAGATAGTTTCCTTTCGGAAAAAAAGGGTTCGGACACCCCAGCCACACCATTGTGAAATTTGGACTATCGCAGATTTTTGCTAAAATTTGAACACTTCCACACATTTAATGGCTGTAAAGTGGTCATAGCAATGGCCAGGCATATCAAGTTTTATATGGTGATTTAGTATATTTGCCAGGCTATCTGATGCATATAGTTTAATTTTGGAAAAAGGGTGTGGACACCCTAGCCACACCTTTGTGAAGTATGGACTGTCGCAGATTTTTGCTAAAATTTGAACACTTCCACACATTGAATTGGCTGCGAAGTGGTAATAAAAATGATAAAGCATATTAAGTTTAATATGGTAGTTAAGTATATTTACCAGGCTATCTGGTGCATATAGTTTCATTTTTGACAAAGGGTGTGGAGACTGTGGACACCCCAGCCATACCTTTGTGAAATTTGGACTATCGCAGATTTTTTACTGAAATTTGAACACTTCCACACATTGAATTGGCCATGAAGTGGTAATAAAAATGATAAAGCATATCAAGTTTAAAATGGTTATTAAATATTTTTTTCCAGGGCTATCTAGCCTCATTTTGGACAAAGGGTCTGGACACCCTAGCCACACCTTTATGAAATCTGGACTATCGCAAATTCTTGCCAAAAATTTGAATACTCTCACACTTTCACTTACTGCTGGGGTGTCCACATCCTTTGTTCAAAATGAAACTATATGCACCAGATTTCCTGGTAAATATACTAAGTTACCATATACAACTTAATATGCCTGGCCATTTCTACAACCACTTTATAGCCATTTCAATGTGAAGTGTTCAATGTTAGCAAAATTTAATCTGCAACATTCCAAATTTTACAAAGGCATGGCTAGGGTGTCCAGACCCTTTTTACAAAATTAAACTATATGCACCAGATAGCCTGGCAAATATACTAGATTACCATATAAAACTTAATATGCCTGGTCATTCCTATGACCACTTTACAGCCAATTCAATGCTTGGAAGTGTTCAAATTTTAGCAAAAATCTGCGACAGTCCATATTTCACTAAGGTGTGGCTAGGGTGTCCACACCCTTTTTCCAAAATTGAACTATATGCATCAGATAGCCTGGCAAATATACTAAATCACCATATAAAACTTAATATGCCTGGCCATTTCTATGACCACTTTACAGCCAATTCAATGTGTGGAAGTGTTCGAATTTTAGCAAAAATCTGCGACAGTCCAAATTTAACAAAAGGTGGGGCTGGGGTGTCCAGACCCCTTTTCCAAAATATATATACTATATGCACCAGATAGCCTGGTAAATATACTGAATTACCATACAACTGATGGGAGAGAATTAACCTAGTCTCAATTTGTTTTGTTTTTTTAGAATTTAACTGAAATTGATGATTATAAGTGTTCAGAAATCTTTTTTTTAAAATAACATGTTAGGGGTAGGGGTAAGAAAATGGCCTTCTGTTAAACTTCAGTCCCTCTCCTCAACTGAAGCAACATTTTATCATGTAGCCTTCTTATTTGTGGTTCCAATGACAACTACATTGTGTAATAAAAATTATTATTGAGGGAGTTATGGCTAATTTTGTGACAGAAAGTCTGTTACGCTAAAAACAACTAAATTCCCGATGCAGTGCTCAGGTAAATAGATTTTTATGGATTTATTTGTGACTGTGTGTTTCTAGTGTTGATAGTTATTTTAAAAATGATTGATTAAATTCACCCAGGCTGAATTTATGATTATTTTGCATAGTTTTTAGACTCAAATGGTGATTATATATGGGCGGAAATCATTTTATTAAATAAAATGTAGGGGTAGGGGTAGGAAAATGGCTTCCTAACAAATTTCAGTCCATATGTTTGAGTAAAACAACATTGTATCATGTAGCCTGCTTATTTGTGGTTCCAATGACACCTTTGTTGTGTCATAGAGATGATTATTGAGGGAGTTATTGCCAATTTGGTGAAGGAAAGTGCGTCACGCTAAAAATATCGAAATTCGTCACGCGGTATTCAGAAATAGTGATTTTTTCTGGAGTTTCCACGCTTTTAAATTGCGGAAACAACCTGAAATGAACTCCTAACACATCCAGGAAGAAAACTAGGGGGTCCCGAAAATTCCCTCCGGAGGGGGAGGGTTTCACTTTCTGGCCCGTGGTCTAAGTCAGATAAGATAGCCATGTTGAATGATTGGTAATCAGCAGCATACCCATTAAAGAAGTTCAGTTATATATCCACAAACAATTTGAATACATGGATTACTTATATATTAGTCAGAAACTTGATAATTTTGATCTGGAAAAGGAGCCAGAACCGTGCCTGCTTCCTGACTAAGACTATAAGAGTCGATCCTAAAGGCTCTCATATTCTAAAAACTAGTAGTGATAACCAATAGATTGGTTCATAAATGTGCCTTGCCAAACCAATGGATTATTGCTGAACACAGATAATGATCATGGCCACCAAATATTACTTACACTTTGCTGGTATCTTCTGACAACCATCTTCAGCACTATCCACGAAGCTACGGGGCATCTCAAGCTCTGTGACTGGCATTAAAGACATCCATGATTAATTTGCAAAAGACTTGGTCTGTGCAAATAAAGAAGTCATCAGGAATTTGCCATTCGCAAACTGAAGACATCCGCCCCAAGGAACTTCTGATGGTCTTGTTGCTTGGCCACCCACCTCACAATTTGCTTTGGCTGTGAAGCCATGTGTATAGTTTGCTTTACACACTCGACTGAGTTACCTTCTGTCTTGTGAGTGATTTGTAGAGTGGAAAGCAAATATTGGGAGGGGGTGTCTTGTACAAATTGGAACCATTCAATCCGTCTTCGCAAACCGAGCTACCATAGATCAGCCTAGTCCTGATGGTATCATCTACTACTGCAGCATATCAGATACCATCGACATAAACATCCTATGCCATCAAAAATTGATCGGTGTAATAATTTTTATCCATGTATTAGACTATATGTGTTGAGATATACGTATCCACTGACTCTTCGAATTAGAAAGTTGTCTTCTAAAGGCAGTAAAGAATGTATACATGTATGTACCCCATGTATTACTGCTTTCTCATTTGCAACTTTGTTTGATGTTGTGTTTCTTTATTGTCACATTTTACACCACTGCAGATTATGCCTTATTACAAAAAAAGGCTTGTCAGCCAAAATATCATCCATAATGATTATCATTCTTTTTCAGTGTTTTCGTTCCTTTGCCCATGATATCTAAATATTCCTCATCACATTAACAGTACAAATTTGCTTTGCGCTTGAAATATGGGCAGCCTTGAGAAAATGCCAGGAATTATTATCTGTCAAGACATTGGATGAGTATGTCCAGATAGATCAGTACAATGTATATTAGCTTTTAAATCATCCACATGGTGCTGTTTTTTAAAAATATTATTCTTCCTTTGAAATGATTATGACATTTTTATCTGATTCAACAATCACCTCTTCCAAATTGCAAGCAATGTATGTTGCAAATCATTTACCTTGACAGTTGATTTTCCAATACTCATTTTAGCAATAGGAGACTGGCTAAACAATAACCTGAATTTATATTAAGAAAAAAAAATTGTCTAAAGGTAAAGGCGGTCGCACCTTGCACAATGGTCTTACAAAAAGGGAATAGCCTAATTCCATAGAGCTGCATTCTTGGTACCTTGTTGTTAATTCTATATATACAATGTACATGCACTCCCTTATTTAGTTTACGCCAGTGATGAAATGTGGGAGGGGCGAGCTGAGCTCCCTTGACCAGAAAACTGGAGGAGCTCTTCCCTGCTATAACTTCCCCATGATCAGTGGTGAAAATACAATTTCCTGTTCATTTTTTTTTTCAGTCTACCAAGTACTATCAGCCAAAATTATACTCAGGTGGCAGGACTTTTTTTCCTTTTAAAAATTTAGAATGGTGCGATGCCGTCGGATCAGCCAAGAGCCCCCCCCGATGAAAAATTTCCATTTCAATCACTTGTTTATGCATCTCTTGACAAAAAGGAAGTGAATCCTTCTGTCTACCAAGGTAAAAACAAGAACAAGTTCACATAACTTTCTTAGTTGATGGTACTATACCACCAACATACTTCATCTAACATGTGTAAGCAAAGGGTATGTTTGTTCACACTGCAGTAATTTGCTGGTCTCCTGACTCTTTGTTTACCCTGATCTGAGCTGCATTGACTTTGGTGGGATGCCATATTATCAGTGTTTGGTAAGTGGATCTCCTCAGAAGTTGTTGGATGTGAGGCAATTAGATATCAACGCCAGTATGATCTGCAGCGGTTCAGAGCCCAGGAGGAATGTAAACTGAAATCTAATGACATTGGGTGAATGGTCTGAGCTTGCTGTAAATCTTCAGCAGGAGGACATTTCATCAACCTATTTTGTTTTAGCTAATGCTCCGGTGAATTTCTTGTTGATGCTAGGAGCCGAGCTGGTATCCTCTGAGAAAACCAAGCACCATCTACCTTCTTTGTTTCTATGCTAAAAGGTCACTATGAAGTTGACATCAGGCTGACGATAGTTTTGCATTTAAATTATCTTCAGGGGGGTGGTGCGCGAGGCTAGATAGACAGATGGACAGATAGACAGATAAATAGATAGATGAAAAGACAGATAGGCAGATTATATTATGTGATGTTACGGGGATGAGATGATAATATGAGGTGATGCCTGGGGCACTGTCATCAGCCTAAGAATTTATTAAATTTCACTAATTTTTATCACACTATGGAAAGGCTTGCGTCATACAGTATACACCTCTGCAGAACTTGACTGGGCTATGTTTTATGACTTTGATAAATATGTAATAATTATGTATCACCTTGAGACCATGATATTTAGGTATATGGTTACTGGTTAGTGTTCCTGAGACATTCCTTACAAAAAACCAGTGTTTTGATCCTATAAGAAGAAGTCCAAACTCACAAGACCATTTTAGCTGTCAGTTGTCTGAAAATACAGCTATAACCATTATAACAGGGAGAAAAAATTAAAACAAACCAATTAATGTTGTTTCCCAATTTTCTGCATTGCAATTAAGACATTGAAGAAATTGCTCTCTCCCAAGAAAATTATTGATCTCATCACAGAATAGGATTACAGGGTCCTGGTATAATTGAAGCTTTAAATAATTTGAATAATCTTATCAATGTCACAATTCACTACATTTCTTTGGTATTTTACACAGGGACAATAAAACAAATAGAAATACATAGGCCTACAAATGAGCATTTTTTGTATGGCATCGAATGTACATGTGTTGTGCAAAACATTACTTAGCCTGCTATGATTTTTTTAAGAATATGTATTTTTTTAATTATTATTATTTACTTGTTCAGCATTTGATGGTTGCATTTTTCTCAAAAGAAAATTATGGAAATCTGACATTCAGTAGCCTGTATATCAAACGGGTTTGAGCAGAATAAATCAAAACTTTGTATACATTTAGAGTACTGGTATGGATAATGAACAACATCCACTTGGGTCAAAGCTCTTTTTTCTAACTTCGAAAGTTAGTTTTCCAGAGATTTCTTTCAAGTTTATCGATGCAGAAAAAAGGCTGTAATCTCAGGGAGTGGTCAGTTGCAGCCTAATCTGAAAACTGGGTGCACCCCAAGGAAGCTCGTTGTTATCAGCTTTTTTGGTAGTCAGCTGTCTGTAACTTCAGCCCTAGTGCCATCACAGATATACGTAGCAGGGTCAATACACATCGAAATATATGCTCATCCTTATATTGATTGATCTTCAGGGAAACCCACCATGAATACACAGGACTCCAGACACTATTTAAGGCTTGAGCTGAGACTTATTTTATCAGACAGGTTGGACAGTGGAACCAAATGGGAGCAAAACTTCATTGTACTTGTCAACTTTTCAAATAGATTTGAACTTTCCTGGTTTAAATTTTCTTTGATACAGGTGTTTGTCACTGCTTCAGATCAGAATACTCTCATCCCTAATGATTTGTTATCATAAGTTTATAAGGATTGAATCGACCAGCCAAGACAGCACAGGAAACAGTTTTCTCTCAAGACAATTTCAAGCATGTTGAGGCTGGAGTGTTTGCGTGCATGTTCTACGCCTCTATGTTGTTTCTATTTGCAGCCTACTATATCACTTTAAATAGGTTCATGTATTATGGATAAGAAGTTTGATGCTTGAGATTACAATGGAAAGGTAATTTACTTTTGAGTTTTGTATAAGGCATTCCATTTATTAATTTGTTAAATGCATGGTTATTACATTAACTTCAGTTTACTGAAGTAACAGTTTGCATCTCATGAGTAGGGTGTATCATCTGCCCCTTTTGTCTCCAAAACTTCAGGCACTTTTGCAGTAATGTTCCTTAATGTCACAGAAGTGGCCCTGTAGAATTTTTCGAAACAATTCCGATGTCTAAGGTGACACAACAGGCTTGAAATGTGAGCATAAGGTATTATTTTGCCGTTTCGCGGTTCTCGATAATATAATAAGGAGATGTTTTAGGATCACCTGGTATTTAAAGTAAGGTGTGGGCGTTTAAAGTTGAAAATGGCTAATTGTTGAGACGCTCCTATAGATGTCAAGCAGATTTGGCTGGAGGCCTGCCTGACACCTTAGAGCCTGATTTGTAGCGGGAGGAATTCCCCTGGTAGGTGGCATGTACTAAAAAGAGCATGCTGGGCAATCAGAGGTGTTGTTACAGCAGGTTAGCAGGAAATCAGATCAACGATAACATAACAACAACATGCATGTTGCATAAGGGTAGGGCTGTCTCCAGGCAAAAACCGATGAAGACAGGTGCTGCCACCCGTGGGAAAAAAGTTATTAGAAGTGGCTCCCTCTGTGGAGGAGTAAAATATGAGAATATGCTGTTTCATGCACTCCTGGTGGGAGATCGGTGGTGGAGTCTGTAAACGGAAATGAAAGTGGAGTAACACCGTCGTGGGCTCCCATCTGAAATATGAGTCGAAAAAAGTAGGACAGGTATATAGATTGGGTGAGTGACATGCCCATGGCAGGCGTTTATTGCTGGCAACCGAGGTGGTCATGTGACGTGAAGTTTAACTCAAATATTAGTGGGGATGTAAATGTGTATATTTCGATAGTGTTAAATAGATATTTGAAAAACATTCTTGAAATTCTTACTTTCTTCATCAAAGGGTGCCTTATATTTAACTCCAATGAAAATGTGACAGTTATGCAAAAGTTGACCTTTCAAGCATTCCAAACATTTTTTCACCATAGTCCGAAACTTTCTACTTTTGGAATTTCTTTAAAGCGAAAAATTTTCAGAAATATATCTTTCTACCATTCACATTGAAGCTTATTTTCTTCTAAGAACAACGGTATATGAATCAAATTCCAAAATCAAATGATAAGCTAGATATTTCTAACCGCGATTATACAAAACATCACTTATTGTCATTTTTGGACCAAACTTCAATGCAATTGTGCCACTCTAATTAAGACCTCAACAATCTTATTGAAATTTTGCAGAATGTCTTTTTACTGGCAATGGAATGATATGGCAAAAGTGCCAAAGAATACGACAATTGAAGGGGCAGATGATGCACCCTACTCATGAGGCAATATTGAAGCATATTCATTGTGGTTTCTTTTAGACATAAAAGTGCCAGCTTGTTTCCACGACGTGTCAATTTATGTTTCTTTATTAAGTATGACAACTTTAGGGACCTCAGAAAAGCCAAAATGGTATCTGACTGGGCGAATTTTTGCATTAAATTGTGTTGGACATAAAAGTTGCTTTCTAGAACCTTATTTTCACTAGTTTCAAGCCTGAGTTCAATAGCCAAAGCATTTGATGTGTTTTATGGAATAAATATGGCATTTAAGTCAAAATAACCTGACTAGGTTCTAAGATTTGGAGATGATTGCAGTGCAGGAAGTGTTTTTTTCATTTTAAATAATTTTCATAATTTTGAATATTCAGGAGAACAATGCGATCTCGTTTTTTTTGTATTGCAAAGAATGGTAAACAGTGATTAGGTAGGCTTAGCATATTTATCGCAGAGTAAATCACTGGTAGATGATATGCAAAAGCACCTGGCAAAGCAGCTGGTCCTGATAAGGCAAAATGACTATGGACGCATGTTGCTTAATGATGGTAGGAGCGGTGAACGCTTCTGAGCAGCAACCCATATTTTGTAGCCTGATGGCTCATTGTGACCTATAGAATTAAGTAACATATTCCCATTTCTGCTATCAGGAGGTTGGTCCACTGACTCTGTCACATTACCTACTCTGGACGCAGTAACGCTGTGACATTAATGACCTCATTTACACAGCAGTTTCTGATGTGTGATTTGAATAATAAGGTTGGGTGTTATAACTGGACCTCAATAACCCAGCTGCCAGACTATTTCTACCATTTCCACTAAAAAGCCGACTCGGTTTCATTTTGCAGTAGTTCAGCAAACAAAGAAGCTGCAATCTTCAACTTTATTAAACATGTATTAGCAAAATAATGTATTCTTAGGCCTAATTAGTAATCCTAAATTATTTTGGCTCTGTGTCAACAGATACAAAATCCAGAAGTGTCCAAATACCAGTTATAGGCAGACAAGTATTCAAACTTTGCACAATAAATGTTGCTTAAGTTCCATTTTCAAAATTGTTAGGTCAGCTTCACATTATATAGGTTTGGTTAGTTGATCAGATCAACTATAACTTGCCTCTTCTGTATCTAAAATGCCGAAAATTTTACTCCTAGTTCTTTTGTGCTTTTTCTGATTCCAAAACGTCAGTTTTAACTATGTGTTATGTATGCCAAGGTGCTGTGTGTGTCAAGTCCTTTCATTTCCTGTAGACAAAGGAGTTCTCCTGCTTCTTTCTTCCTCAAAGGTGGACCATTTCCTGAATTTGCAATTGCTTAATGGAGCAGCTAGCTTCATGCAAGACTTCTTTCATGTAAAGAGGAAACATCTTCATCAAAGTCTGAGGTCAGGCATGTTGAATTGAGCTTAATTTGTGCAAATGGCAAGGGTTTTTGTACCTCGTTTACTCAACCATCTTCATTCTTGCACACTCTTTCGAACACTGAAACAATACAAGTGTTGAATCCTTGTGAAAACCAGTCTTGAGATTTTGACCTTTTCTAATACGGTCAATATAGTGCTTTGAGGAAATGCTCATATACCAAATTCCGAAAGCTGACTTGATTTGCTCAAGTGCAGAGAAATTACATGAAATATATCAAAAACCCAGTAATTTGAGCAAATCATGACTGGCATTAAAGAAAACCATTATTCATACACAGCAGACTTTATCTGTGCCAATAAAGAAGTCATCAGGAATTTGCCATCCGCAAATGGAAGACATCTGGCCCATGAAACTTGTGATGGTCTTACTGCTTGGCCAGCCATCTCCATTTGCTCCGCTGTGAACCATGTGTAAAGTTTACTTCACACACTCTCCCAAGCTACCTTCTATTTTTGTGAGTGATTTGTTGTGTGCAGAGCAAATATTGGGAGGAGATGCCTCATACAAACCAGAATCATTCAACTGTCTTCACAAACTGAGCTGCCATAGATCAGCCCAGTCCTGAAGGTATCATCTGAAGATGCAGCATATAAGATACCATAGACACACACGTTATGTCAAACATTTTATGCCATTAAAAATTGAATCTGTATAGGAAGGTTTATCTCAGTATTATATCATATTTATTAAGATATTGTTCTGGGCATCCGCTAATTTTCAGATGGTCCACTTCTAAAGTTGGTACAGAAAGAAAATTGATGAAGCGGCACCTGTTCTTATTATTTACATGGGATAACTGCTTGGTACAGGTTCAGACAAAAAGCTTCCCCATTTGTGCTCAAATTTGTTGTGTGTCTGGAAATGTGTTAGAATATATGATAGCATGCAATTCAATAAGGCCATGTTGGAGCATGTGGTCTTTGTTTGACGCCAGACCCATATGGTTTTACAGTTTAGGTTAATACATTTTCAATTGCAGCTCAAGTTGCTGTTTTGCATTTGGTCAAGAGCTACAGCTCTTTTTCTGTCAGATTCCAAACCATATATGAACTTCAGTGAAAATCATTGTAAAGCAATGGAGTTATTTGATTCCAAAAACAGTTGGCCAAGTTGTTTTCCTCATTAACATTAACCTTTAACCCTTTTCACGCATTGATGGTAGATTTGCTGTTCTAAATAGTAAAATATACAAGAAAAACACATTTGGAGTTATGAGAAAAAAGGTATTTGGTCAATCGTTTCGGGCTCTCTAACATTTTTTAACCCTCTCTAAATTGTTTCCTACAATCCTTTATGACCCTTCTCAGATGTTGTTGAAATTGTTTAGTGGGGCATCTGCATGAAGGAGAGCTGTAAGAACAGATTTACTGCAGATATGACATTGAATATTCTCAATCACACCACTGCCATTACTCCAAGCTCAATAAAACCAAATCTTATCTGCCGAAAGGTCATTCGCAATCACATCTTTGGACATTTCATTTCTTTGCCAATGACCCTAAATATTTCTCATCAGATTATCCGAATTGTAAAAGTCTTACTTTTGGGATCCAAGAGGGCCACAGAGTGATAATTTCGTATGAAAGCCAACAGGAAAAACCATCTTTATGTTACATTTGCGGGAAGCCTTGAGAAATCGCTCGGAATATCACTTTTTATCTGTCAAGACATTGGATGAATACATATATCCAGATCGATAGATTTGCTGCTGCTTCAATAGCACTTCAATATGATGCTTGACATTTTATATTGACACTTTGAAATTATTACAATATTCTTATCTAATTATAAGATCCCTTTCCAATTATCAGACATGCAATACGTTAATTGCTTTTTTGTCTGCTTTGATTGTTGTTACTGCTTCATTTTTATTGTTAAGGGCTATGTTGAAAAACAGTCTGCAAAACTGAACATAATACCCTTGTAAAATATTTTCCAAAAAAATAAAAAAATAAAAAAATACATATTCAAGTAACTTAACAGTTGATTTTCTTATACTCAGGATTGCAACAGGAGACTCTGGCCCTTCGTTTTGACTTGTGATGCCACATTACCAGTGTTTGGAAAGTGGATTCCCTTTGAAGTACTTGGATGTGAGGCAATTAGATATCCAGGTGAGATTGTTCTGCAGCAGTTGAGGGTCCGGGAAGAATTTTAAGTGAAATCTGATGATCTTAGTTGAATGGTCTGGGTTTGCTAAAGACCGTCAGTGTGAGGATATTTCATCAACCAGTGTTGTTTCAGCTAATGCTCTGGTGAATTTCTTGTTGATGTTAGGAGTGGAGAAAGCATCCTCTGCGAAAAACCTAGAACCATCTGACTTCTTTGTTTCTCAACTTAAAGGTCACTTTCCTGTCAACATTGAAACACTGGGGATTGTGCTGTGAGGTTTGTTATATGGTGATGATATGAGATGAAGATTGAGGTGAAATTTTAGGGTGATGTTATTTAATGAGGTGATTCTGTGAGGTGGTATTGATCACAGTCCATTCATAAATATCGATAAAGCAGATTATCATTTTTATTGATATGTAGCACCTTGATATTTATATTACCTTTCCATCTGAAATGATTGAGTACAACTTGGGTGTTTATTATTTCAGCACAGTTCATTTTTTAACATGATGTCATTTTGGCATGAAACGAGAAAGTGATGTTTGCTTTCCGTATACTCTTTGATTTGTGAAGTAATTAGATTTCAAATTGTGTTGTAAAATGAATGATGCACTTAAATTTTGGTCCATATCCCCGACTAAACTGTGTCCATACATCTAATTCAATAGTGTGTGGTGCCACAAGCCTGATGATTCAAAAATTGATTTCTTCAAGTAATCATCCTGTGTATAGATACAATGAATTGTGCTAGACTGTCCTTGTTCCATTGAGATGGGCTAAATATTTACATCCTTTGGAAATAAGACAATGCTTCAAATTGACAAAAACACTGCAATGCGCACACTCCTGATATAAAAGTCCTAATGGAAACTATCATAATGTCTATCTTATGCAAATTACCTTATTCAGAAATACTGTGAATAGTCATCCTGTACTATGCATATGCATGCCAATTACCCTTATTGAGATAAGAAATCAAATCATTACCCCAAATCAATGATATATTTTACATGTATATGACAATGCATGTGATCTAATGTGACAGGTCAAGTGAAAGCTTCAGATCCATAAAAAGGATGGTCCGATATGCGTTAGGGACCATCAAACATGGATAATTTAACTAATTGATTTAGACATCCTTTTCACCTTAGAACTCCTTCTTTTATAGGAGGGAACCAGGAATTCAGGAGTTGTTTCAGATGGAGTGGAAAAAAGTACAATTGATGTGCCAATTCAATTGAATAAACCACATTTTGTGCCAGACTGCCAGAATGAACAAAGCGGACCATTGTCAAGTTGTCACGGGACCACTATTCATTACTGTTTTGCTGATTGAATCGCCTGACTTCTGGCCATAGGAGCCATAATGCTGTACATGAAATACTTGTAAGCCAACTGTATTTTCTCTTTATACTGCAAAAATATAACATTTTAGAAGATCTTTTGCTCACGGCATTTTGCTACCATGCTGCTTATTTACAATCTAACATATACTATAACAAAACAACCCAAGTCAAGGTCACTGAGAAACAATATCACGAGCTGTTGTGTGAATTAATATCACTCGAGCCCGCAGGGCAAGAGTGATATTAATTCACACAACAGCTCGTGATATTGTACAAAGTTCCCTGACGCGTGGTTGTTTTGTTTTTATCACCTGGTCTTACCTCAAATTTTTAATTATAAAGATGGTCTATTTTCCGCCATGACAAAAATGTGATGCCACCATGGAGCAAAAATGGAGGTGACATCACAATCCTGTTGTTTTGGCCATTGCTTGGTTTGTGACGTCATCAGGCATCTGAAATGCCGGTGATGTCATAACCATTGTTAAAAAATGTCGCCCTTGAAGGGTTGTATTTTCTACAATATCATAGGCCCTGATATTTTGACTGTAAACAGTGATATTCACAGTCAACCAGGTGATAAAGTCATCAAACTTACCTTGACAAAAGTTAACAACACCGCTTCAGTCAATTTTTGTTGAGTATAGTAGGAGTATCTGGGTAAAAGAGAAACCTCTTCCAGCAGGTCAGGTCAAACAAAACTCTGCCTTATTATTCTGAATACAAGTAAATAAACCATGTAGAGTTTTTAAAATTCACCATTCTGACTCACTTATTAACTTTCCTGATCATTCAAACATTCAGTTAAGGCTAACTAAATCCCGTAAATTTTCATCATTCAGTAATTACAATCATATCATATTAACATCACATCAATTTTTTTGGTTTTGGATCGCGATGAATATGGGTTTGATCATCTGAAATCAAAGGGTTCTGGATAATGATGGCATTGGATTTGATGGTGCGGTTTTATCAATCATAGTTGTGTGTCTGATATACAACAAATATAATATGATGTTTCTCTCATTTATTTCTTTGACATCTATCATATGCCAGCCCTTTCAGTGTTGTAGTCAAGACCAGGGCATCCGAGACTGAGGCAAGGCCAAGGATTTGGCATCTTAGACCGAACCAAGGCTGAGGTCATCAAAATATGGCCCCGAGGCCCGCCTTGAGGACAAGGCCGGCCTCGAGACCTCCAACACTGCCTTATGTGGGTGATTCTCACAAAATGGTGTCCAGAATCTTTTGAAATGTATCTCTAGATTTCTTTATCTCATCAGCTCCGTCACATTGGTGTCGTAATTTTACTTAGTATTTTGGGTTCAGGTAGATAATATGGTGATAAACCTGTGTCCTGATGTGTATACAGGGCAAATGAACCAAACACTTCATAACAGAGCAATAGTGCAGTATTTCCCACGTAAACTTGGATATTAAGGGATTTTTTATGACTTTGTACTCAGTAACGCAAAAAATTAATGTAAACATTCCTTATGAAGAAACATAACCTATTCAGTTAAAGTAACACCAATAATGAGAAAAGTCTGGAGAAATAATGTAGTTGACAGAGTTGACATAAATCTGTTATTTTAATTCAAAATAACAAAATATTCAACTGAAAAAAGCATATTGCTGCACTGTAAAATTTGAAATTTTGAGTTAGCTCAAATGATTGAGTGAGATGGTTGCACAATTTGTTTGAGCCATGATAGCTTGTTGTTTTGAGTAATGATAATCTTTATGCTGTTATAACTTACAAACAACAAGCTATCTTGGCCCAAAGGAATTGTGCAACCATCTCACACAATCAATTAAGCTTACTCAAAATTCGAATTTTACAGTGTGGCTATGTTTCCTTTGCTGTCATATTTTCTCCTAACAAAAACGAAAGTATCCAACAAATCTGAAAACCTTTACTGCGGTAGTTTCACATTGCTCAATTTGTAACTTTATCAGAGAATCACCCTACTGTGGAGCACCTACTGTGGCCAACTACTCCTATGAAATGGTTGGACATCACTTTCAAATGGAAACATTCTGTGGTCTTATCCATTCATCTCAAAGTTTGTTGCGAAAAAGTTACGCTGCAATGGACATCAGGAACCGAGGTCCGCTGTCATTCCTGTCATCACATCAACATTTTGGACTGAAAGCCGATGCACTTCAGGAAGTCTAGCCATATTACAGCAGAGTGGTATCACAGAGAGATGTCTACTCAATCAACAACGTAATGACCACTCTATTAATAACAGTGCAGTGATAACACCACAAGAGTAAACTCCTAACATTCTTGTCAATCTCAATAGGAAATCAACAGCCAATCAACAGCCAATGTCAATTTTCAGATTGGCGATACATTTTTTAAGTGCCTTATAAGAGGCTGTTAAACATGTCAAATATCATAAACTTCCAAGACAGACATTAAGAAATGATAAATAATGTGAATTATATGTTGAAAATAATGGTAATACTAGACACTTCCAGTAGGGTCATCATCCTTATGATTGCTTCTTGGTTCAAGGCTTTTGAACCCCTCGTTTCTCCCTCCTCCTTTCCGTATTATCATTTTCATCCAATCATTTCCATTCCATCCCATGCATAAACTTGTTAGTACAGGTATCAATACTACATCTGGATTTGAATAAACACTCTTTAGTCTAAAAAAGATGTCTTTTTTAAGTGCAGGAGTAAGTTTTCCTGAGATATGATTCAATTGAGTTGATGCAGGAAGCTGCTTGTGATCTCCTGAGTGGTCAGAAGGGGCCTAATCTGAAAACTGGGTGCACCACAAGGAAGCTCTTTGTTATCAGTTTCTTTGGCAGTCAGTTGTCTGTAACTTCAGCCATTATAGCAAAGGGGGACCATATATATACATCAGAAAAAAGATTTTATAAGTAAGAATAGTGAGAATACATATATGCTCAGCATGATATTGGTAGGTTGTCAGGGAAACCGATTAAGATTAGAGATGATATGAATGTGGCCATTTCACACTGATTCAGGGAATTGTCACTGCTTCTCATCGGAATTTTTATTATTTTAAAAGATTATAATGTCACAAGTTTATGTGAGTTGTATTGACCGGCCCAGACAGCGCTGGTAATATATTTCTCTCAACACAATTTCAAGCATGATGGCGCTCGATTGAATTTTGGCAAAGATGGTGTGATACCCCAGCAGTTACCAATGATAGTTCTATTATTCTGAAATGTGTATACCACTTACCATGATTTGCATTAAGCTGAATTCAATACTAGTCATTGAACTAATGGTCAAGACTGCCTGTAAACTGGCTTTAAGGGCGTGAGTTCAAATCTCATCGCGTGAACTCACTTTGGTCCGAGCCTGTGGGACATTCAATGGAAGCGGGTTGTATCCAGTATTCTATGTTGGGGCAACTGAAAGAACCCGAGCATCCCTGAAATAGGGTATGTTCCAGACTCCCATTCTTCTCATATCATCATCATACGGCTAGTCACCAAAAAATGAAAGTGCAGCTCCCTCCACAAAGATGGTGGTTGAGCTGTCCCGGCTGATCCGGGGTATACAAGCACTACATAAGTCAAGTCAAGTCATTGACTTATCTTAGAGTTTCGAGTACCGTAGGGGAAAAAATTTAACAGATCGAATTTCTGATTTCTGTCATTTATTTCCAAATATAGTGAGTAACAACAAAGTGCGGAAGTCAATGGTTCCTCCCGCGATGGAAATTAATATAAATATGTGTCTGTATCTTATTTTCGAGAGAAGGTTTTTTTCTCTTTGGACTGTAAAGCTGAAACCCAAATCAAATTATAATCCTCTTCATAATTCATACAATGCTCTAAACCAGAAGTCTGTAAGCCTAATATAAAAAGCACAAATGGCAAATGAAGCAGAAGTAGCACAAAAATCATAAATACAAAAAAAAAAAAAAGCAGCTGACAGATAGATTTCTAAGAGAGGTTGTTCTGCTGTGTTCAGGACCCACGAAGAATGTAAAGTGAAATCTGATGACCTTAAGTGAATGGCCTGAGTTTGCTAAAGACCTTCAGCTGGAGGATTTTTCATCAACCAGTGTTGTTTTAGCTAATGTTCTGGCGAATTTCTTGTTGATGTTAGGGGCTTCTTTGTTTCTCTGCTACAAGTTAAAACATTAGGCAGAACGTAGTTTTGTATTTCTTAATCATCTTCAGGAGCAGTGTGCGGTGAGGATAGATAGACAGACAGATAGATAGATAGATAGATAGATAGATAGATAGATAGATAGATAGATAGATAGATAGATAGATAGATAGATAGAAGATAGATAGATAGAAAGACACATGGGTAGATTATGTTATGTGATGTTATGGGGATGAGATAATATTATGAGGTGATGCCTGGGGCATTGTCATTACATTTCATTAATTTTTAACACACTATGGAAAGGCTTGCGTCATACATTATACACCTCTGGAGAACTTGACTGGGCTATGTTTTATGACTTTGATAAATATATAATAATTATGTATCACCTTGAGACTTTAGGTCTATGGTTACTGTTTAGTGTTCCTGAGAAATTCCTTACAATATATTAAAACCAGTGTTTTGATCCTATAAGAAGAATTCCAAACTCACAAGACCATGTTAGCTGTTGTCAGAAACTACAGCTGTAAACATTGTAGGTGGAAGAAAAAATTCAAATAAACCTACAATAATATTGTTCCCTGATTTTCTGCCTAGCAATTAACAAACTCAAGGAATTGCTCTCTCCCAAGAAAATTATTAATCTCATCACAGAATCGGATTTCAAGGTCCTGGAAAAATTGAAGCTTTGAATAATTTGAATAATCTTATCAATGTCACAATTCACCACATTTCTTTGGTATTTTACACAGGGACAATAAAACAAATAGAATTATATGAGCATTTTTTGTATGGCATTGAATGTACAGGTGTTGTGCAAAACATCACTTAGCCTGCTGTGATTTAAAAAAAAATTATATATATTTTTTTACTTTAGCTTCATATTATTATTTCTTACTTGTTCAGCAT
The DNA here is from genome assembly GCA_026936325.1 of Platynereis dumerilii. Classification (NCBI taxonomy): domain Eukaryota; kingdom Metazoa; phylum Annelida; class Polychaeta; order Phyllodocida; family Nereididae; genus Platynereis; species Platynereis dumerilii. The sequence continues at coordinate 768,526 of JAPTHN010000132.1, forward strand.
TTGATGGTTGCATTTTTCTCAAAAGAAAATTATGGAAATCTGACATTCAGTAGCCTGTATATCAAACAGGTTTGAGCAGAATAAATCTCCACAAATCAAAACTTTGTATAAGTTTAGCGTACTGGTATGGATCATGAACAACATCCACTTGGGTCAAAGCTCTTTTTTCTAACTTCAAAAGTTAGTTTTCCAGAGATTTCTTTCAAGTTTCTCGATGCAGAAAAAAGGCTGTAATCTCGGGGAGTGGTCAGTTGCAGCCTAATCTGAAAACTGGGTGCGCCCCAAGGAAGCTCGTTGTTATCAGCTTTTTTGGTAGTCAGCTGTCTGTAACTTCAGCCCTAGAGCTATCACAGCTAGCAGGGTCAATACACATCGAAATGTATGCTCAGCCTTATATTGATAGGTCTTCAGGGAAACTCACCAAGAATACACAGGACTCCAGACACTACTATTTAAGGTTTGAGCTGAGATCTATTTAGTCAGGTTGGACAGTGGAAACAAACGGGTACAAAACTTTATTGTACTCCCCGTATTTGTCATATATATATATAGATTTGAACCTTCCTCATCTAAATTTTCTTTGATATGGTTTTTTATCATTGCTTCAGATCATGAAACCAATTTTCTGAAAAAAATATTATGGTTTCACAAGTTTTGTGGATTGAATCGGTCAAACAAGACAGCATTGGAAATAATTTCCTCTCAAACCAATTACAAGATGATAACGCTGCAGTTTTTTTGTGTATGTTTTACACCTCTGCAACACCTTAGTGGCCTAAATCAAACTGCTGGAGTGAATTTTGCCAAAAATTGTGTTATAACTATGCAAGGTCTATTCTTAAAATGTATGCATCTATTAGTATAACCCTTGATGAATTTGATTTTTCTAAATGCTTGGTTGCTACCTCAAACATGAGAACCAAACAGAAGTTTGTTTCTGTGAGCAGCCTTTATGTCACGTAAGTTAGGGTTATATATCATGGACTGGAAGTTTGATGCCTTAACGCAGATATTGCAATGGAGGGAACTTTTACTTTTGAGTTTTGCATAGTAGATTTGAAGATAATTGCAGTGTATTGTTTTTTCATTTTTCAACTTTGCATAATTTTGAATTTTCAGGGATCAATGCAGTCTCAAGGCTTTTGTGTTTCAAAGAATGGTAAACAGTGTTTAGCAGGCTTGGCATATTTATCGCAGAGTAAATCACTGGTAGATGATATGCAAAAGCACCTGGAAAGCAGCTGGTCCTGATAAGGCAAAATGATATGGACACATGTTGCTTAATGACGGCAGCAGTGGTGAAAGGCAACCCATATTTTGTAGCCTGGTGGCTCATTGTGACCTACAAAATTAAGTAACATAGGCCTATACCCATTTGTGCTATCAGGCATCCTCCACGTTGCCTTGGCAGGGTGCTATTAGGAGGTTGATCCAGTGACTCTGTCACATTACCTGCTCTGGACACTGTAAAGCTGTGACATTAACAGCCTCATTTGCACAGCAGTTTCCGATGTGTGATTTGAATAATAAGAGTGGGTGCCATAACTATATCTCAATAACACGGCTGCCAGAAGACTGTTTATACTGTTCAACAAAAAAGCCAACTCAGTTTCAATTTGCAGTAGTTCAACAAACAAAGAAGCTACAATCTTCAACATTTATGAGCAACAAAATTAATTCTTAGGCCATAGGCAACGTTAGGCATAATGAGTAATCCAGAAGTAATTATTTTGGCGTTGTGTCAACAGATACAAAACACAGAAGTACCCAAATACCACTTATAAGCAGACAAGTATTCAAACTTTCACAATAAAGGTTGCTTCAGTTCCATATTCAAAATTTTAATTTAAAACATGGTAGGTCAGCTTCACATTATGTAGGTTTGGTTAGTTGATACGCATCAACTATAACTTGCCTCTTCTGTATCCATAATGTCCTACTTTTTATTCCAAGTTCTTCATTGTTTTTCTGATTCCAAAAGGTCAGTATTAAGGTGGCTCGATACTCGTGAACTTTCCAAGATAGGATTTCGTAAAAACGGTTTAGAATGATCCAAAATATAGTTTATAGCAAGGATATGTAAACAAAAGTGGTCGCTATATACCAGCCTTTTAAAAAATATATTTGGGGTTATGTACCAGAAAGTCAGTCCACACAAACCTGAAAAACTAAAATTTTTTCCTATGTGAAGTTTGTTCTGCCATTCAGTGGTCATGCTACCCATATTGTGCAATGAAACATGAAATTAAAGAAGACACTTTCATGGAAAAGGTGATTACAATTTCAAAGAGATATATTTAGTTTAAAGGACTTTCCAAGGGGCTCGGAATATAAGTTTTGATTTTGACAATTTTAACTTTTTTTATAACCATGGCGCTAAAAAAAATTGACGAGATAGGATTTCTCATTTCTTTGTCATTTATTTCCAAAAATAGTTGGGAACAACATGATGATATAGACAAGCCTTCCTACCACTTTTAATTGATATAAACATTTATTTATATCACAAAGTCATTTTTGAGAAATTAGACTTGCTTGCCGAAAATCGTCTGTAAAAATTTTCTGTTTTGAGTATCAAGTTGAATCTCTGGCTGTACATAGTACTTTTCATGGCGCATCTAATGCTCTAAACAAAAAGTCTCTAACCCCAGTAGAAGTGGCGCAAATGGAAAACGAAGCCGCCGACGCATGAAATTCTCAGGAGTAAAAAAGAGTCTTGAAACAGTATTAGCAGTGCTCAACTGCAATCGTGACGTTACCATAGATAGGGCCTGCCTGGCTGCGCGGGAAATTGCTCAGATGACGTCATCACATGAGTAGCGAGCCACCTTAACAATGTGTTATGTAATCCAAGGTGCTGTGTGTGTCAACTCCTCTCATTTCAAAAGAAGTTCTTCTGCTTCTTTCTTCCTCAAAAGTTGACCATTTCCTGAATTTGCAATTGCTTAATGGAGCAGCTAGCTTCATGCAAGACTTCTTTCATGTAAAGAGGAAACATCTTCATCAAAGTCTGAGGTCAGTCATAATGAATCGAGCTTAATTTGTGCATATGGCAAGGATTTTGTGGTTTGGTTTACATAACCATCTTCATGTATACATGTTCTTGAACACTCTTTTGAGAACTGAAACAATACAAGTGTTGGACCCTTGTAAAAACCAGTCTTGAGATTTTGACCTTTTCTTATAGGGTCAATACAGTGCTTTTGAGGAAATGCTCATATACCAAATTCCGAAAGCTGACTTGATTTCTCAAGTGCAGAGAAATTCAATGAAATATATTAAAAACCCAGCAATTTTGAGCAAATCATTACTGGTATTAAAGAAATCTATGATTCGTATACAACAGATTTGGTCTGTGCCAATAAAGAAGTCATCAGGAGTTTGCAATCCACAAATAGAAGACATCCGCCTCAGGGAACTTCTGATGGTCTTGCTGCTTGACCACCAATCTCTGTCAATTTGCTCTGTTGTGAAACCATGTGTATAGTATATGGTTGACAATCTCCTCTGAGTTACCCTCTGTCTTGTGAGTGATTTGTGGAGTACAAAACAAATATTGGAAGAAGGCGTCTCATACAAACCAGAACCACTCAACCTGTTTTCACAAATTGAGCACCCATATTTCTGCCCAATGCTGATGGTATCATCTTGTACTGCATTATATCAGATACAATATTCACAAACATCTTATGCCACAAAAGACTGACCCATATAGAAATAGAAGGTTTGTCCTAAGATATAGGATTGCAATAATTCTGCAAATTAACTCGTCTGAACCTAATATAACTTACATTGTGTGACCTTTGCTTGACAGTTGAGGTTACTGTAGAAATAAGAGTTAAGCACTAATTTGCTGGAATTGTAGCATTGGTTATTCTCAAGCACACCCCTCTGCTATCAAGTAAATGTGCTTTCATCCTGATAATGTCTTAGTTTACAGGAAGGCGTACTGCTCCAAATCATATACATTTAATGCAAAGAACTTTGCCGTGTTTACAAAAAAAATGAAACAGTGTTTATGAAATATGCAAAGTCAATTTAAGAGATAAAAGAAGAGATTCCACTTCCAGTGATTGCAAGTTATACTTGTTTTGTGACATGCAGGTCTCTTTCCAGAAGCTCAAGTTCTTAGATTTCCATTCCAAGGTCTTGTGTGGGATGAGATGGAAGGTTGGGTGTCGTTAAAGGCCTTAGACCTCCCTACACCTGATTCTGGTTTGTATTGGTTTACTTCCTCTACCATTTTCCAAGTCAGGTTCTGGGATCTCAACACTATGTAATCCAGCAGACAATTTATTATATTGTGTCTTTTCTCATGTAATTTTATACGTAATATAGAATTTTATCTGCTAAAAAGTCTGCAATCAAAGCCAATCATACTTCTTCAATGTTTGTCTTGGACCTTAAAGATGACCCATTACATTATCACAAGACAAGTGAGTTATATGTAAGAATTGTATTCAACCTTGAGAAAACGATAGGAATACCAATATTATTTGAGTTTGTCCTGACAAAGAGGAATTGAATACTTCTGTCCAAAATAAAGATGAGAACAAGTTTCCTTAACTTGTCATGTTAATGGGGACTACAACACAAACATACTGCATCTAGCATGTGCAAGTAAAGGGTATGTTTGTTCACACTGAAGTGATGTGCTTGTTTCCTGACTCCTTGTTTACCCAGATCTGAGCTGCATTGACTTTGGTGGGATGCCACATTATCAGTGTTTGGTAAGTGGATCTCCTTAGAAGTTGTTGGATGTGAGGCAATTAGATATCTAAGAGAGATTGTTCTGCCACGTTCAGGACCAAGGAAGAATGTTAAGTGAAATCTGATGACCTTAAGTGAATGGCCTGAGTTTGCTAAAGACCTTCAGCAGGAGGATTTTTCATCAACCAGTGTTGTTTTAGCTAATGTTCTGGTGAATTTCTTGTTGATGTTAGGGGCCGAGAAGGCATCCTCTGAGAAAAACCAAGCACCATCTGCCTTCTTTGTTTCTATGCTAAAAGGTCACTTTGAAGTTAACATCAGGCCGAGCATAGTTTTGTAGTTTAAAATCATCGTCAGGGGGTGGTGCAGTGAAGATAGATAGATACATAGATAGATGGACACATGGGTAGATTATGTTATGTGATGTTATGAGGATGAGATAATATAATGAGGTGATATCTGGGGCATTATTGTCCTAAGAATTCATCACATTTCGTTAATTTTTAACACTATTGAAAGGCTTGCGTCATTCAGTATACACCTCTGCAGATTTTGACTGGGCCATGTTTTGCGACATTGATAAATATCTAATAATTATGTATCACCTTGAGACCATGATGTTTAATTCTATGGTTACTGTTTATTGTTCCTGGGACATTCCTTGCAGTATATTAAAAACCAGTGTTTTACTCCTATAAGAAGAAGTCCCAATTCACAAGACCATGTTAGCTATAAGCATTGTAGGTGGAAGAAAAAACATCAAATAAACCAACAATAATATTGTTCCCCGATTTTCTGCCTAGCAATTAACAAACTCAAGGAATTGCTCTTTTCCAAGAAAATTATTAATCTCATCACAGAATCAGATTTCAAGGTCCTGGTATGGTTGAAGCTTTGAATAATTTGAATAATCTTATCAATGTCACAATTCACCACATTTCTTTGGTATTTTACACAGGGACAATAAAACAAATAGAATTATATGAGCATTTTTGTATGGCATTGAATGTACATGTGTTGTGCAAAACATCACTTAGCCTGCTATGATTTTTAAAAAATGTATATATTTTTTTTACTTTAGCTTCATATAATTATTTCTTACTTGTTCAGCATTTGATGGTTGCATTTTTTCTCAAAAGAAAACTATGGAAATCTGACATTCAGTAGCTTGTATATCAAACAGGTTTGAGCAGAATAAATCTCCACAAATCAAAACTTGGTATAAATTTAGCGTACTGGTATGGATCATGAACAACATACATTTGGGTCAAAGCTCTTTTTTGTGACTTCAGAAGTTAGTTTTCCAGAGATTTCTTTCAAGTTTCTCGATGCAGAAAAAAGGCTGTAATCTCGGGGAGTGGTCAGTTGCAGCCTAATCTGAAAACTGGGTGCACCCCAAGGAAGCTCGTTGTTATCAGCTTTTTTGGTAGTCAGCTGTCTGTAACTTCAGCCCTAGAGCCATCACAGCTAGCAGGGTCAATACACATCGAAATGTATGCTCAGCCTTATATTGATAATCCTTCAGGGAAACCCACCAAGAATACACAGGACTCCAGACACTACTATTTAAGGTTTGAGCTGAGATCTATTTAGTCCGGTTGGACAGTGGAAACAAACGGGTACAAAACTTCATTGTACTCCCCGTATTTGTCATATATATATATTGATTTGAACCTTCCTCATCTAAATTTTCTTTGATATGGTTTTTTATCATTGCTTCAGATCATGAAACCAATTTTCTGAAAAAAATATTATGGTTTCACAAGTTTTGTGGATTGAATCGGTCAAACAAGACAGCACTGGAAATAATTTCCTCTCAAACCAATTACAAGATGATAACGCTGCAGTTTTTTTGTGTATGACAGGCTTCAAGATCTTAGTCAGGAGTTACTGCCACAAGTGTGAAAAAATTCTCGAGGCCGCAAAAACTTATCATAGATTTTAAAATATATTCTATCTTGTGTAAAAAATTTCGCTCTTTCTGATGGTGACCTTTTTAATTGTCTTAATAATGATCTCAAGTTGCTATCCTATCATTTAAGTGAAAAAACGTGCGAAAAATGCTAATTTTTGGTGACACATTTTTCAGACATCAAAGTTTGACTGTCTCTCTCTTGATAGATATCAAAGTTTCATGATTATTGAAAGTACCATGACGTTCCCTATTGTCCAAAGTTTAAAATGGCATCCAGTTTTAGTAATTTTCACCAATATATGCGGGTTTCTGAACAGCATATTGAAACAAAGTCAAGTGACAAAAGTAAAAACAATTTATTAAAATGGGGTGAAGCTCCTATTTGATTATTATTTTTTCAATGTCAGTGAGATGTTTATGGACATGACTACTAGTACCTACCCTACACCATCACAATATAGTGAATGTGTAGGTCCTGTCCCTACACATTCACTGGCCCCTGCTGCGCACTGGTGCGGAAGTAATCCGCCTATTGTTCTAGCACTTGACCTTTGACCCCCTGAGCACTCAAGCGGTTAATCCGTTCTATTGTTCTGACAATACAAAGGGTCATTAATCATTGTTACCCCTTTTCTATTGTTCTATTGTTCTTCACATTTTTTGAAAATCCATTTATCAAGTAATAAACAATTTATGAATTTTTGTTGTGATAATTGTCAAATATTTTTACATCTTTTATATTACAAACCCTACTTGAAATCCTTATCCATTCACACTGATATGAAATCCACACTCATATAGTACTGCTGTAAATTAACATAAATAAGTCACCATACCATTCATATAAAATGTCACCAATTTGATATAACGCTACTGGTGTGGAGAACTTTTTCCCAATGACACTGTAATATGATGAACTCTTAAGAATTATGCATATTTTTCAAGACAGGAATCACAATTTTTTCATGTGTATGGGATACTCAGTATTTACTGTCTCTTCATAACCTCATGACCCATTATACTTCACATGCTTATTTGAACTGTCAAAACATGTTTTCTTCAATCAGAAGACACACATTTGCTTTCAATACCATTCTCGCTTCATTCCAAAAAATTCACTGGCAGCATCATCTGCCTGTAAATTAAAACCTCACTTTGTGTATTCATTCGCGTAAATACACCACAAAACTGAAACTCCCGTTGACAGACATTAAATGTAAACTCTGGTGCTGTACACAGACTGACAGAGTAACACAAAAATCATCAATGCGCATTCAACATCGAAAAACTAAGCTTTAAACCATTACAACGTCATGCTACATTCACACCGCGTGTACTTCGACGGTATTTCTTCACTATACCCTACCTTCACATGGCCAAAACGTCCTGCAAATCCTCCATTTCCACTTATTTCACATCGACACATCGCTTTCTTCACTCGCCGTCCGCCATGTTTGTTTACAGCTGTGACATCTCGCTCCCTCTCGCTCTTAACTCAAGGTCGCGAGATTCTTAGCCCGAACAAGTTGGCTGCTTTCGGTTTCTTTTTTTGTGAAATTGACTATTTTTGTGCTCCTAATCCAAATGAAAGAATAAGAAACTGCTGTCTATACCATTAGAATTATATACACCTAGTCCAACACATAGGAATTTCTGATATGTATATTAAGTAGCTCTAACTTACAATTTACATAATTGCTGGCATCTTTGTGACTTCCAAAAAAAAGTTAAGTGTCAAATAAATGTCACCTTTTCTTTTTTAGTCTTTCCCTAAGAATTTTGTACCTTTCTGATGTAATATTAGCTTTAAAAAAAAGAAATTGATCAGATTTAGACCTGAATACATTTCCTGTAAAAAATTAAGAAACTGTTGACAACCCTGCAAAATGCATGACATGGTGTTGTTAGTTCTCAGTGTGTCATGCATGAATTGCTGCTTGTGTCAGATTCATCAGCCCTGTGCCAGAGAAACCATGCCCTCTGCTGCTCACTGGAGCATAACCCTGTGTTAGCCAATAGTTAGCCTTCTCCCTCCTCTATCCCCTCCCCATTTTCTATTTCCCCCTCCCCTCCTTGTAGAACAATGACTCTTGACATGCCTTAAATCAAGTCACCCCCTTTCTCAACCCTCACTCTCAGCCAACTTTTTTTTCTGGGATAACACTTTGATTTACAACACCAAAAAAAAAAAATGGAGCATTTGTATTGTTACAATAGACATTCAAAACGTTATTGCAATGCTACAGCCAATGATAACCAGGAGAAGGTTATCTTTGAAGTCAATGTATCTTCAACTATTTATGGGAGTACGATACAATTGGACAGATTTTCTGAAGGCAAACATCTGGACAGGGCGATTATCAATTGTGAACAGGTAAATACAAACTTTTTATTTCATCATCAACCAATATTTATATCATCATTTCACTTTGACACAGTATATGTTGATGCAAGAAAAACACTGTAAGCTTCAGCTTAAATTCACATTGCTTTATACCACCTACACTAATCCCTTCTCTAGAGCAACTTATATGACAGGCATATAATATGTATACTGTGAATCTCATGTTATGTATCAAAGGTCTTTTTTAAAATAAAAGCCTGATTTTAGAAATATCTCATTTCCAAAATTTTGTAGAAATTTTCCAAAAATATTATTAGAAAACCAAAAAAAAATGAATAAAATCACTATATTTGAAGTTGGTGACAAAGTAATTGTCTGAAATTTAAGACATGATAGTATTTTTAAAAATTAGGGCATTCAAAAAAAAGATTTTAAAAAGTATTCTAAAACTTGTTGTTTCCCTTTTATTCCAGGCCCAAACTCTCCTCCAAGAGATGACCAGACTCCAGACCGATCTCTGGACAAATGTTGAACAAGTACACGTTGTGGAAGCCAACACTGTAGAACTGAGGAGGGTATGCACAACCGACGGGGTGTGGCATACCCTACTCGTCTGTATTGTGAGTGGTAATGTCACTATAAACGACGTTCAAGAAGCTGAAAACTCCATTACATTCACTGAAGGTCTGTACCAGTCATTCATTGACGTTTTAAAAGACACTTTGCCCATATTAATGGGAAATGTCCTCCAGCTGGAGGAAGAGGTGCCCTACCTCCTCATGTACAAGAGGTTTGACCTTGTCAACCTGAATGAAGCACCTGCTCTGTTCCTGACCACCGAAGAGGCCTCAAGACCCTGCCCTGACAAGGTCACACTGATTTCCCAGGAAGAATTGGCAAGATGCCAAAGGATAGACAGGGCCTATCATTTCCTGAGCTATCTAACTCAACCTTTGTTAGGCAGTGAAGAAATGCCCATTCAGGTTGAGGATGATGATGTCCCTCGCCAAATAACATTTTCAACAGAACACGGTAGTGTCAGCCTCGGACCCAGACCTGCCGGACCTCCCCCAACCCACTCCATAATAGCGTACCAAGTACCAAGAGTTCCAGCTACAGCATTATGCTTGATCATAGGTGAGATTATTCACCATAAGAAACTGCAAGAGTATTTCAATGATGGTGATGATGTCTCTCTTGACCAGGCATCCCAACTCACTCAAGAGTACATGAAAGTAAGATGTAAGAAATTCCAAAGGCTCATGTGCAACATCCTGCAGCAATTGGGTTACAGAAATAATACCCCTACTGCTGCACTGTGCTTTATGATCATGGGTGTCGGAGTAACTTATTCTCCCCATCATAATGCCTGTGAACAGGTCAGACAGCCACTGACTAACAATGATGATTTTTTCTATGCGATACATGACAAATTTGTCATAAACTTTTAGTTTAAAGCTTAAATGTATTACATGTTTAGCTCCGGTGCATAGCTTTTAGTTTGTTAGATAGATAACTTACCTATTGTGTAAACTTTATTTCATGTTGTCTTATTCCAATGTATATAAACTTTTCAGATTACTTCTTAAAAAAAAAATTTAATTTCTTGTGAAATGAGACAATCAGATGTATATACTTTTATTATTGTTTGGATAGATAACTTTCACATTTCTTGTAAATATGCTGTATTTCTTGTTAACTTATCCCAGATGTATGCTCTTTTCCGATTACTTCTAAAATTAAATTTCTTGTAAACTGTCATCACAGTCTTTCTCTTTGTGTTTCTTTATTTACTTAAATTTATCATGTCTGATGACTTTACATTCTAGACTTTGAAAAAATTGACATGGTGCATGAAAGCACTTTAGTCCAATAAACATCCTTGTCCTTTTCACCAAGAAGAATAAGAAAAAAGACTAAAAAGAAGACCAAGAAGAAGACCAAGAAGACCAAGAAGAAGACTAAGATGAAGACTAAGAAGAAGACTAAGAAAATCCTCCACATTCATAACTTCCATCATGCTCAGCCCTAGGTTAAACAAGAGAAAAGTAAAATCCATGCTTTTTAAAACTGCTGTAAGTCAATACACATCTTCTCCCTTTTCACCAAAAAAGGAGCCTGAGAAGAATAAGAAAGTTAAACCACCTTTTTTTCTTAAGAGTGAAGCTAATATTATGAATGCTAACAAATAATGAAACCAACAACATTTCTCCAAAAAATATAAAAAATTTATATTCAACAATATAAAAAGTTTTTTGTGAATGGAAGACAATACATTTCAATAAACAGGTTTTAAGCTTTTCTCATAATAATCCAAAATATCTATAGTTCTTTCAAAGTTAACAATAACTTCATAAGTTTCTATAACAAGTATTAAGCAGTCACTGACAAACTAACGAAGTTAATCATGAACACAATTTAGCTATTATATTATTTTGCTTTCACAAAGTGTCATTTCACAAAGACCTTAGAGTGCTAATATATAACAACAGTCAAAAATCACAGCCTATGGAATAGCAAAGGTTAAGTTATTCATAAATAAGTTTCTCCTTTTATAAAAAACTGTCTTTAAATAGGAACACCCTGAACTTTCAAAAAAAATAAATTTAATTACTAATACTCAGTGACATTTCTAGCCTTCTCTCATACAAGCAAATTCAATTTACCACCTCTGATATGCGATATAGAGTCAATAATTTATCAACAATAAGATCACAACTGATAAGTTAATCCCTAAAAAAAAGTAATACAATTGTGTCACACAAAAAGTGACTTTTTGAGTTTAGTTTTGATTTTCTCCTGCTTCAATATTAAGTAAAATATCTGACATCATGCTTGCATCCACAAATAACAGAACAGTAACAAATACTACTAATATATAAAAGGGTTTATGCATGTAAAAAACTAACTCATATAAATATATAAATAACATACTAAAAAATAGATCTCCATACGCTTTCACCACTCATTAATTCTCTCTTATTGTTATAAAAAATACATAAAAAAAGATCTAGTTTATCAACAGAAGTTACAATTTATCATAATTATACCTCTTTCATACCCAAGTCATCACATACATACACACAGAGCTACAAGAAACAGGAACAAAAAACTATTCCTACAATAATGACAAAAAAGCCTTGTCATCATAACATTGCTAATGTGGTACTAACATAACTTTTTGAAAACAGGAGTACAATATATCATAAAACCTTGTCACCAAACAATAAACCTTGCTACAAAAAATATAACAATCCCTGCTGCCAAGCTAGTTAAAAAATTTGAACTGTCAGATCTGAAAAGAAATGTCAATACACAAAGTGACATTTGTTTTTATCATATCTCTTTTTTTTCCCCCCTCTAATCATTAGAATATCAAGAAACATACCAAAAAAATCATCAATACTCAAAATAACATGACCAACACAGCCTTCGCAAGAGTATAACCAACACTAATTCTAACAAAAATAAAATAAATACAATATCTGATATCATAAGTCACTTAATACTGATTGGGTTTAACTAAATTGTTAAACTAGTTCAAAAAAAATTTGAACTGACAGTTGTGAAAAGAAATGCCAATACACAAAGTGACATTTGTTTTTATCTTATCTCTTTTTCCCCTCCAATCATTAGAATATCAAGAAACATACCAAAAAATCATCAATACTCAAAAATAACACGGCCAACACAGCCTTCGCAAGAGTGCAACCAATACTAATTCTGACATAAATAAAATAAATACAATATCTGATATCATAAGTCACTTAATACTGATTGGGTTTAACTAAATTGTTAAACTAGTTCAAAAAAATTTGAACTGACAGTTGTGAAAAGAAATGCCAATACACAAAGTGACATTTGTTTTTATCTTATCTCTTTTTTTCCCCTCCAATCATTAGAATATTAAGAAACATACCAAAAAATCATCAATACTCAAAAATAACACGGCCAACACAGCCTTCGCAAGAGTACAACCAATACTAATTCTGACATAAATAAAATAAATACAATATCTGATATCATAAGTCACTTAATACTGATTGGGTTTAACTAAATTGTTAAACTAGTTCAAAAAAATTTGGACTGACAGTTGTGAAAAGAAATGTCAATACACAAAGTGACATTTGTTTTTATCTTATCTCTTTTTTCCCCTCCAATCATTAGAATATCAAGAAACATACCAAAAAATCATCAATACTCAAAAATAACACGGCCAACACAGCCTTCGCAAGAGTGCAACCAATACTAATTCTGACATAAATAAAATAAATACAATATCTGATATCATAAGTCACTTAATACTGATTGGGTTTTAGCTGAATACTTGAAATCATACAATACATAAAAAAATCCACATGTGTTGAAATGATCCTCAGAAGTAGTGTATATTTCTAACAGTGTCAATTCCAATTTCTATATTTCAGTCAGTTAATAGATTTCTCACATAAAATAGAAGTGCATAAATTCAAAGAAAAAAACTACTTCTGAGCATCATTTGGTCACAAAATATCAGCACATTATAGTTACATTCTACTTTTATCACCCATTAAAGCATGTCAAAAAAAAACCAAGAGTTAAATACCCTGCAATAATGCAATAATGCAACTTGTTTCTTTTTTTAATTTAAACCCAAGCAAACCAGAAATTTAGACAATTTTGACTTATTATTTTTTACAGTCCACAATAGATCTTTTAATAAATCAAGTTCATGGTTGAAATTTCACTAAACTTTTTACAGATCAGAAAAGTTAACTTTTTAAAAAATTTTCACCAAAATCAATTTCTCGGTCTGAGTCGCTGTGGAATGATTGCGTCTGGGTTTAAACCGTTAAGCATCCTGGGTGGCTTGGGTCGAGGGGCATTGTGGGGAACCTGTTCAACAGGCTGAGGAATAACCAGAATTCCTGCTGCCACAGGGACATCCCATGGTCGTGGGAAGTGATTAATCATGAAAGTCGCCCCGTTTTCTTCTATCTGTAAAAAAATTTTTTAGTTAATCATCATTAAAAAAAAATCAATACCAAATTACAGTTAAGAAAAAAATTAAATCGAATATCGTGCATCTACACCATTGTCGTCATCATCGTTTACCAGTTTCTTCATTTCATATAATTCGAAATCTTTACCTCTTAGCCAACTAATGAATCTGCAGGGTAATGTGAACACAAAGCAGAAGCACTCTGCACATTTAACCATACAAACAGGATCTCTTCTGAGTCCCTTCCGTTTTCTTATAATGATAATGCTACTACAAACCGCTATAAAAATAATGAGAAAGATCGCCCCTCCCACTCCTGAAAAGACCATGATCTTCGCAATAGTCAGGACATCATTTTCCGGTGTCAACTGGGTGGTCTTGGTCTTGGTCTTAGCTGTACTGGTCTTCTTGCTTTCCGCTGTTGGGGGTGTTGTTTCTTCGTCAGGGTTAGACCTCTTGGTAGACAGCTGTGTCTTGGTTTCATGTGTGGGGGTAGTGTTTTCCAAATTCAGATCCCGCACTTGGTCAACTGGGTTAGGCACAACTGGGGCTTCCTGCTCAGGCTTTGTTTTGGGTGAAAAAGTTGTCTCCTCTGCAATGTCAATCACTGTCCCAAGGTCCTGAGACTCAGTTTTGTCAACATAGATAGTCGAAAACACTGTACCTGTAACAGTTACTGTTGCCGATTTTGGTGCCACGTGGTCAAATGAGGAGCCCTGGCTGACATCCGGAAATTTCCTTAAGCAATTGACCCACCAATACGATCTGTCTTTCACCTCTTTGCAGAGTCCGTCAATTTCTGTTGTGATTTGCACGTTCTCGAAGCCGTAACTATCGTCCAAAGAATCCAAATCAAAGATCGTCGTGGTTGTCAGAAACAAGTTTTTTCCAATCCTTGCCTTCATGGGAAATCTGGGCACTGATCCAACATCCAAACACATGACTGATTGATAAGTGCACGAACACTGTCCATCGTCACCGCAATTAAAGGCCACTACATTGATCCATACGGTGGTTATACCGCTTGAGGCTAAAAACAGTAACAGAAACAGTCTATCCATTGTGAAAGCTGACAAAAACACGCACGACTAATCTCCCGCAACGCAAATCAACTGTCCTATGACAGTGCCTCGATCTGGTGATGAAGGAAAAATTTCCCGCCAAATATTGAGGCACCATGCGGGGGTCAAAGGTCGCAGTATAATCGAAAGTAAAGGGCCAAAAACATGCCAATTAGCCGATAAAACATGTAGCCTTATCTAGAGAGGCTGGGGACAGAAGTCAAAAGTAAAATTTGACCATTTTGAATCCGATATAATGAAATGAGAAGTGCTCAGAGTTATGCATAAAAAACCCTTCAGGGGGCCCCTATATCACTAATTATTCATGTTTAATATATATCCAGGGGCCACATTTGGGAAATCAGCATAATCCTGTGCATTGACAATTAGCAATCTCAACCGAATGCTTACATTGTCAAGCATAACTTTGTTGGTAAAAGCATTATTTAACAAAAGCACAACAAAAAACAAAATGCTGATTTTCTCTACTTTCATGCAGTACAGCTATTCTTTGATAAAATAGTCTAAAATAAAAGACAATCTCTCAATCTCATGCAATTTCATCATGATTAGGATTTTTTATTTCAGTATTTAAGTAAAAGAAGTGAGACAATTTTCTAGTCAGCATGAAAGGACCAGGTGTGTGCTTGTGTGTTGTTGAGTGGGTTGATGGATGACAACCCTTTACAAAAGCTGATGCATGCCCTTGTGTAACATGACATTTTACATGACCTCAGCATTCAAAATTTCAATTCAGTTTACACATGATAAAACATTGCTCTGCAACATCAGGACAAAATGTGTAAAATGCACAAAAATGGTTAGGTTGGCCTGTGGGTGGGGCAAGTGGGCGTCCACACTTTGCAATCTTTATATAATTAAAGGCCACACTTCTCAAAAATTGACGCTTTTTCTCTAATAGGTTTTTATCACAAATAAAAAAGGTGTCAAATAGGTTAAAAATGCCTCTTCTCTTAGCATTCTCATAAGCTTGGCTTTTATTAAATCAATTTAGGCCTACCATTTTATTGTTGTTACTCTTACAACAATCATGCTTGACCTCCTAAGAGAAAGTCATAGAATAATTGACACCTCATTTCATCCATAACATAATAAATTGGAAAAAAATTTATCCTGTGTGGTAATTTTACAAAAGATTTCATAATGAATGTTCCATAGACAAGAAAAGTTATTGTTACAGCTGCATCTGCTTAACTCTTGACATTTTTTAAAAATCACAGTTGCCCTGGAAATTCTACATAGCATAACACACTTATATCAACACTTAGAGAAAGTCATAGAATAATTGACACCTCATTTCATCCGTAACATAATAAATGGGAAAAAAATTAATGCCATGTGGGCATTAGACAAAGATCTCATAATTAATGTTCCATAGACAATAAAAGTAATCTTTTGCAGCTATGCTTGACTGATGGCATTTTTAAAAAATCACTGTTGCCCAGGAAATTCCCCCACAAAGTGTGCTACAATTTTTTATCCAACACAAAGAGAAAATTATAGAATAATTTACACTTCATTTAATCCATAGTATTATAAATTGGAAAAAAATTAATGTCATATGGCCATTGGACAAAGATTTCATAATTAATATTCCATAGACAACAAAAGTTCTTATTTTTGCTGTTGTGTTGGACTGTTGGTATTTAAAAAAATCACTGTTGCCCCTGGAAAATTCACAAAGCGTACAACACATTTATCACCACCAAAGTAAAGAACAATTACATCATGTCAAAGACTTGTCATTCATTATGCATTAGCCATTATGCATGAGTTCTCAACTTCTGATTGTCTTTGAAACCCTCTGACAATAAAATCTCTAATGAACCTTTGTAATAAGATTGATGACAGGAGCAAACAAAAAAAATGCCATGATTTAAAAAAGGCCAATTTATTGACAAAATTGAAAAGTCATCAATTCTGCAAGTCATCAATTCTGCTGTAAGATTCATGTCTAAAAAACAAAAAAGAAAGACATATTAAATAGCAATTTATTATCAAATATCTATTGCTACATGTCACTGTATTACAACCATTGGGTCAAGAGATCAACCAATAGCCACAGGTTGTGCAGTATATAAGAGAGGGAGAATGCTGTGAGCTCAGACCATACTCATCACAAGACTTGAGGACACTGATCAACTGAGCAAATCCTAGCCAAATCATCAAGAGAATAAGAAGACAGCCCAAAGCATTTTGCACCAGTAGCTGGTAAGTACCCATACTCTTGTCATTCCCATATCATTGTGAAATGAAAAGCCACTGACTGGAACTGTTGTCATAAATTAAGAAAATTCACAAAATTCTCATTTTTATTTTTTAAAATGCCTGTGTTTCAAAGGTTTTTCGTTAGATGACGTCTCAGTGCTTTATTTGGTCTCAACAAAATATTTTTGTCATGTCAGTATGCAACAAAAAAAAACGTTTTTTTCTTTGGTCATTTTTCTGTCAAAAACGTCGGTCTATAAACTGACGAATAATCAGCAACTTCTCATGGATTTCGATTCCTTTCTTCATATTTCGTTAGTATATAGGTTTAGTGTTACAGTAGCCAACATCATCTGAATTCATGATTCATCTCCGTCATAGTTTAATGCTTGCAAAGACTAAAGGCATATTTTCCTATTCCTTCGCCATTGATCAATACTTCCATCCCATTACCCAGAGGGCGCATCGTCTCAGCACACTGGCGACGCCTAACGAAAAATTTCGGAAGATCGCGCTTGCAAAGTTTTCATCTGTCTCGAGGCAAATGTCAGCACATAAAATATTAATTTCACACTAAATCGAATTCTGTGCTAAATAGAGTGATTTGCATGTGTGAAACACCCGTCCGCACCTTTCACAGGCCAAATATAAGACGAAAATCGATTATTTCTGAAAATTTCCATTGCTGATAGCTGATAGTGACGCCGATCTTCACGTTATGGCTGTCATCGTTTTTGATTCGTTCTTTCCGTCCTTTAGAATCATCGTCATTCTGTTTGTTTGCAGTATATAGGGTCTTCGGTATATAGCCGTGTATAATTTACAGTCTGAAGACCAAATATAAGACGAAATCGATTATTTTCTGAAAATTTCCATTGCTGATAGCTGTTAGTGACGCCGATCTTCACGTTATGGCTGTCATCGTTTTTTATCTGTTCTTTCGGCAGTTTAGAATCATCGTCATTCTGTTTCTTTGCAGTATGTAGGGTCAACGGTATATAGACATGTATAATATTACAGTCTGAAGATAGGAAATCAAATTTGTTCCATGTTGATAGCTTTGAAAGCTGCGGTATTCGTACATCGCTAGTACGTTATTTTAACTAGAGAGGGCGCGTCCGTCCTACACCAATGCACCACCTGGTGAGCGATTTAGTACTGTAAGAGAGCATGATTTTTTTCACAGCTAAATATAAAGGTGCCTACAATTTATTGGAAAGAAGTGTCTTAAGTCATTTACACATTCTTGACACTTCTAATCAATATGAAAAAAAACTCAACTTTATCATTAGAGCTAGGAGCCATCAGTTTATGCAACCAGAGCCACCCTAAATTGTTGTCCAGCTGAAGCCAGCTGAAGCCAGCTGAAGCCAGCTGAAGCCAGCTGAAGCCAGGTGAAGCCGGCTGAAGTCGGCTGAAGCTGACTGAAGCCAGATGAAGCCAACTGGAGCCAGCTGAAGCCAGCTGAGGCCAACTGAAGCCAGCTGAAGCCAACTGAAGCCAGCTGAAGCCAGCTGAAGCCAGCTGAAGCCAGCTGAAGCCAGCTGTGTCATGGATGTGCCATTGTCAAAATTAAAATGTAGTTTTCTCTGGGTCTTTGCTGCCTCTTTTATACCTGAAAATCATCGTCTAAAATTGTGACCTGCTCCACCAAAAAAAAAAAAAGAATTCACATTATGCAGTTTGTATTTCCCGGAATAGTGTAAAATATTTTTTAAAAAAAGGTCGTATTCAGATTTATTTTAGCTGTTATCAAATGAATAAATTAACACTTTTTTTAATCGGAAACAGATTTTTTTAAATGATCTAAATAGGTTGCTCATCCTGATTTTCATAAGTCTTTCGTTGCTATGGCAGGAAAGTCAAATGCTATTTTCTCAAAGTTTGACGTTTCATATCATCAATGTTTGTGGTGCCATGTCTTTGCATCGGATCGAGATACCGAAGCATATGAACCATCATTTTTTTTTTTTTTTTTTTCAGTAAAATAAAGTCATTTTCACAACTAAATACGATAGGTGGCCGACTTTGAACTCCTTTCGGTAGAGCTGCTCACAATTAATTTTACTCCGTCACAAGTTCCAAAAAAAAAAAAAAAAAAGACTTTATGTTCACAAATTTGAACTTAATCAAAAAGAATATTAATCATCCGTCAGGTCAAGTGTTGGCTTGGCTCTTGACTCTACTTATCATTCGCTGTACAATTTCGGTTCAGTGACATTAGGTCAGGACAAAATATTCAACACATTTTTTTTTTTGGTGAGGATAAATTTTCCTCATTTTATTAATTTTGTTTTACACAAAATAATTTCTACGGGGTCTTCTCAGACAACATATAACGACATGCAAGTCATTTATTCCATCCTACTCACAATATAAATTTTCTCACAAATGTGACTACATCAAGTGCGCTACACTATCATGCATGAAATATCTGATATAAATTTTTTTTTCACCATCACACAACATCTTTATTTCTTTACACAGCTTCGCAGAAATATTAGATTTCCTCAAGCATTAAATTCAATCATCATAACCCCTCCAATCATTGAACACCAAAAGAAAATTCTAACATTCATTCTAACATCAATTGATTTTTTGTTTGTTATAAAATCTTATCAATTTTTTTTCACATACATACTCCGCACAGACATAAGATATTTCTTTCTACCAACCATGTTTAAATTAACCCTGACAAACATTGAAAACATTCAGACACTCCTCTTTCACCAGATCCTTTTCCAACCTTTTTATTCTATTCACAATGGCCAATGGTTGTTCCCCTCTACTCCGATAAAATACATATAGGAGTGAAAAGTAACCGCAGTTTTTGGTGTCCAACATTTGATCATTTATTAACCGACAATAATGGTTTTGGCTAAAGTCGAACATTTCTTTTCCATAGGAGGAAAGTTCCATTTCTCCAAGAGAGTCAAAAATTTCAACACCATCATGAGTCACAGTCAGTACCAGCCAATGTCCAACTCCGGCATGATCGAGCGACCGTCCATAGGTCCCTTGATTCCGAGTGGGTACTCCACCAGATTCGTTGCACCCATGGCTCGTGTACCTCCCGTCAACATCCCCCGTGGAAGAGTGAGAACAAGAGGTCCTTCTGTCAACTCTGACGTTACAGGGACGTCTTTTGCTCACCCCTCCTGTCGCTGCCCGTCTTCTCCCTTTCCTGTGCAGTTTCTCACCCCTCATGTGTTCGGCGGTCAAGGAATCATCCTCAGCACAAACTCCGTTCCAGTCCCGTCTATACCCTCGACATCTTCCGCCTTCCGACCGGTCCCTTCCTCCTCTCGAGGGTGAGTAAGCTTTTATTCCCATAGTATTGACGTAGATGATGTAGCAACTCTCTCTATCATCCCTACTAACATATGGTAACACTTTACTGGGTGCTATAGCCATGACAAAGTCTCGACTCCTCCTGTCCTTCCACAAAATGTTATACATATCCGCAGTGTTCATGCTAAATACACGTTCCTCTGATAATCGATTTCGTAATGACTGGGGTAAGTCACTCTGGTCAATAGAATGACCGAATGAGGCAGTGGCTTAGAAAAACGGAGTTCAATCCTGACCGAGCCGTCACGCGATGTGGGGTAGTATGTATCGCGGTTTTGAGGGTTGAGGTGAACTACGAACAAACTGTATCCAGCTCCAAACTCTTCCAGAGTTATTCTCTGACTGTGAGTAGTACCCTTGTTCTTCCCGGCATATAGGTCACAGTACCCCTGCAGGTACTTGCCACGATCAAAGTCAAATGTGAGTGGTCCTCCTGGTGTTGGACTACCGGAAAGACTGACCGAAATATTATTTATTTCAAAATTTTGAAAATTGTACGGATTTTCGCCGATGTTTCCCAGGAAGGAACTACCCGAGACAAAGGCAATTGCAAGCGAGCTAGGGATCCTCCCGTTGTATCCGTCCTCCACAAAATACGAACTTACCCCTCGGCTTAAGGTAAATTTTCTTATGTCCTCTTTGAGGTAAAAGTACCTAGCTCGCGAAAGTTGCGATTTCATCACAGATTGATGAGCGATCAACACCTGGGGACTAGGCGTCACCTGTTTAACCAAAAGTGACACGTCCTGTATCTCCAGTACGTAGTCTTTCTTCGTCGAGTTTGCCGTCATCAGTCTGAATGCCGATGATGTGGGAAATAGTGTCAAATCCAGGTCCACGCCATTTATTAGATATTTATTAACCTTGCAAATGTCAGCTTGTAGACGTGACCGTAATTCCACAGATCGACTCTTTTTCATCATGTCGGCCCTCTTCTTTAAACCCCGATTACCTCCAGAAGAAAGAGAAAGATTATCCATATATCCGGCTGTATCCTTGTAAAACATTGCGCATTGCAATTCTTCATCGGTGACATCGGTCTCGTCGAGCAAAATGTTCAGAAGAGAGGCATAACTGTAACCCGTCATACCTCCTAACACCACAGTGTCATTCATGCGGATTTCGCACTGGTGCCAGAGGGAGTCCGCCAGGAGATTACAAACGCTAATACTCCAATCCCCTTCATCTCCTGGAGAGGTCGATTCACCTTTTTCTGAGGCTGATGCTGATGCTGATGCTGATGTTCGACTACTGGACGATGGCCGTGGTGGTGGTGGTTTTCCAGGAACCGGTTTTCCATCTGCCTGCATTATTCTCACTGTTGTCCGGATGAAGATTTCTCTTAGATCAATGTAAGATGATCCTGCCCCAGGAACACGGAATTTCACATTCCCTTCTGTGGAGAACTGGTTCAATGGACGATAAGTAACATACTTCACGTCACTCACCCCTAAATTGCTTACGGGAATTTGGAACAAGTCCAACTGACTCTCAAAAGCCAAATCTGCCTCCTTCAAGACTTTTTCACCGCTGGCCATGATACACTTTTTTTTCTTGCCTATAAAGTTTTTTTTAAAACGTGGAAGTTGTTCTCTCTCTCTCTCCCCTTCTCTCCCCTTCTCTCCCCTTCTCTTCAGTCAAAAATATCTTCTCCTCTCTTCCTCTTCTTGGTCTTCTTTCCACTAGTCTTTCTTTTACCAGATTTTTTACCTTTACTCGACTTCTTTTTCTTTTTCCTCTTTTTCTTACCCTCGCCGTTGGAAGATTTACCGGCAACTGATGGTGCGCGGTACTTCGCTCCGGTTTTACCACTAGCTTCTGCCTTGGCCATATCGGCAACTTGCTCCACCGGCGTTATGACATTGACGGGTAACTCTTTTGACGCGCTGACTGTACCATTACCGGATTTATTTTTCAATACCACCAATCCGGGATTGTCGCCCCACATATAGGTCTTACCCACAGATCGTTTAAAGTGTTCTATCCAAGGGTTGCTGTTCATGGAAGCCACGGACTTGTAGTCGGAATCCATTTTAGGACTAGTGTGCAACGAGATGTCAATGCGTCGTTTTGGATGGAGTGAAGATGTTCGAGTGGTTCACCGTCCTTACCGCAGATCTCTATAGTCAACTCGCTCAGACTGCTCGCTCTGAGAGGCACGTACTGGACTGGATCGAAACGCATACAGTTATTCCGTTTTATTTCCCCCACGGAGAGCGAGGCCAACACCGGTCTGTAGATATCTCCTATACACGATGGTTGACAAGCTGAGCAGCATACGTATATGCCCTCAGACTTCTGGTTCGTTTTGAAGGGTGGTAAACCTATTTCCAACAGAGCTATGTGCCATTTACCGCTCTTAGAACTTTGATTCAGAATATAATGCTCAGGCAATGTGCAAGTGAAACTCGCCGGAGAGTTTCCCCCATGAGTCTCTGGATTCAGATTGCTCTCCAAGCAAATATACATTATTTCTTTTATTTATCGTTTTCCACCCTGTTCTTGACTTTTCATCTATTCTATCCTTAGATTATGTCTTTCTTTTTTTTTACTTGTTCTTCTTCTTCTTCTTCTTCTTCTCGTTCCCCCTCCCTCGTTTAAGGTCCACTATAGATGAGGCTCTTAGCCATTCATTGTACTTGTTCGGCCAACTTTGATATTTCACAAGCTTCTCCAAGACACCATTACGCCTCCTAGTTTTGAGCACTTTATCGATCTTGAACAGAGCATTAGGGTCATACTTTACCGGCGTTAGCTCACCGGCATAAAAATGTCCCCGAACCGGCTCTTTAGCGAAGTCCGATAGATGATATACGGGGATTCCCTCGTGCACTCTTCTGTCCCTCACGGTAAAGATCTCACCGGTAAACTGTTCGTCATAGGCTCTGTCAAAAGGTTTTTGTCTGAAGTGGGCTATGCGCACCGTTTGTCCGAGCGAATACTTGTAGGGTGCCTTAACACCGTCAACTCGACGTCCGGGCGGGTGGGATAGAGCCTTCAGAGCTCGTTTTAGAGAATCTTTGTAGGCGGAAGAGTTTGTGACGTATTGATAGTCCCACACTCGTTGGGAGTTTGCGTCGTTCACGGCGGACGGTGCAGTGCCAATTGAACTGTGGTAGGTGTTGTTGTAAGACTCCACTATCGACTGGAGATCCCCCTCGTAAGCGTAAGAGTTTGTACGCTGAAAATATTGAAAGAGTTTTTTCTTAATAGTCTTTATAAGGATCTCAGAGTAATTCGCCTTGCTTTCGGTGTTAGCGTAGTAATGATGGACGTCTCTCTGACGAAACAACTCCTGCACCGACGAGTTTGAGAATTCTGTGCCATGATCCGTCCTTAAAAAACGAGGCTTAACTCCGGATCTATCGAATATGACGTCGAAAGCTCTCACCATTTCTTTCCCTCCCTTGTTTTTCACCGGTTCGGCTCGACAGAATCTGGAGAAGATGTCCACCGTTATCAGAATATGATTGTGCGACGAATTGCTCCTGGCAAAACGTTCACCGGTCAACACCAATAAATCGGCATCCCATATGTGATTTAAACCGGGAGAGATGATGCGACGATAAGCCGGTTGTCTCTGTCTTACGGTCTTGTGAAGAGTCACTATGTCCTGTCCTTCACTCCACTTTTTAATGCGTTTCAGAGGAATGATGTAACGACCTTCTTCTTTGATAACCTTGTAAAGTTTAGAGACACTGGTGAAGCTCCCCGGCGAATGAGGGTCGTAAAATCTTTTAGTGAGGTAGGAGTCTATATTCTTGGGAACGAGTCTTTTACCTCTTTTCCATCTTTTCCCTCTTTTCTCTCTTTTCCTCATTATTATCCTTTTCTTTTTTTTAAGCGCGGTGATGATAACGTCTGTGGAACAACTGAGCTAGAGTTTGGATTGCCCTATAGAGGGGACGAGTGAGAGTTTGAAGGAGAGTTAGACACAAAGTAAAGTTAAAGCGCAAAGCTCTCCATTTATTTCCGACAACTGTCAAAACCTTTCGCAAGGACGAAGACAAAGCCTGAAGAGTAGAGCCTAGTCTACCCCCTTTATCCGTCATTCCTCTTCTCATTCTGGTGATAGAAAATAACTACAGTTTGACCCAGGCCACCGGAGCTTTGCTCCTACTCCTGCTCCTACTCCTACTATCACCACCGGTTTGGAGGGTAGACGAGGAACCTTTACCACTTCTTATTCGTTTTCTTCTCACTCTCCCAGCCGACCGATCGTTCTTAACCGTTAGCTCTTTCTTCCTTCCTTTATCGCCACCCGGCTTCCTCAGTCCCAGCCTCTTCCAGCTCTTCCAACCATTCCGTACGCCACGACCTCCTACCGCGCTCTGACGGTCTCCTGTCCTACGCCTACTCTTGTTCTTCAGGAAGTGTAGAACCCGCCTCAGTTTGGTGTTCCCTATGAGATTCAAGGGCACGTTCTTCTCCAGTAATATCGCGTAGAAAGTTTTGTAGTCCTTCGGTAAGGGAAAGCCGGCGGACTGAGTGTGTAAAAGAGAGGCTGTAAAGTTTTCGGTACCATCTTTACCTCCTCTGTAGGGTTTGAGAGCCCTGTAGATCTCCCTTACATTACGCCTTCTCCAGTCTTCCCCCAAGGAAGCCAGAACTTCCCTCAAGACACCCTTGTCCTTGGACTTCGTAGATTTTTCCAGTTTGGCCGCTTCAGGCGAGTCGGTGCCCGGCGCCCCCGACATCTCATGAACGCCTTCGCGGCGAGTCGTACCTCGCCCACCTGACTCCTCAGAAGGCTGTGCGGCTTGAAGAGGAAGGCTCGAGCCCTGAGGGCTCGCGCCTTCCGCTTCAGGCCGTGACTTTCGATCTTTCTCCATGCTGAGATACTTTTCCTCCGGTATGACGTATACCTTTTTGTTGAACTTCATGACGGATGACATGCTATCGTTTTTTTATTTTGGAGGGGGATGGTGGGGAGGGGGGTTTCCTAATCTAATTGCCTATTCTCAGTGAGGGGGTCTGTGACGGTGTTACTGTCGACCGTTGCACACTCGGTGACTGCTCAACGTTGCGGCTGACATCAACGACGTCGGAGTGACGTTCTAGTTCCAAATCTTCCTCCAGTTCTTCTTCTTCTAGGTACCTCCTCTCCTTAGAGTCCTTCGAGTCCTTCGAGTCCTTCGAGTCCTTCGAGTCCTTCGGACGTTCAGACTCTTTAGAGGCGCTATCCTCACCTTCTCCCTCCGTCAGCTCCTCCGATGTATTACGGCTTTGGCAGTCAGAGGGTACTGGTACTCTCTCAGAAACCCCGCCCTTTACTTTCCTAGGTGATTTTTCGGGTGAAGAGTTGCTGCACGACTCGCTGGACGACTCACTAGACGACTGGCTCGACGACTGGCTAGTCGACTGGCTAGTCGACTCGTCTGATGATTGCTCGGATGACTGGTCGGACGACTCAACCGAAGACGAGTCGGATTCTTCATCAACCTCGATGTCCTCTTCGCATGACGAGACGTTGTCGTCCTCGGTTTCTATAGAGGTGCACTCCCCATCGGCTGTGTCACTCTCATTCGCGCTCTCACTAGAGCTCCCGCTCTGAACACCTCCTCTCTTCCCGCACAACTGTTGCAAGTAGGGGTAGCATAACTTTAAGAAAGCGACAACGGTTTTGTAGTGCTTGTGCAGACACTGGCGAGCCAGGGAAGCTTTCCGCACGCTAGCCAACTTCCTTAAGAGAACCTTACTCTTGACAAGCTTCTTTCGAGTAGTGGAGGATATCCTCAGTCCTCCTTTTAACAGGTTCAGTATAACCTCTACTATGGCGAGGGCTTGCTCGCGGTCGGCTTCGCTCAACAAACGTCGAGTGAGTGAGGGAGAAACCTTCCCAGTATTGACAACCAGCCTTATGAATGGAAAACATTGTCTGATGAGTGACGACATGATCAATGGTGAAAGAGAAATGGCGAATCACTTCTTTACGTACAGGATAAGATCATCCGATGGTAGTATTCGAGTGCTCAGTCTTATGTCCTCGTCGCCAGAAGTAGTGAGGTTGTTAACGACGAGGTAGCCGTGCGGAGAACGAGTGGCGTCCTCCCACGCTTCCAGGAGTCTTTTAGGGGTGGAAGGAAACATTTGGCGCGACAGGTGATGGATCTGCTGTAGGTCTCGACAGGTCTTCATGAGAATGAGATAGCTACTGTTCAGATTGATGGTTCTGTAATAACGAGATTGGTGGAAAATATTTTCAGAAATCATGATGACCGAAATACGTCTGTGGTGGACTTCCCTGGTGAAGAGAGAGCACATTTCGGAAGACTTACCGATCTCATCCAAGAGGTCGTCTAAAATGAGAAGAGAATGTTTGTCGGGTTCTTCGGAACCCATGCTTTCTATTAATTCTCTACCGGGCAGACCTTCGTGTAGTGTGAGGTTAGGCACATCGGCTTCTAGGTCGGCGAAAACCTTTTGATAAACTCCGTAGGCGTACACAATTTTCTGGGGAGGAATTGCGTACATCTTTGAAGAGTTTCTGAGAATCTCCATCGTTAAGACGGTCTTCCCCGACATGCTGGGGCCGACCAACATCGTAGCGGCAGGACATTCGAAGCGAAACGCATTCCCCAGCCTTCCCTCTGTAGTCTCCTTGTCCACCGTTTCTCTTTCCATTGAAATGATATGTCTCTTTTTTTTTCTTATTCCTAGGATAAACGATGGGGCTACGGAAATTGTCAACTCCTTGGACGGTTTACAGGCTATAATCAACGCGTACCCGGTTGGTGAAGAGAGCCTCGGGAGCCAAGAGCGTCAAGAGAGGAAACGGGTCGAGACCCCTCCTAAAGCAACCTCTTCGGTCAGAAGCACGAAGGCGACGAATGTAGAGGGCGTCGAGTCATGCGTTAAAAGCGAAATTAAGCGGAATAGCCAGGGCCAGCCCGGCATCAAGGTGTACAATGGCGGCTCTCGTCAAATGAGATTGGACCACCGCCATGACAACATGTATAGACACGAGCAAAATGGGTCAGCTGCGGAGGAACTCCCTCAAGCAAAGCGTGGTATGAAGAGACAGAATTCTTCACCACTGGACCTTCGTCTACCAAGACCCAGTGTCATTCCGAGAACCACTGCCACTGTCAATACAGAAGTACCAGAGCCTGTGGTCGAACAGATGACTTGGGAAGGATGCAAAGACGATTTCAGCGAGGTAATCAATAGTTTATTTCTCTCTTACGGTTATAAATAAACAGTTTTTTTTCTTAGCTTTCCTCCCTTTCTCTAATATATACAGACTCTTTTGTTTTTTTTAAAAAAATAGAATCTACAGAAGCAACTGACGAAAGCTTGCGAACAAATTCTGGAGATCACCGTTATCTACAAGGCCGTCAACCAAAACAGGCCACGATGCGAGAGAGATGATGAGAGGGAGAAGCTTGAAGAGGCTGTGAAAAGTTTCCTAAGGTTAGTATTGAGCTGTGTCTACTCTTCACCGCATAGCTAGCATGAAAAAATTTTTTTTATTCAAACGAGAAAAAATTATGTTTTCTTCCAGGTCATGCTGCGGTGAGACTTTTCCAAAAGACGCGGTGACAACTCGAGCCATTGCATCGAATACAGTTCCAAATGGAGACACAAACGGTCTAATCGCTGGAGGGGAGAGGAAGGAAACCGAAGACGATTTTCAGGATCGTACTCGTCATAACTATAGTCTGGGTACACCTGTAGTTTCTGGAAATGGTGGAATATTGTCGATAAACATGTCGGGGATACAATTTCTGGAAGAAAGCTGTGAAGAAGTAGAAGAAGAAGAGGGACTGTCATCACTGCCTCCAATGCCTATTGCTCATTCAACACCCCAGAGGGGTAAATGCATGTTTGTACAAGGAGGTGATGTTGAAGGACTAGAGTCCCTCTTTGATGCAGAAGCGGAAGACACGGAAGAGACGGAAGATGCGGAAGAGGCAGGAGGGGTTGGAGAGGTTGGAGTCGTTGAAGAAACAGCGCAAGCTGAGGAAGTTGATAGGAAGAACGATGACTTACTACCAGAGGACAAGAGTGCCTTGATCACAACAATCAGTGACAGTCTAGTTGGTGATGGTGATGGTGATGGAACTCGTAGTCCCATTATGTTTCCCGATGATTCAGTGTCATCATGGCAGAATGCAATGGTAGACTTTTATTGTGACACGGATTCCGAAGAGGATAGGGCTATGATAGCTCAGCTGGACCAGTGAGTATTATTCCAATTCAAATATCGATTTTTTTTTGTTGACTGTTACAGTTTTCTTCGTTTTACTAACAAAAGTTCTTTTTTTTCAAAACAACCCAGAATCGAAACGGTCCCTAAAGGGGATGAGGTTTTGCATACTCCAACCGAGGAAAATGTAGAACATGTTCAGACTAAAAGGTGAGGCGGAAAAAAAAAGAATAATATTCATTTAAATATGACATAACACTGTTCCGTTGGCAATAAAAACATTTTTTTTTTTTTTTGTACAGGAAGGCGCAAGCTGGGGGAGATAATGCGAAGGAGGATACTGATCATAGGTTTTCCCTAAAGAGGCTTTTGGATGCGAGCTTGGAGAAGATGACCGTAAGGTGAATAGTAGGTTTTTTTTTGTTGTTTTTTCCCCTACTTTTATTATCTGCTATAGCCGGGTTTTTTTCTCTCTTTAAAAAATTAAGATTTTCCTATTTTTTTGGTTACAGTCAGACGGATG
This sequence comes from Platynereis dumerilii, assembly GCA_026936325.1. Taxonomy (NCBI): domain Eukaryota; kingdom Metazoa; phylum Annelida; class Polychaeta; order Phyllodocida; family Nereididae; genus Platynereis; species Platynereis dumerilii. The sequence continues at coordinate 797,789 of JAPTHN010000132.1, forward strand.
AGATTTTTGAAGCCATGCATTCTGGCAAGGTGAGCGAAGTCGGTGATGAAGAATATTCTATCGATGGAGCATTGAACGAGTTGTTAGCGATTCTGTATGAAAATGATGACAATGAATGTGTAGGGGAGGGTATAGATGTACAGCCAGAGGAGGTAGGGGAAGAGGAAGAGGGAGTGCAGGAGGTAGAGGAGGAGGAGGAGGAGGAGGAGGAGGAGGAGGAGGAGGAAAGGGTTCAGGAGGAGCAGGAGCAGGAGCAGGAGCAAGATAATGATGAAGTTGACTTTGAAGATGACATGATATTCAGAGGAGAGGATTACAGGGTTGACTTTCATAGAAATATCGAAGTAAATGCGAGACAACTAAATTTTGGCAATGGTCTTGTGACTGAAACAGTCTATAGGGTTCACTTCGATCAAACCTGGCGTAATGTTGCTTTAGGGGAAGTAATAGGGGAGTTGCTTCATATAATGCAGAGTATAATTGAGAGGCTAAACGAGTGCTATAGTCCAGCAGATCTGGTCAGGATATATATTTCAAACTCCTCATTTAATGCACCCAGAACAATCGGTCTGATGCCCTTACGCGATTCGAATGTAGGGGTGGTGGAAGATCACCTTCAGTTGGTACTCCAATCGGATGAAAATCTCATGCTGGATGAACCATTGGAGATCCAGGTTGCAGTGATCCGTAATCCCAGAGGTGCGGGTAGACGATGTAAGTTAGAATACATCTTTGGGGAGACTGACATTCTTCATTATTCGAAAGCCATATCCAAGACAGCAATTACTGATAACTTATGTCTGGCAAGAGCAGTGACTGTAGCACTAGCTAAGGCGCAGAAGAACGAGGCAGAGGCAAAGGGTGATAAGGCGAGGATAAAGAGGGCTAAAAACCACCTAGACCAGCTTTACAACCATGCTCGTAACGTACTAACTAGGGAGGCAAAGGCATTACATTTAAGATGCGGATTTCCTCTCAATTACATTCCCGCGTTCACGGACATTGTGGCTTTCGAAAGGGCTGCGAATACTCGGATTGTAGTGTTCCAGTCAGGTGTTGACCATAGACCGATTTATGTTGGAAGTAATGAGAGGCAGAGAACAGTGTATCTCTTTTACATCAAAACGGAAGGTGGTCATAAGGAGCCAGGGCATTTTCATGCCATTGTGAACATGTCCAAGCTGTTTGGTGGAGTGACCTTTTGCTCAAAGTGTAAGGAATGCTTTGGTGAGAAGGACAAACATAATTGTACCTTCAAATGTCGTTCTTGCGGGAATGAAGGTTGTTCTGTCATTAAAGAAGAGAAAAACACTTGTAACTCCTGCAACAGATTTCTAAATTCTATTGCGTGTCGTGATGGTCACATTGCCAATGGAGTGTGCTCAGCATCAACACGCTGCTTGGATTGCAATATCTTCTACCAACGAAATGCTGATCACCTTTGCGGGTATAGACTTTGTAAAATATGTGAGCAACAGGTAACCGGTGTTCACTACTGTTATATACGCCAGAGGAAACCCAAACGCATCTCTTCTAAATATATGTTTGCGGACTTTGAGACAGACCCAACAGGAGATGTTCACGAGCCAAATTTGGTTGTGGCGTATTGGCAGTGTGAGCACTGTGAGGGGTCGAGCTACAGGGAGAACCCTAGTTGCACTAACTGCGGAAATGCTTGTAGCTTCTGTCGAGAGAGCGTACGCAGACGCAAACGCGGTGATAAATTGCGTCGTGTCTGCATGTCATCTGAGCAGTGTGGGAGACGTGGGGTTGACTTCTTTGGAGATAATGTTGCATTAGAATTCTGTAGGTTCTTCTTTGACCAGCCGTTCGAAAAGTACACACTCATTTTCCATAATGGTCAGGCGTATGATGCATACTTCCTTATGAGGTACATCTTGGGAACTCTGACAACAAAACCCAAAGTGATATGTAGAGGGAGTAAGGTGGTGAGTGTGGACACGGGCAACTTTCGAATAATAGACTCCCTAAATTTCCTTCCCATGCCACTCTCTCAAATGCCTAAGGTGTTCGGGTTGAAAGACATCCGCAAGGGCACTTTCCCGGTCTTCTTCAATCAGAGGGAGAACTGGGACTATGTTGGACCAATGCCTCACCCTTACTGTTACAGAGTCAATTCCATGAAACCTAAAGCCCGTAGTGATTTCATGGAATGGTACAGGCAGCAGAGAGGGAAGGTGTTTGATTTCCGAAAGGAACTATATCGCTACTGTGAGGATGATGTGAGCATCCTCCAGGAAAGCTGTAACAAGTTCCGTTCTTGGGTTCTAGGGGTCACCTCCCGAGAGGAAGAGACAGAGGGAGAGACAGAAGAAGAGACAGAGGGAGAGGCAGAGGCAGAGAAAGGGGTCAGACGAGTCATTGGTGTTGACCCTCTGCAATACAATACCCTGGCTGCAGTTTGCATGGCTACTTACAGATTCCTCTTCCTCTGTGAGGAATTTGAAGTGAAGACAGAAGATGGTAGCACATTAAGCGAGCATAATGCTAATGGTATTAGCAGGTTTTATGACTGTAATGGTGAGCTTGTGGAGCCATCTTCAGTATATGCGAAGGAGCGTACTTTTAAAAGTACACCATTTGCTCACATGCCTGCAACAGGGTTTGGAGGACAAGAGAACCACAGCAGTTCGTCCATATTATGGCTCGAATGGGAGTCAAGAAGACGAGGTATCAAGATATGTCATGCGCGCAATGGCGGTGAGCATAGGGTAGTGAACAACCGTGCTTCAGGTGGATGGTTGAAACTAGATGGTTACTTCCGCAATGACATAACGGGGGAAGAAAGTGTATGGGAATTCATGGGTTGTGTGTGGCATGGTTGTGTCAAATGCTACCCCACTGCTTCAAGCGGGAGACCAGCAACCCATCCACACACTGGTGAAAATCTGGAAAATTTATACCAGGCTACAAAGAGCAGACTAGAGTATCTCCGTCAGGATCTGGGGTTTGAGGTGCATGTCATCTGGGAATGCGAATTCAGGGAACTGATGAAAAGCACTCCAGCTATCCAAGACCTCAGTGAAAGGCTGGATTTACAGCCGCGTCTTGACCCTCGCAGTGCTTTCTTTGGTGGTAGGACGAATGCCACCAAACTCTACAGGGAGGCAAGCGAGGGGAACAAGATCGCCTACATTGATATTTGCTCCCTTTACCCTATGGTTTTAAAGAATGACGAATTTCCATGCGGTATACCCGAGGTCATTGTAGCTCCCGACACAACAGACATTTCACAATATTTTGGATTGGTACAATGCCGTATAAGACCTCCTAGAGGACTATATCATCCATGCCTACCCGTCCGTAGTAATGGGAAGTTGATGTTTCCTCTTTGTAACGCATGTGCTCAGACTCTTGACAAGAAGAAATGCGAATGTAGTGATGAGAAGAGGGACATAAAGGGGACCTACACCACAGTTGATCTTGGGGACGCACTTGCTGTTGGTTACAAGATCATAAAGGTGTATGAGGTGTATCATTTTAAAAAGAAAGCAAAGTTTGATAGAGCGGTGGAGGGGTCGGGGCTTTTTGATGAGTATGTTAATATGTTCCTGAAGGGGAAGCAGGAGGCTTCGGGCTGGCCCAAAGAGGGAATGACAAAGGAGGAAAAGACGGAATACCTTAGGGAATATTACGATGCTGAAGGAGTGACACTAGAGCCTAGCAACATTGAGTATAATTCTGGGAAAAGGGCCTTGAATAAACTACTATTAAACAGCTTTTGGGGAAAATTTGGGGAGAGCAATACTCATGCTGTACACAAATTGGTTACAAATGCAGCGGATTTATTTAAAATCCTAGGAGACACCACTCTAAAAGTCCAAGATGTCAATGTTTTTGGAGAAAATAAGTGCTTTCTCAAGTACACCCATAGCAGCGGGTTTCTGCCGGAAATGTCGCATGTGAATGTCTTTGTGGCAGCATTTACAACCTCCAATGCTAGACGTCGACTCTACAGAACTCTTTTGGGGCTGGGAGAAAGGGTGTTGTACTTTGACACTGACAGTGTGGTTTATGAGTACAGTAACACAGACAAAATGCAGTACAAACCTCTTCTAGGGTGTCACCTGGGGCAGTGGACAAATGAGCTTGGGGAAGGCGAGTATATAACCAAGTTTGTCAGCAGTGGACCAAAGTCCTATGCTTATTTGACAAACACCGGAGCACACGTTGTCAAACTGAAGGGTCAGACATTGAATCACGAGAATGCGCAAAAGCTAAACTTTGACACAATTTGTCAGCTTGTGCTATTCTTTGCTGACCCTGACACCTACCCTTTACCAAAAGGAGTAGAGAATTCTGTCAATGCTAGATATGACAAAATTAAAAGGTGTAAAAAGACATTCCAGCTGTACAGTAGGGAGGAGTTGAAAAGGTTCAGGGTCACTTACAGCAAGAGAAGACTAGTACCGGGTACATTCGATACTTTACCATACGGATATTAGATATTCCTCCTCCTCTCTTTCCTCCTCTCTTCATTGTAACATATTTACTTAATAATAAAGAATAACATTGTTTTCTTTCAAGTAGATATATAACTTTTTTATGGCTTATTTTATTCTATTTTTTTAGAAACCCTGGAAACGTGTGAAAAGGCGTAATAATAACAATATTGCTGTAAATATATAGACAGTGTATGTAGTTGAGTATAAGTCTAGAAAAAATGTATATGATGTGACTTATACATTTGTATTGACTATTGAGCTTCTATTGATGTTGTAAGTCCATTTATTATTGTAAGCAACAACAAAAACTAATAAAGGTTCTATTAAACCTAACTAAAGTTTTTTTCTTTCATATTATAAAATAAGGATAAACAAGTATTGACATTTTCATCATTCTTTATTCACTTCTTCGTACACAATACCAAAACAGTGATCGATTAGACGAGTGTAAGTCTTGCCAGCAGCCGACACATGGTGCTTAACAAGGCAAGCTTTAACTTTCTCCATACTACCAAAGTATGCAAACATGTCAACCAGTTCACCGGTCAAGTAGACATTTTTATAAGACAGTTTCAACAACACCTTCTTGACAAGAACTTTAAAAGTCGGGTAATGAAATTGTTCAATAGCGGTATCAACAGCCTTTTCTCCGGGAGGAATGTCCTCAAGCTCAATGTTCATGGTCTTGAGTATTTGAAGGAGATTAGCATAGGCACAATGTTCAATGACCTGCAGCTTGCTCGGTCTGTCAATAGGAACTTTGTAATAGTCGTAATGACACTGATAGTCGTATTCCATAGGTTGTCCTTCGAAAGCGTTGATGTCAAAATAGTGTATGCTGGAGTCCTTTTCGCATTGGTCGAGGGAAAGGAATATCATGGGCGAACGAGCACCGGTAGGCTTGTAGGTCCATCTATATCCAACGAGTTGACCGCCATCATCACCATCACCAGTGTTAGTCTTGCTTTTCACGACATCAGAGAGCTTCTCATAGACCTCGCAGAACTTGTCGAATTCATTTTCCGAGAAGTTAATGGTCTTGGCATGGTTCATGGCGTCATCGCCTTTGACGACATCGCAATCCTTGACGGGGTGCATAAGACTGATGTAGTACAGAGTCTCTTTTCCTTCGGGAACGAATTTAGTCGTCAGGACGTGTTGCTTCTTCGTGAGCATCAGATGATGATGAGTCCTGGCTTTCATGGCATCCCTGAAGTTAGACATTTCTTGGGCAAGTTTTTCAAAGGACTTCTTCGATATGTGGACGTTGCGCCATCCGGACTTGACTTTAGAAGCGCGGCTCACAGTCAGGTAGCCGGCTTTCCACTTGTCGCCAGGTTGAGCGGTGACCTTGGTCTTTTCACTGAGATTGATTGTCAGTGCCTCCACTTGAACAGCGGTAGAAGAAGAAGAAGAAGACGAATCATCAGTGGACTTGCTTGATGAAGTCATTTGAGACTTGGTCTTGACAATAAGTTGAGCAGAAGCCATTCTTTCGGTGAAGTCGAAGTAAACAGGAGGACACCAATGAGAAGAATGATACTGACATGGCTTAACACACAGATTTTTATAGGCAGGGAGGTTCATACTTTGAATACATTGTAAGACTGAATCTGATTGGATGGTGTAAGCCAACATTTACACCATCCAATGAAAAACCATTTTACATCAGTTCACCCTTCAAAGAATGCAGACAATAGAACAATAGAAAAGGGGTAACAGTGATTAATGACCCTTTGTATTGCCAGAACAATAGAACGGATTAACCGCTTGAGTGCTCAGGGGGTCAAAGGTCAAGTGCTAGAACAATAGGTGGATTACTTCCGCACCAGTGCACAGCAGGGACCAGTGAATGTGTAGGGACAGGACCTACACATTCACTATGTTGTGATGGTGTAGGGTAGGTACTAGTAGTGACATGAATTATATACCAATGTGTCCAGAAGGACCAGAGGAAGGCAACAGACTACATAAAAATTTCCTTTCTTTGCGTATTTAGGTTCACACATACAAAACATGAAGCCGCTGCTTTTCACTTCTGGATATGTGAAAAAAATATGTCATTTTTCTAAATAACTTGCATTTCGTCAATTTTTGTCATACAGGTCCGAAAGTCAAACTCGTTATGCGCAGATATTTACATTAAAACGAGTTTGTGTTGTTTTTACGATATCTGCCTCCATAAAAAAATGCAAGTTATTTAGAATTTCATTTCTGAAAAAGGTAATTCTTTGGTTTGGGCTAAACTTCTCGGAAATATAGGTTGTTGGTACTCAAAATGAAGCTTATTTTCTGCTGAGATTGATGGTGTAAAAATTATTCCTGTGAAATGAATACTAAGCGAAATATAAGAAACCGCGACTTAGCACCACAAAATGTTTGTCATTTAAACAAAAAAATCATACCCATGTAGTCATCTTATTTTTTGATGGATCATCATAGAATTCAAGTATATTTATTAGTGGTATTAGTGCAGCTTTATTACTGAAGCCACAGATCTACAGAAAATTTTACAATATTTTGGGGGTATCTAGCGCGCCCCACTGAGGGGGGCTTTACAAATAGAGGTGTAACTTCCAAAATAAAAGAGTGGGTGCATTTTTTTCTTCAAAATTGAATTCCTGAGAAAATTTTACATAAGATAGGCTAAAATTGGAATACATTTTGTGTATGCTAGAAAGTGGTGAGTTTGGCAGTAATTCCTGACCAAGATCTTGAAGCCTGTCGTATGTTTTACACCTCTGCATCACCTAAGTGGTCTAAATCAAACTGCTGGAGTGAATTTTGCAAAAAATTGTGTTATAACTATGCAAGGTCTATTCTTAAAATGTATGCATCTATTAGTATAACCATTGATGAATTTGATTTTTCTAAATGCTTGGTTGCTACCTCAAACATGAGAACCAAACAGAAGGCAATGTTGTTTCTGTGAGCAGCCTTTATGTCACGTAAGTTAGGTTTATATATCATGGACCGGAAGTTTGATGCTTTTACGCAGATATTGCAATGGAGGGAACTTTTACTTTTGAGTTTTGCATAGTAGATTTGAAGATAATTGCAGTGCATTGTTTTTTCATTTTTCAACTTTTGCATAATTTTGAATTTTCAGGGATCAATGCAGTCTCAAGGCTTTTGTGTTTCAAAGAATGGTAAACAGTGTTTAGCAGGCTTCGCATATTTATCGCAGAGCAAATCACTGGTAGATGATATGCAAAAGCACCTGGGAAAGCAGCAGGTCCTGATAAGGCAAAATGATATGGATGCATGTCGCTTAATGACGGCAGGAGTGGTGAAAGGCAACCCATATTTTGTAGCCTGGTGGCTCATTGTGACCTATAAAATTAAGTAACGTAGGCCTATACCCATTTCTGCAATCAGGCATCCTCCCCGTTGCCTTGGCAGGGTGCTATCAGGAGGTTAGTCCAGTGACTCTGTCACATTACCTGCTCTGGACAGTGCAAAGCTGTGATATTAACGACCTCATTTGAACAGCAGTTTCCGATGTGTGATTTGAATAATAAAAGTGGGTGCTGTAACTGTATCTCAAAAACCCAGCTGCCAGACTATATCTATCATTTCCACTAAAAGCCAACTCAGTTTCATTTTGCAGTAGTTCAGCAAGCAAAGAAGCTGCAGTCATTCAAAGTTTGTACAATGCAGGTTGCTTGGGCTCCATTAAAAAATATTTTCATTTGAAACATTGGCAGCTTATAAACTTCACATTATATAAATGTAGGTTCTGATTCCAAAAGGTCAGTATTAACAATGTACATAAGCCAAGGTGCTGTGTGTGTCAACTCCTCTAATTTCCTGTAGACAAAGAAGTTCTGCTTCTTTCTTCCTCAAAGATGGACCATTTCCTGAACTTGCAATTGCTTAATGGAGCAGCTAGCTTTGTGCATCTAAGGAGATCTGCACCTAAGTGCGAGGTCATTCATGTCCAATTTTCCTTAATTGATGCAAATGTGAAGGGCTTCTGTGCTTCGGTTACACAACCGTCTTCATGTCAACATTCATGTTCTTGCACACTATTTTTAGCACTGAAACAATACAAGTGTTGGATCCTTGCAAAAGCCAGCATTGAGGTTTTGGCCTGTTCTTATAGGGTCAAAACAGTGCTTTGAGGAATACTTAAAGAAATCCATGATTAATTCACAGGAGACTTTATCTGTGCCAATAAAAAAATCATCAGAAAGTTGCAATCCGCAAATGGAAGACATCTGGTCCATGAAACTTGTGATGGTCTTTCTGCTTGGCCAGCCATCTCTGTCAATTTGCTCTGCTTTGAAACCATGTTTGCTTTACACACTCGCCCAAGCTACCTTCAGTCTTGCAAGTAATCTTTTGAGTACAGAGTTAATATTGGGAGGAGGCGCCTCATAAAAACCAGAACACATTTGGAGTTATGAGAAACAAGTAATTTGGTCAATCGTTTCAGACTCTTTAACATGGTTTAACCCTCTCCAAATTGTTTCTTGCCATCCTTTATAACACCTCTCAGATTTTGTTAAAATTGTTTAGTGCATGGGGCAGCTGCATGAAGAAGAGCTGTAAGAACAGGTTTACTGCAGATATGACATTGGCTATTCTCAAGCACACCTCTGCCATTACTCCAAGCTCAATAAAAACAAGCCTTATCTGCCAAAAGGTCATTCGCAATCACTTCTTCAGAGGTTTCATTTGTTTGCCAATGATCCTAAATATTTCTCATCACATTATCCAAATTGTAAAAGTGCTAATGTTGTGATCCAACATGGACACAGAGTGATAATTTAGTATAAAAGGCAACAGAACAAATCATCTTTATGCTACATTTGTAGGCAGCCTTGAGAAAATGCTTGGGATATCACTATTATCTGTCAAGAGTTTGGATGAATATGTTCTGATCAATAGATTTACTGCTGCTGCTTGCTTCAATAACACTTCAATATGATGACATTTTGAGACTGGCTAATAACCTGCAAAACAATTCTAGTGATTTTGTCAGTCCAGAGATTTTCTATTTGGTGATTGTTGTATTGATTTTACACAGAAACTGGTGACGCTCTTTGTGCTTGTGTTGGTATACCCAGTCATGCGAGGAAGATGGATTTTGGGGATTCCCCTTCTCATATAGTTCTTCTGGGGATCTGAAATGCCATCTGCAAAAAAAATATATGAGTGGAATTTAAAAAAAGCAAAGATTGTTCGATATTGCAAGATGGTCTCACCAAGAGGATAGCGTAATCCAGGAGCTGTATCCTTCATACATGTACGAGGGGCGTTCAGAAAGTTCACGGCTTTTTTTTATATGGACGCTTATTTCCAATCTAGAACTATGATTTTTTTACAGGATAAAATTCAGCAGTTTTGGAATGGATTTCCAAACTTTTGGACAATTTGGACATTTTTAAGTCATTCTGTGGTTGCCATGGAAACAGAAAGTTTGGCTAGGTGGAGCAGGTAGTACGGAGATCAAGAAAATCAATGAATTGCGGCTGAGAAAGACTTCTCTCAGTCACTTGTATAAGTAAGATTGACAATATTTGACACAAGAAATATAATGTAACCTATTATTAATACTCGCAAGTACTACAAAAGCATTAATTCATACACCTGACTCATTGAAATAAATGTTCCTTGAAGCCCTCAAGGAAAAGTTTTTGTGAAAGCATTTCAGTCATCCAAAGCCTTTTCTCCTCCAGTGCCTGAAACTATTGCCCAGAGTGATTAAAGTACTGGAAAACGAGGTCTTATGTAAAGCGATATGTCAAAGGAAAAGCTGGGACGGATAATGCTGTCCCTGATGCAGTTAAGGACTGCCATGCTGGCGCCTGAATCGCTCTTGCCAAATCGGCCATGCAGGAGTGCTTTCCCACATTGGTTCGCTGTAAGAATACAAACATTGGGTATGCTTGAAAGTATATTTACAAGCTAATATCATATTTCTTGTGTCAAATATTGTCAATCTTACTAATACAAGTGACTGAGAGAAGTCTTTCTCAGCCGCAATTCATTGATTTTCTTGATCTCCATACTACCTGCTCCACCTAGCCAAACTTTCTGTTTCCATGGCGACCACAGAATGACTTAAAAATGTCCAAAATTTTGGAAATCCATTACAAAACTGCTGAATTTTATCCTGTTAAAAATTCATAGTTCTAGATTGAAAATAAGTGTCGATATAAAAAAAAGCCGTGAACTTTCTGAACGCCCCTCGTACATTATTATTACTTCTGTGTATTACGTCTTGTTTTTGCACTTGTCCTGAAAAGAGGAAGGGAATCTTGCTGTCTGCCAAGGTAAAAACAAGAACAAGTTCACACAATTTTCCAAGTTGATGGTTATTTAACACCAACATACTGTTTTTACAATGTGTAAGCAAAGGGTATGTTTGTTCACACTGCAGTAATTTGGAGGCTTCCTGACTCTTCGTTTACCCTGATCTGAGCTGCATTGACTTTGGTGGGATGCCATATTATCAGTGTTTGGAAAGTGGATCTCCATGGAAGTGCTTGCAATTAGATATCCAAGTGAGATTGTTTAGGACTACTCAGGAGGAATGTTGTGTGAAAGCTTATTACTGTAAGTGAATGTTCTGAGTTTCCTAAAGACCTTCAGCAGGAGGATATTTCATCAACTAGTGTTGTCTTAGCTAATGCTCTAGTGAATTTCTTGTTGATGTTAGGGGCCGAGAAGGCATCCTCTGAGAAAAACCTAGGGCCATCTGCCTTCGTTGTTTCCTTGCTAAAAGGTCACTATCCAACAGGAATCAAACTGTTATGAGGTGATTCCATGAGTGATATTGTGAGGTGATGCTGCAAGGATGAGGTGATTTTGTGTGATGACAATTCAGGGGCATTCTCGTCCATATAGATCATTCATTCATCTTTACCTAACAATTGATAGTGCTTGTGCTGTAAGCCTCTTCAACGGCTGATTGGGTTGAATTATCATTATGTAATTTCTATCAATAAAAGATAAAAAAAGATAAGATATATTTTATTTAACGTCGTATACAAAAAACAGCAACACAAGCAGAAGCTTTTGGTCGACCAAAATGAGTATGGAAGATGAGGCTATGTACAGATGAATGGATGACATAGAGTCATAGACATTAAAAAATTAATAACAAATGGGTAAAAACGTTAAAATCATTGTAAATATGATAGCATAGCATTGTCATTCTTGTAAATACAATAAAAGCAAGTGGAGCACTTACACTCTGGTCCATTCAATGCCAATAGGGCTTTTTTAAAATCATTGAAATTTGGAATATTTTGTATGGCACATGGAATGACATTCCATATTTTGTCACCCTGGTATCCAAAGGAGTTTTGTCCATATTTAACAGTTCTGAATTTAGGCATTTCTAGTATTTTATTACTTCTAAGATCATATGGGATACTTTTTAATTTGAAAAAATCTTTGCTGAGTGGTGGACAGGCAGAAATGAGGACTTTAAAGACTAATTCGATCATACATTTAGTTCGCATTAAATAGAGAGAAATCTTATTGTTATTTTTAAGTAGGTCTTTATAGCTAGAGGTAAAATCATTATACACAAAAGATAGAGCTCTTTTATTCAATTTCTCCAGCTTTTTGGTATCTTTACTTAGGCAATGATGGTAGACTACCGGACAATAATTAAAATTTGATGTTATGAACGATTGGTATATCTTTAGCTTCACATTTACATTTAAGTGTTTGGAGATACGTTTTAAAGAATTTATTTGTCGAGATGCTTTTTGACAGATGTGAGCTACATGAATATTACATTTTAATTCCCTATCTATATTGACTCCTAGGAGTTTTACTGAGTTTACTGGGACTATTTGGTTGTTGGCTATGTTAATCGTTAAGTTATTTATATTGTCCAGGCCGAGGACCATGGCTTGGAATTTGTCTGGATTTGCCTCCATGTAATTGAGGGAGAACCAGTCTATGGCTTTATTGGAAACATTTTCGATATTTTGTTTAACTGATGTTATATTGGGGCCTGAGAAATAAAGAGTGTTATCTTCGGCATAATTACAGATATTATTGGTGCCTAAGTAGTAGAAGATGTCATTTAGAAAGAAATTAAATAGCATGGGTCCGGTTAAGGAACCCTGCGGAATGCCCCTATTGAGAGTTTGCCATGAACTTGTATATTGGCCGATTTTAACTTGCTGTGGCCTATTATTTAAATACGATCTTATGAAATTACATGAATTTAAGGAGACTCCATAGCTGTGTAATTTAGCAAGGAGCAGGCCATGGGGCAGAGAATCGAAGGCCTTAGAGAGATCCATTAGCACTGTGGCCACTATGTTTCCATCATCAAGTGATTTTTGCCATTCTTCATTGCAGTGAATCAGAACATTATTGCAACTAAATTTTTTGCAGTAGGCCGAAAGAAGTGGTGAGAGAATATTATCAAAGTATGACATCATTTGGTCACAAACAATGCTTCAAATATTTTAGAGAGGGATGTTAAGATACTTATTGGTCTATAGTTTTTCTTTAACATGTTATCATTCTTTTTGTATACAGGACTTACTACTGCTGGTTTTAGGCCTGATGGGAATTTATTTAATTGTAAGCTATTGTTTATTATTGGTGTAAGAGAGAGTGAGAGAGTTTCAGAAGCAAGTTTGATTAGTTTAGCAGGTAGCATGTCATAACCTGTTGCTTTATTTGTTTTTAAACATTTTATTTTTTGTTTTACTTGAGAAGCAGACACTGATTGAAAATTAAAATTAACTTGAGATGTTACATTGTCATTTATACATTTTATACTGGGATGGTTGGAATATGAATCTATAATTTGTTGGGTAGTTAAAGTATCTATTTTTAAGGGTACTGGAATATTGCTTGCTATATTTATAAAATAGTTGTTAAGTATATTACACACTTCATTACTGTCTGAGATGACTTTATTATCTTCAAGGAGAGATATTTGTTGTTTTGTTTGACCACTTTTATTGGTAAGGAAAGGTTTTATGGTATCCCAGAACTGTTTACTGTTTGATGTTTGACCGTTGCATTTATTATTGAAGTTTGTTTTAATGGCATCTCGCTTAAGCTTTGTAACTAAGTTTCTTTGTTTGCGATATGATTGCCATAATGTGTTTGTTTTAAGTTTATTGTATTTACGTCTAAACATCGCCTTAACATTAATTGATTTGCGTAATTCACCATGGATAAAGGGTGCTTGTTTGCCTTTAACAAGTTTTTGTTTAATTGAAGCATGATTGTCAGTTACTTGTTTGACCAGAGTGTTGTGGAACCACAGCTGATCATCTGGGTCACTGAATATTTGACTAACATGTAAAGGAGCAACAGAAAGATCTTTCAAATACAATTCTTCATTGAAATCCTTAAATCTCCTATATGTTATGACCCGTGAATTAGTCTTAGGGACATGCATTTTGGTTGCTGCGCATACAATGTGATGAAAATCGCTAAGACCAATATCAATGTTTAAATGACTAGCTACCCTTCTTGGAGAGTTTGTTACAATAACATCAAGTAAACTTGGGTTACTAACACCTTTGTAGCAGGTAGGTTCCTTGACTATAAATACTTCTAATATATCACATAAGCTATGATTAGGAGATAAAACATTGACATTAAAATCACAAAGTAAAAACAGTGTTGAACATTCATTAAAAGCATTATCACATATATTTTGTATTTCATCACAGAGCAGATAATTGGACACTGATGGTGGTTTATAGATAAAAGCAAAAAACAATTTTTCATTATTGGTTTTAACCTCAATTTGTAACCACTCAATAGCGGGATGTTTACTCTTGATATCATTTCTTATTCTGTGTGGTATACTCGAATTCACATAACACATTACACCACCTCCATTACGATTTCTGTGAAGCCTATACATGTTATAGTTATCAACATTGAACATTGCATCAGTAAACTGATCATCAAGCTTGGTTTCAACAAGTCCAAATATATCAATGTAGTTGCATCGCAGAATGTCTTTAATTTCTTCACATTTGGGAGGTAGACTGTTTATGTTATAGTGGCCGAATATCAAATTTTTAGGATTGTCTCTTCTGAATTCTGCGAGTTTCGGGAAGAGTACGTCAGTCGCGATTGGGGAAGCAGCATTGTCGGGGGAGTTTGCTGCAGAAACAGCATTAGGTGCGGCCCTTTTGTCATTGTCAGCATCCTAGTAGGGAGAGAACGTGTGGTGTTTCGCTTTATGGCCTTGTTTCTTGCACTTGTTGCATGTGTCTGGGCCTTTGTGGCGACACTGTGAGGATCGATGGCCACCCTCATTGCAGTAGACACATCCATAGGGATTGAAAGATACACTTTCATCATTCGAAGGGGGATCACGACGAGGGCCAAAAGGTCTTTGGTTGGTCTTGGGGGAGTTTGGATGATCAGGATTACGTTTTCTCGTTTTAATGACATCATCTTCTTTCTTGGCCTTCAGCTTAAGATTTCTGGCTAAACGAAAGGTCCCTTGATGATTAAGATGCAAGCCATCAGCAAGAAGGTAGCCATCATTTATGGAGTTGTCTCCCAGCTTAAAGGTAGCATCATTGTTGGTGTAGAGAACCCCATTGGTCTCTGCTAATGCACACAGTGCAGCATTGGCAGCTTCAACCTTTTCCTGTTTATCAGCTGCGTCTGTACGTGGATGAATACTTGAGATAGTGATCTTGTCATGACTTGGCACTTGTGTTTTGGCAAGGTCGACTAGGTCTTGGTATTCTTCCATCAGTTTTTTGACATCAACGCTTCTATCAGAGCAGTCATTTGTCATTGGGACAAATGACTGCTCTGATACGATTCAGCTGTAGCTTCAAGATTTCTCTTGGCATCTGCAACCTTTGCTCCTGGGATTGACTTGACAGAGGTGTTGATCAGCTTTGTATCGTCAATGTCGCGTATGATAGAATCACCTACGACAAGAGCAGGCTTACAGCTAAACTTCTCCCAGGTCTTTTTATTTAGTTGCTGAGTCAGGGAATTCACTTGTTCATGCAGGCTTTGATTCTCAGCTTCAAGTTTGGCTCCTGCTGCTGTCTTTTCAACAATGCTGGAATTTAGTGAATTCAAGGTTTTGGCCATCGTAGATACTGTCGTCATCAGCTTCTGCATTGATGTCTTTAAGAAGGAGACATCACTGTAAATATTGCGGCAGGAAGGGCAGGTCCATACTCCCTCTGGATCACCCTTCTTTATCCCAACACAGATCTGGTGAAACAACCTCATGCACAGGCAGCATCTCTCCATCCCCTTCGTCTGTATCTTGTGATCTTGTTTGCAGGCATCAATACAGCAGACAGGTGGATTTGCAGTTGCTTGATCAGCTGTTCCATTATTTTCAGCTACATCGGGTGGACTGTGAGAAACATTATCATCAGTGTTTATGGCTTTGTTGTTCTCAGTTAGAGTTCCTGCTTCAGAGGCCATGGTGTTTGTACTTGTTGATCACTGTGTATCACACCTCTTCAGCTTAGAGTCAAATGGAGGAGATTCTTCTAGATTTTTCTCCCCCCCTATCCCTAATCCCTGGACGAAAATAGGGGTTTGGTCATGAAATCGACTCTAAAAAGTTCAAAAAACCACTCTTACTGCTGATTTGGTTACGTGGTGACACAGTGTGCTTATCCAGTAGATTAACTGTAGTTCAATAATCAAAACAGTATTTAATCCAAGATATTCGGCAAAAACATCAGTAGCTATGACAGTGTGTCCAATCGATTTGTTGTTGTTTCCCTCTCAATGTATAGCACCTTGATGCTTATGTTTACTTTTCCACCTGAATTGACTGAGTGCAACTTGGAAGTTTATTATGTCAGCACAGATCATTTCTTAATGTGATGTCATTTTTGCATGAAATGAGAAAGTGATGTTTGCTTTCCATATACTCTTTGATTTGTGAAGTAATTAGATTTCAAATTTTGTTGTAAAATGAATGATGCACTTATATTTTGGTCCTTATCCCAGACTAGAGCGTGTCCATACATCTAATTTAATAGAGTGTGGTGCCACAAGCCTGTTGATTCGAAAATTAATTACTTCAAGTAATCATCCTGTGTATACATGCAATGAATTGTGTTAGACTGTCCTTGTTCCATTGATGTCGGGCTAAATATTTAAATCCTTTGGAAATAAGACAATACTTCAAATTGACAAAAATATTGCATTCCGCACACTCCTGATACAAAAGCCTTGATGGAAACTGTCCTGCCTAATGTCTATCTTATGCAAATTATCTTATTCAGAAATATTCAGTATAATAGTTATACTGTATTATGCATATGCCAATTACCGTTATTGAGTTAAGAAAGCACACCATTACCCCAATTTAATGATATGTTTTATATCACAATTGATGTGATCTAAGGTGACAGCTCAAGTGAAAGCTTCAGATCCATAAAAAGGATGGTCCGATATGCGTTAGGGACCATCAAACATGGATAATTTAACTAATTGATTTAGACATCCTATTCACCTAAGAACTCGTTCTTTTATAGGAGAGAACCAGGAATTCAGGAGGAGTTTCAGATGGAGTGGAAAGAAGTACAATTGATGTGCCTATACAATTGAATAAACCACATTTTGTACACAGACAAGCCAGACTGCCTGAACGCAGTTATGAAGCAGAAAAAAAAATCTTAAAGCGGACCATTGTCAAACGGACCACTATTCATTACTGTTTTGCTGATCGAATCTCCTGACTTCTGGGCATAGCCACAATGCTGCACATGTAATGCTAATAAGCCAACTGTATTTTCTTTTTATATTGCAAAAATATAACATTTTAGAAGATCTTTTGCTTACGGCATTTTGCTACCATGCTGCTCATTTACAATCTAACATATACAGTCATCAAACTTACCTTGACAAAAGCAGGTCAGGCTCTGCCTCATTATTCTGAATACACTGCAAATAAACCATTTAGAGTTTTAAAATTCACCATTCTGACTCACTTATTAACTTTCCTAATCATTCAAACATTCAGTTCAGGCTAACAAAATCCCTTAAATTTTCAAAATTCAGTAATTACAATCATATCATATTAATATCACCTCAATTGTTTTGGTTTTGGACCACGATGAATATGGGTTTGTTCATCTTAAATCAAAGGGTTCTGAATAATGATGGCATCGAATTTGATGGTGCAGATTTTCCAATCATAGATTGTGTGTCTGATATACAGCAAACGTAATATGATGTTTTCTCTCATTTATTTCTTTGACATCCATATGGGTCATATAGCAGCCCTTATATGAAGTGCCTTAGGACTCATGTTTTACACTGATATAATGAACTGTTGTAGCAAAAGAGGAGGTGCTGCATGACAAAATTTGCTTCTGAGAGTCATTGTCGTAATGTTTCTTGGTATTTTGGATTTAGGGAGATAATATTGTGATAATTCTGTGTCCTGACGCGTATACAGGGCAAATGAACCAAATACTTCAAAACAGAGAAATAGTGCAGAATGTCTCATGTAAACATGGCATTTAAGGGATTTTTTATGACTTTACTCTCAGTACTGCAAAGAAATTAATTGAATCGCATTCCTTATGAACAAACATAACCTATTCAGTTAAAGTATATCACTAATGATGAGAAAAGTCTTGAGAAATAACAGAATTGACATAAATCTATTATTTTAATTCAAAAAACAAAACATTCAACTGAAAAAAGTATATTTCTGGCTATGTTTTCTTTGCTGTCATATTGTATCCTAACAAAAACAAAAGTATCCAACAAATCTGAAAACTTTACTGTGGTAGTTTCACATTGCTGAATTTGTCCTTTTACCAGAGAATGACCCTACTGTATAGATCACCTATTGTGACCAACTACTCCCATGAAATGGTTGGACATCACTTTCAAAAAGGAGCATTCTGTGGTCATATCCATTCATCTCAAAGTTTGTTGTGAAAAGTTAAGCTGCAATGGATATCAGGAACCGAGGTCTGCTGTCATTCCTGTCATCACATCAGCATTTTGGAATGAAAGCCGATCCACTTCAGGAAGTCTAGCCATATTGCAGCACAGCGGTATCACACAGAGATGTCTGTTCACTCAACAATGTGATGTCCAATCTAATCATAACAGTGTGCAGTGCACAGTGATAACACCATCAGAGTAAACTCCTAACATTCTTGTCAATCTAAGTAGGAAATCAAAAGCCAATGTCAATTAAGTTTTTAAATTAGCTATGCATTTTTTAAGTGCCTTATAAGAGGCTGTTAAACATGTCATGATCAAAACCATAAACTTCCAAGACAGACATTAAGTCATGATAAATAATGTGATGGAAATAATGGACAATGGACACTACCCTGATGATTGCTTCTTGGTTCAAGGCTTTTGAACCCTTCGTTTCTATCTCATCCTTTCCATTTTATACTTTTTATCCCATCCTTTCCATTCCATCCCATGCATAAACTTGTTAGTATTGGTATCAATACATCTGGCTTTGAATAACCTCACTTTAGTCTAAAAAAGATGCCTTTTCAAACTCCAGGAGTAAGTTTCCTGAGATATAATTCAATTGAGTTGATGCAGGAAGCTGCTTGTGATCTCCTGAGTGGTCAGAAGCGGGCCTAATCTGAAGACTGGGTGCACCACAAGGAAGCTCTTTGTATTCAGCTTCTTTGGCAGTCAGTTGTCTGTTACTTCAGCTTGATGACCATTATAGCAAAGGAGGACCATATATATGTATACATCAGAATAGAGATTTTACAGTAATAATAGTGAGAATATACTTATGCTCAGCATGATATCGGTAGGTTGCCAAGGAAACCTGACAAGATTAGAGATGATATGAATGTGGCCGTTTCACATGCTGGACTCCAGACACAGTAATTTGAGTTATGAGCTGAGACTCATTTAGTCAGGCAGGTGGAGCACAGAAAACGAGAGACTACTCTCTAAGATACCACAACTTAAACTCCTTGTATATGTCATAAAGAATTTAACTTTTCAGATCTAAATTATCTTTGATTCAGGGAATTGTTGCTGTTTCATATCAGAATTCTTACCGTCTCAAAAGATTATAATGTCACAAGTTTATGTGGGTTGTATTGACCAGCCCAGACAGCGCTGGGAATATATTTCTCTGAACACAATTTCAAGCATGATGGGGCACGAGTTAATTTTGCCAAAGGTGTGATGCCCAAGCAGTTACCCATGACAGTCCTATCATTCTCAAATGTGTATACCACTTGCTATGATTTGCGTTCTACTAGTTCTGTCATATTTGTCCTACATTTCACTCCAAATTCTTTATTATTTTATTGATTACAAAAGGTCAGTCTGATTAATCATTCTTCTTCTTTCATGTAAGGAGATAATGTCTACAAGAAAGTCGTAGGTCAGCCATGTTGACTTTAGCTTAATTGGAGAAAATGCCAAGGGTTTTTGTATATTGATCACACAACAGTCTGCACGTCAACGCAGAGTTTCTTGCACACTCTTTTGAGCAATGAAACATTACAGGTGTTGAAATCTAGCAGACTAGTTTGGAGGTTTTAACCTTTTCTTACTGGGTCAAAACAGTTAATAAGTCAGTTAACAAGTAAAATTTAGTTTT
This sequence comes from Platynereis dumerilii, assembly GCA_026936325.1. NCBI lineage: Eukaryota > Metazoa > Annelida > Polychaeta > Phyllodocida > Nereididae > Platynereis > Platynereis dumerilii. The sequence goes on from JAPTHN010000132.1 coordinate 817,808, forward strand.
ACATCAATATTTACAAATTAAAGACAACATTAGCGCTCAGCGCTTGTAATTGAAAAATGACAGTGATAAAAATGATTATTTACAATGATGTATAATTAAAATTTAAAATATGGTTTCTAGTAAGGATATGCAAACATTTTTGGTGGTCACCACCTTTTTTCATAATATTTACACAACAGTCTGCAAAAAAACTCTGCATGTCAACATAGAGTTTCTTGCACACTCTTTTGAGCAATGAAACATTACAGGTGTTGAAATCTGGCAGAAACCAGTTTGGAGGTTTTAACCTTTTCTTACTGGGTCAAAACAGTTAACAAGTAAGTTAATAAATACAATTTAGTTTAACATTGATATTTACAAATTAAAGACAAGATAAGCGCACAACAACTTTTCACTGACATGCTGCATCAAGCCTACATGTGTGAGCAAAGGGTATGTTTGTTCACACTGCAGTAATTTGCTGGTCTCCTGACTCTTTGTTTACCTTTATCTGAGCTGCATTGACTTTGGTGGGATGCCATATTATCAGTGTTTGGTAAGTGGATCTCCTCAGAAGTCGTTGGATGTGAGGCAATTAGATATCTAAGAGAGACTGTTCTACCGTGTCCTGGAAACAGGAAGAATGTAAAGTGAAATCTGATGATCTAAAGTGAATGGTCTTAGCTTGCTGCAAATCATGAGCAGGAGGACCTTTCATCAGTCGGTGTTGTTTTAGCTAATGTCCTTGTGAATTTCTTGTTGATGTTAGGAGCCGAGAAGGTATCCTCTGAGAAAACCAAGCACCATCTGCCTTCTTTGTTTCTATGCTGAAAGGTCACTTTGAAGTTGACATCAGGCCGAGAGTAAGTTTGCTTTTTAAAATTATCTTCAGGGGGGTGGTGCACGAGGATAGATAGACAGATGGACAGATAGATTGATAGATAGATAGATGGAAAGACAGATAGGCAGACTATGTTATGTGATGCTATGAGGATGAGATAATATTATGAGGTGATGCCTGGGGCATTGTCATCATAAGAATTTATTAAATTTCACTAATTTTTATCACACTATGGAAAGGCTTGCGTCATACAGTATACACCTCTGCAGAACTTGAGTGGGCTATGTTTTATGACTTTGATAAATATATAATAATTATCTAGAACCTTGAGATCATGATATTTAGGTATATGGTTACTGGTTAGTGTTCCTGAGACATTCCTGTATACTAAAAACCAGTGTTTTGATCCTATAAGAAGTCCAAACTCATAAAACCATTTTAGCTGTCAGTTGCCTGAAAATACAGCTATAACCTTTATAGCAGGGAGAAAAAATTCAAATAAACCAATTAATGTTGTTTCCCGATTTTCTGCCAAGCAATTAACACACTCAAGGAATTGCTCTCTCCCAAGAAAATTATTAATCTCATCACAGAATCAGATTTCAAGGTCCTGGTATAATTGAAGCTTTGAATAATTTGAATAATCTTATCAATGTCAAAAATTTCCACATTCTTTTTGGTATTTAAACAGTGTAAGAAAATCAAATCAAACACCATAGATAATATTGAGTAGGGCATGGAATGTATTGTTTAAAACAAAACTTGTTCTGCTATTATTTTATTGAAATGAATTGTTGAATTTTCTCAAAAAGAAAATTCTAGTAACCTGACATTCAGTAGCCTGTATATCAAACAGGTTTGAGCAGAATAAATCTCCACAAATCAAAACTTGTATAAGTTTAGCGTACTGGTACGGATCATGAACAACATCAACTTGGGTCAAAGCTCTTTTTCCTAACTTCGAAAGTTAGTTTTCCAGAGATTTCTCAATACAGAATAAAGACTGTAATCTCGGGGAGTGGTCAGTTACAGCTTATCTGAAAACTGGGTGCACCCAAGGAAGCTCGTTGTTATCAGCTTTTTTGGTAGTCAGCTGTCTGTAACTTCAGCCCTAGAGCCATCACAGCTAGCAGGGTCAATACACATCGAAATGTATGCTCAGCCTTATATTGATAGGTCTTCAGGGAAACCCACCAAGAATACACAGGACTCCAGACACTACTATTTAAGGTTTGAGCTGAGATCTATTTAGTCCGGTTGGACAGTGGAACCAAACGGGTACAAAACTTCATTGTACTCCCTATATTTGTTATATATGTATATAGATTTGAACCTCCCTCATATAAACTTTCTTTGATATGGTTTTTACAGCTGCTTGCAGCCTGTATTACAGGAGACATTTTCGGTACCTCTTCTGACCATATAGGAGGTCGCACTATTTTACCTATCACTTTGAAACTTAGTATATTGTTTGAATATAATTTTATCTTGCTGCCATCAACTTTTTGTACACTTCTGTGACATTAAACTTTTTATTTACGAAACTAAAATGTTCGTTTTTGGCGCGAATTTCAAATGACCAGCTGCAGTGAAACCAGCACCAACAGCAGCAGTCAGACCCAGTGTTTACAGATATAATAGAAAGAATGAAGGAAGGGATGAAGGAAGGAAGGTATGAAGGAAGAAATGAAGGAATGAATGAAGGAAGAAAAATAGGAAGGAAAAAAGGAAGGAAAGTAGGAAGGAAAAAAGGGAGGGGAGGAAGGGAGGGAGGTAGGATATAGGGCCTACATGTAGATAGATAGATAGATAGATAGATAGATAGATAGATAGATAGATAGATAGAAAGATTAGCTAGCTAGCTAGATAGATAGATAGATAGATATAGCTAGCTAGATAGATAGATAGATAGATAGATAGATAGATAGACTCAGCCATCTATCTATCTATCTATGTAGATAGATAGATAGATAGATAGATAGATAGATAGATAGATAGATAGATAGATAGACAGATAGATAGATAGACAGATAGATAGATAGATGACTGAGTCTATCTACAAGCAGCTGTTAAAGTGCTTGCACGTTATTTTTTATCATTGCTTCAGATCATGAAACCAATTTTCTCAAAATATTATGGTTTCACAAGTTTTGTGGATTGAATCGGTCAAACAAGACAGCACTGGAAATAATTTCCTCTCAAACCAATTACAAGATGATAACGCTGCAGTTTTTGTGTGCATGTTTTACACCTCTGCATCACCTTAGTGGCCTATATCAAACTGCTGGAGTGAATTTTGCCAAAAATTGTGTTATAACTATGCAAGGTCTATTCTTAAAATGTATGCATCTATTAGTATAACCCTTGATGAATTTGATTTTTCTAAATGCTTGGTTGCTACCTCAAACATGAGAACCAAACAGAAGGCAATGTTGTTTCTGTGAGCAGCCTTTATGTCACTTAAGTAAGGTTTATATATCATGGACCGGAATTTTGATGCTTTTACGCATATATTGCAATGGAGGACTTTTACTTTTGAGTTTTGCATAGTTGATTTGAAGATAATTGCAGTGCATTGTTTTTTCATTTTTCAACTTTTGCATAATTTTGAATTTCAGGGATCAATGCAGTCTCAAGGCTTTTGTGTTTCAAAGAATGGTAAACAGTGTTTAGCAGGCTTAGCATATTTATCGCAGAGTAAATCACTGGTAGATGATATGCAAAAGCACCTGGGAAAGCAGCTGGTCCTGATAAGGCAAAATGATATGGATGCATGTCGCTTAATGACGGCAGGAGTGGTGAAAGGCAACCCATATTTTGTAGCCTGGTGGCTCATTGTGACCTATAAAATTAAGTAACATAGGCCTATACCCATTTCTGCTATCAGGCATCCTCCCCGTTGCCTTGGCAGGGTGCTATCAGGAGGTTGGTCCAGTGACTCTGTCACATTACCTGCTCTGGACACTGTAAAGCTGTGACATTAACGACCTCATTTGCACAGCAGTTTCCGATGTGTGATTTGAATAATAAGAGTGGGTGCCGTAACTATATCTCAATAACCCAGCTGCCAGACTATTTATACTGTTCCACAAAAAAGCCAACTCAGTTTCATTTTGCAGTAGTTCAGCAAACAAAGAAGCTAGAATCTTCAACATTCATGAGCAACAAAATTAATTCTAAGGCCATAGGCCTAATGAGTAATCCAGAAGTAATTATTTTGGCGTTGTGTCAACAGATACAAAACACAGAAGTACCCAATGACCTCATATAAGCACACAAGTATTCAAACTTTCACAATAAAGGTTGCTTCAGTTCCATTTTCAAAATTTTAATTTAAAACATGGTAAGTCAGCTTCACATTATGTAGGTTGGGTTAGTTGAACCGTATCATTATAACCTTGCCTCCTCTGTATCTAAAATGTCCTACATTTTACTCCAAGTTCTTTGTGTTTTTTCTGATTCCAAAAGGTCAGTATTAACAATGTGTTATATAAGCCAAGGTGCTGTGTGTGTCAACTCCTCTCATTTCCGGTAGACAAAGGAGTTCTTCTGCTTCTTTCTTCCTCAAAGGTGGACCATTTCCTGAATTTGCAATTGCTTAATGGAGCAGCTAGCTTCATGCAAGACTTCTTTCATGTAAAGAGGAAACGTCTTCATCAAAGTGTGAGGTCAGTCATGTTGAATTGAAATTAATTTGTGCAAATGGCAAGGGTTTTCGTGCTTCGGTTACACAACCGTCTTCATGTCTACATGCATGTTCTTGCACACTCTTTCGAGCACTGAAACAATACAAGTGTTGAATCCTTGCGAAAACCAGTCTTGAGACAGTGCTTTGAGGAAATGCTCATATACCAAATTCAGAAAACTGACTTGATTTGCTCAAGTGCAGATAAATTACATGAAATATGTCAAAAACCACGTAATTTGACCACGTAATTTGAGCAAATCATGACTGGCATTAAAGAAAACCATTATTCATTCACAGCAGACTTTATCTGTGCCAATAAAGAAGTCATCAGGAATTTGCCATCCGCAAATGGAAGACATCTGGCCCATGAAACTTGTGATGGTCTTACTGCTTGGCCAGCCATCTCTATTTGCTCCGCTGTGAAACCATGTGTAAAGTTTGCTTTACACACTCGCCCAAGCTACCTTCTATCTTGTGAGTGATTTGTTGAGTGCAGAGCAAATATTGGGAGGAGGTGCCTCATACAAACCAGAATCATTCAACTGTCTTCACAAACTGAGCTGCCATAGATCAGCCCAGTCCTGAAGGTATCATCTGAAGATGCAGCATATAAATACCATAGACACACACGTTATGTCAAACATTTTATGCCATTAAAAATTGAATCTGTATAAGAAGGTTTATCTCAGTATTATGTCATATTTATTAAGATATTGTTCTGGGCATCCACTAATTTTCAGATGGTCCGCTAAAGTTATCACAGAAAGATAATTGATGAAGTTGCACCTGTTCTTATTATTTACATGAGATAACTGCTTGGTACATGTTCAGGCAAAAAGCTTACTCATCAATGCTCAAATTTATTGTGTGTCTGGAAATGTGTTAAATCTATGATAGCATGCAATTCAATAAGGCCATGTTGGAGCATGTGGTCTTTGTTTGACGCCAGACCCATATGGTTTTACAGTTTAGGTTAATACATTTTCAATTGCAGCTCAAGTTGCTGTTTTTCATTTGGTAAAGAGTTACAGCTCTTTTTCTGTCAGCTTCCAAACCCTATAAGAACTTTAGTGAAAATGAAAAATTGTAAAGCAATGGAGTTATTTGATTCCAAAAACAGTTGGCCAAGTTGTTTTCCACATTTACATTACCCCTCTTCACGCATTGATGGTGGATTTGCTGTTCTACATAGTAAAATATACAAGAAAAACACATTTGGAGTTATGAGAAAAAAAGTGTCAGGTCAATCGTTTTGGGCACTCCAACATTTTTTAACCCTCTCTAAATTGTTTCTTTTCATCCTTTCTCAGATATTGCTGAAATTTTTTAGTGGGGCATCTGAATGAGTTAAGGAGAGCTGTAAGAACAGATTTAGTGCAGATATGACATTGACCATTTTCAATCACATCCCTGCCATTACTCTTAGCTCAATAAAAACAAGTCTTATCTGCGAAAAGGTCATTCGCAATCACGTCTTCGGACAGTTCATTTCTTTGCCAATGACCTAAATTTTTCTCATCACATTATCCAAATTGTAAAAGTCTTACTCTTGTGATCCAACAGGGACACAGAGTGATAATTTCGTATGAAAGCCAACAGGAAAATCCATCTTTATGTTACATTTGCGGGAAGCCTTGAGAAATCGCTCGGAATATCACTTTTTATCTGTCAAGACATTGGATGAATACATATATCCAGATCGATAGATTTGCTGCTGCTTCAATAGCACTTCAATATGATGCTTGACATTTTATATTTCCCACTCTAATTTAAAGTGAATCTGATGATCTTAGGTGAATGGTCTGAGTTTGCTAAAGACCTTCGGTGTGAGGATATTTCAACAACCAGTGTTGTTTTAGCTAATGCTCTGGTGAATTTCTTGTTGAAAAACCTAGAACCATCTGACTTCTTTGTTTCTCGACTTAAAGGTCACTTTCCAGTCAACATCTAACCAAGAGTTGCTTCGCGTCCTGCAATCATCTTCGATTATGCCGTATGGTTTTGTCATGTGGTGATGATATGAGGTGAAGATGTGAGGTGATATTTTGAGGTGATGTTGTTTCAGTAGGTGATTCTATGAGGTCATTGAGGTGGTATCACAGTCCATCCATCGTCATCAGTAGAGCTATATTATCAGTATAAACCATCATTTAGATCAATATGTGCGCCTTGATACTTATATTACTTTTCCACCTGAAATGATTGAGTATGACTTGGGAGTTTATTATTTCAGCACAGATCATTTTTTAACATGATGTCATTTTGGCATGAAATGAGAAAGTGATGTATGCTTTCCATACACTTTTTGATTTGTGAAGTAATTAGATTTCAAATTTTGTTGTAAAATGAATGAAGCACTTATATTGGAGTTCCATATCCCAGACTAAAACTTGTCCATACATCTAATTTAATGAAGTGTGGTGTCACAAGCCCGATGATTTGAAAATTAATTTCTTCAAGTAATTATCCTGTTTATAGTGCATGCAAGGAATTGTGTTTGACTGTCCTTGTTCCATTGATGCGGGACTAAATATCTATATCCTTTTGGAAATAAGACAATACTTCAAATTGACAAAAACACAGCAATGCGCACACTCCTGATATAAAAGCCCTGCCTACTGTCTATCTTATGCACATTACCTTATTAGGAAGTATTGTGAATAGTTATACTGTAATTACTGTATTATGCATATGCCAATACCGTTATTGAGTTAAGAAAGCACACAATGATATGTTTTATATCACAATTCATGTGATCTAAGGTGACAGCTCAAGTAGAAGCTTCCAATTCATGAGAAGGATGCATGTTAGGGACCATCAAACATGGATACTTCAACTAATTCATTCCGACTTCCTTTTCACTTTAGAATTATTTCTTTTATATGAGCAGCCAGGAATTCAGGAGGAGTATCAGAAGGTAAAAAAAAAGATGTGCCAATCCAAGTGAATAAACCACATTTTGTACACAGACAAGCCAGACTGCCAGGACTTAGCAATGTAGCAGAAAAAAAATCCTCAAAGCGGACTATTGTCAAGTTGTCAGGAGTCCACTATTCATTACTGTTTTGCTGATAGAATCACCTGACTTCTGGCCATAGGAGCCATAATGCTGTACATGAAATACTTGTAAGCCAACTGTATTTTCTCTTTATACTGCAAAAATATAACATTTTAGAAGATCTTTTGCTTGCGGCATTTTGCTACCATGCTGCTTATTAACAATCTAACATATACTGTCATCAAACTTACCTTGGCAAAAGCAGGTCAGGTCAAACAAAACTCTGCCTCATTATTCTGAATACACTGCAAATAAACCATGAAGAGTTTTAAACTTCACCATTCTGACTCACTTATTAACTTTCCTGATCATTCAAACATTCAGTTACATGTAGTTAAGGCTAACTAAATCCCGTAAATTTTCAACATTCAGTAATTACAATCATATCATATTAACATCACATCAATTTTTTTGTTTGGATCGCGATGAATATGGGTTTGATCATCTGAAATCAAAGGGTTCTGGATAATGATGGCATTGGATTTGATGGTGCACATTTTCCAATCATAGATTGTGTGTCTGATATACAGCAAACATAATATGATGTTTCCTCTCATTTATTTCTTTGACATCCATATGGGTCGTATGCCAGCCCTTATATGAAATGCCTTTGGACTCAAGTTTTACACTTGATAAAAAAAGCTGTTGTTTCACAAGAGTAAAAGCTGCATGATAAAATTTGTCAGACTGAGACTCATACTTCTGGTGCTAGAAGACTACAAGGGTTTTGTTAAAATTCATTACTGGGTGATTCTCTGATAAAAAGACAAAATGGTGTCCAGAGCCTATTTAAATACGTGTATCTCTAGATTCCTTTTTCCCTCCTCCGTCACATTGGTGTCGTAATTTTGCTTAGTATTTTGGGTTTAGGTAGATAATATGGTGATAAACCTGTGTCCTGATGTGTATACAGGGCAAATGAACCAAACACTTCAAAACAGAGCAATATTTAGTGCAGTATTTCCCACGTAAACTTGGCATTTAAGGGATTTTTTATGACTTTACTCTCAGTACAGCAAAAAAAAAATTAATTAAATTGCGTTCCTTATGAAGAAACATAATTTATTCAGGCAAAGTAACACCAATGGTGAGAAAAGTCTGGAGAAATAACGGAGTTGACATAAATCTATTATTTCCATTCAAAATAACAAATCATTCAACTGAAAAAAAAAACATATTTCTGGCTATGTTTTCTTTGCTGTCATTTTTTTCTCCTAACAAAAACGAAAGTATCCAACAAATCACATTGCTCAATCTGTCCTTTTATCGATAAAATAATGGTAATACTGGACACTTCCCGCAGGGGGATCACCTTGATGATTGCTTCTTGGTTCAAGGCTTTTGAACCAGGGTTGGAAAAAAACCGGGCTTTATTCATTTTGCCCGGCCCACCGGTCAAAAACCGGTTTAAACCAAGGTTTTTTTCCCAAAATCCGGGTTAAATGCGGGTTTATTGATTTGAACACCAGTTACATCTTCTAAAATCCTCTTCTCACCTCTGAGCAAGAAAAGCAACATTGGTCCATCTCTCTACATTGAAAGAAATGGACAATGCTACTTCCTTAGCTCACCCAGAGAAGGTAGACAAGGGGGTGGAGTTGGCTGCATTGTCAAATCCGGTCTTTGCGCAGTTAAAATAGAAAGTGTAAAGACAAGGACTTTTGAGCATATGGAAGTCCAAGTGAAATTGAGTGGAAAAATTCTAACAATCCTTCTTGTGTATCGCCCTGAACCATCTAACAAGAATAAGTACAGCCTAACTGAATTCTACAAAGAATTCACAAATTTTGTCGCAAGTTATCAAACATGTCACAATGAACTCATCATAACAGGTGACTTCAACTTTCACATGAACAAGCAGGAGGATAGCAGAGCAATCCAATTTGGGAATATCTTAGAAATGTTTAACCTTGAACAACATGTTGCATCTCCTACTCACAAAAGTGGAAACACTCTGGACCTGGTTATAACCCGAAAACATTCTTGTCTTAAAGATTGTGTGGTTGGTGACCTGCTGTCCGATCACAATTGCATCCTTTTCAATATGGAAATGGCAAAAGGCAAAAATCCAAAGAAAAAAGTAGCATTCCGAAAAACTCATGACATTAATGTATCAAAATTCAAGAAAGATATCTGCTTGCATTTTGACCAGAATTGTCCACAACAACAAACGACTAATGACCTAAGCAGTCTAGTGTCACTGTACAACTCATCCCAAAAGGTGCTTGACAAACATGCACCATTAAGGATCAAAGAAGTAACATTTCGGGAACCGACACCTTTCACAAATGCTGATATCAAGGATCTAAAGACCCGTAAAAGAAAGGCAGAAAGAAAATGGAGACGTACTGGGCTACAGGCTAACTGGGAGATATTTAAGGAAAAACGTAATGAGCTAAATGAGAGACTCAATCAACTAAAAACAGATGACCTTAAGACTAAGATTGAAAAAACAAAGGGTAACTCAAAGGCTATGTTTAAGATCCTCAATTCTAGCCTTAACAGAAAACAAGAACTACCTCTGCCGTATCACACAAATGAAGCAGATCTAGCGAATGATTTCAACAATTTCTTCGATGATAAAATCAAGACAATTAGATCGAGATTAGACACAAACAGCACAAGTACGGAAAGTGAAGATGTGACCTATTCAGGTCTTAAACTAAGTCAATTCAAACAACTCTCAGAGATGGAAATTAAGAAAATCATCACTTTTATGCCTGTGAAGCACTGTAACCTTGACCCGATACCCACATGGTTATTGTTGGAATGCATTGATGAATTCCTCCCTATCATAGCTAAAATAGTCAATACATCACTCAGAGAAGGGAGAATGCCTAATGAACTGAAACATGCTCTAGTAAAACCGCTTCTTAAGAAAAATGGCCTTGATCTCCTTAAGAAGAATTACAGACCAGTTTCAAATTTGTCCTTCCTGAGTAAAGTCATAGAGGGTGCTGTCATCAAACAATACACTGATCACCTTGCACTTGTAAAACTGGAAGATGAAAAACAGTCGGCATACAAGCAGCATTTCAGTACAGAAACTCTATTGACAAAAATTCACAATGATGTCATGATGAACATGAGCCGAGGTGAAGTCACAATGCTGGTACTTTTAGACTTATCTGCAGCATTTGACACAATTGATCATGAAATCCTTTTGAAAAGGTTGAGAGATAAGTATGGTATTGATGGCTCTGCTTTAGGTTGGTTCAAATCATACATCACCAATAGATCTCAATCTGTACTCATAAATGACACAGAATCAAACAAACTGCCACTAAAATATGGCGTCCCTCAAGGATCAAAACTTGGTCCTATCTTATTTAATTCATATATTGCTCCGATAAGTCAGGTGGCTGAGGAAAATGAGGTTGATGATCAAAAATATGCCGATGATGAACAACTCATCCTTTCCTTCAAACCAACTTTTCTTGAAGAGGAAAATGCAAGGAAAAAAATGGAAAAATGCATCACAGAAATACGCAATTTTCTTCACAAAAACAAACTCTGTAACAATGGTGACAAGACAGAGCTACTTCTCATTGGCTCGCCATTTCAACTGAAGAAACTTCACATGTCATCAATCAGTGTGGACAATGTTGACATCAAGGCGACAGATCATGCCAGAAATTTGGGTGTATTCTTTGATAAAAATATGTCAATGCATAAGCAAGTGAACAAAATGTGTCAAAATGTTTATTTTAACCTTCGAAACATCTCAAAACTGCGTAAGTCACTGAACAAAGAGTCAATCAAAACCGCTGTCAATGCATTAGTCACGCCTCATTTAGACTATGGCAATGGATTGCTCTATGGTTCGTCGAAACAAGTGATAAATAAACTCCAGGTGGCGCAAAACTCAGCTGTACGACTGATTGAAGGTCTGAAAAAACAAGATAAAGTCAGTCATTACAGGAAAGAGTTACACTGGCTTCCAATCCCTGCAAGGATCCAATTCAAACTTATGACAACTACTTGGAAAGCTGTGCATAATCAAGCACCTCAGTACCTCAAAAATCTCATTCAACATAAACCTGAAAATGACCTGAACCTCCGCAGCAATGGGAAAATGCTGTTAGAGGTACCTGCCGCACAAAATCAAAACAAGTTTGAGGATAGAGCCTTTTCCTATTCTTCACCGATACTGTGGAATGGCTTACCTGAAAATGTGCGAAAATCAAAGACACTTGATAACTTCAAGAAACGACTGAAAACATATCTTTTTGCACAATTCTACGGTGATACCAGCTAATCTAACCAAGCGCCAGTGAGCAGTTTACTGGAATTGGCGCTATATAAGTACTTAATATTATTATTATTATTATTATTAATATTAGGCCTGCACACACAGCAGACAGATGACTATAGCTGTGTATTTCTTGCTTTTTACTCCAAAAAGTCTGAATTCTTAGTCTGCTGGCCAGCTCAGCATAGATTGAAAGAATATTCTCTAATTTCGGTTGGACACCAAGCTGACATCCAGAGATTTTAACCCAGATGAATTACTCTCTAATTGTTTATTATCATAAAGTTACCATTTAAACCTCAGAGGCATATCACCTATAATTTTAAAGCTCTTGAAGATATCCGTCCGTAAGAATCATGACTGTGCTGTATATGGAATAGCTAAGGCCGGCTAAATCAACTTCATTTGCATAACATGTGTGGTACATGTATGAAATGCCTGTCCATGGACCATGGGGCATGTTATTGCCTGGAAATCTCTAAATCTCACTGGAAATTTTTGAAGGAAGATCCAAATTTCAGACTTGGGAAATTTAGTCGTACATAATCTATTTGCCGAAATTAAAAATTTTTCTCGCCCTGATTTTGGTACATGCATCCATTGCATTGTAGCCGATAGTTGCCATAGTGGTAAAATTACAAGGACAATAGATTTGTTTGATGTTTTTGTGATTTCAGCTTTCTTTCTCTCCAATTTCTGCTATTCATCCTGCAAATTTCAAGACTATTTGCCATTTAACCCGGATTTTGACCACTTTTTGGGGGAAATACCATTTTACCCAGTCCGGGTTAAACCCGGGTTTAATCCGGGTTAAACCCGGGGGGTGGGTTTTTTGTGCCAACCCTGTTTTGAACCCTTCGTTTCTATCTCATACTTTCCATTTTATACATTTTATCCCATCCTTTCCATTCCATCCCATCCATAAACTTGTTAGTACTGGTATCAATACGTCTGGCTTTGAATAAACAGTCTTTAGTCTAAAAAAGATGCCTTGTTAACTGCAGGAGTAAGTTTTCCTGAGATATGATTCAATTGAATTGATGCAGGAAGCTGCTTGTGATCTCATGAGTGGTCAAATAGTCCAGTCATTCTACTTATGGACCCACCACAAATTGCAATAGTAATGATTCTGGTACCAAATTGATTGTCATATTCTAGAGCTACTTTCCTGAAGTTTACCCATAAATTTATGCATTGGAACATGACCTAATTAGCATAAATCCAAGATGGTGGCAGTGAAAATCATGTTTTCTGCAAATAACATGGAAACTATTAGATTTAGGCCTCATATCTGTATGAAACATGAATATAAACTTGGGTATTATGGACATTTTGACACCATTCCCATGTCTCTATCTCTATTAGTTTCCGAGATATGGAATATTCGTATATCTGGTATTTCAGGAAATATCTGTAAAACGCCCAAAAAACTTAATTATTGGCCTTGATTCCAAATGCTTAATGTATGATTTTGTTGTTTTATCCATTGAGAATTCAAAGGGAAATATTTTGGACCATTTTACACATTTACCATGTCTTTACCTCAATTCTATACCCCGGCATCCCAGGTATTGCATGTTGAGGACATACCAAAATGCATCGTCCGCTGAAAATGGTGAATTATTTTATCCAAAAAAGACCCAAAATTGGATCTGGTTATTATCATGCCTCTTAAGCATATGATACCTTATGTGCCTGCAATGCAGCCTATTTTAAATAACTACAATTCTCTAGATGAGACTGCATGGGGTAAGTGGATCCCCAGACTAAGTAGATCCCCGGAATAAATTGATCTGTAGAAAATTGAAGGACACACACTTTTTCGAATAAGGGTTACACCCTCGATTCTAGATTTGTGAAGTTTTCATAAGTAAAGTTATGAATTTATGAAGCAAAAACATTTTCAATATTGAAAAGTGAAACTGTGCTTTATGTTCAGGTTGCTGCCAATTTGGTTGCATATTAAACAAGTGTATGGATGAGACTCTCCAGATTGGTCAACAGACAAGAGTTGCATTGAGGTGCTGTTGTCTGGTGGATGGGGCACTCACCTGCTAAATTAGTTTTTAGGGAAAAAGTAATCAACTTAAAAGGGAAACTAAACAAGCTTCTATTCAGCCAATACGGCTATATAATTTGATCCCTGCAACTGTTGCATTCGGTTGTTGTGTCGGCCACATCACCAGTCAGCTTTCAAACCCAGTGACATAGCTCTTGGAATCTGTAACGGGAACCCTTCTCAAAGGACAAAGTTGATCCCTGAGATAAAGACATGACTCGGGTTCAACTTAAGCTATAAACCAAATTTCTGAGGATGATTGAGTTGTGATCATCAGAAGACTTTATTCTTTCTTTTTTTCAACAATTACCCTAACACTGACTTAAAGCACATCTGTAATGTAAACGAGGAAAGTCTTCAATATTTTTCTCTCATTCTGAGTGACAATGTTCCCCAAGGAGTAACTAGTTTAGTCAGATTGGTATTCAGAATCACAGAATAAACTCAGGACATCATATTTTATTGTATCTTTATTTTTGGGACTTTTGTCGAAAAGGTTCAGGTAATAACTTGCACCTTGCCAGACATCGACTTGGGGTTGGTTAATTCTTTTCAAGGTAGATTTTCAAAATAAAAGTTAGACACATCAGAAGGATATTTTCATAATTAAGGAATTGACAGTCATTGAAGAGAATCAACAATTCTTGCTTTAACTTGACATCCAGAAAGTTGTTGAGCCATTGAAACTCTCATCCCCAGGTACAAAATATGAAACAAATATCTATCTACTCCAATCTCCCCTATACTGCAATAATTGCTCAATTAATGCTGTTAAACATCAATGTCTTGAAGAAATGTGAGATGCTTGCTCCAAAATCGGCATGCTTAATTCACAGATTGTAACATGACTGACTTTCGTTGTGCTTGTATACCCCGGATCAGCCGGGGAAGCTCAGCCTCTATCTTTGCGGACTGAGCTGCACTTTCATTTTTGGTGACCGTAGTATGATGATGAGATGAGAAGTCTGGGAGTCTGGCAAATTCCCTATTGATTCAGGGATGCTCAAGGTCTTTCATTTGCCCCAGCATAGAATACTAGATACAACCCACCTCCATTTAATTTCCGATCGGCTCGGACTAAAGTGAGATTTGAATTTTGAACCCATCAGAGCCAATGGACCAGTGTGCTTAACTATAAGGCAATGGGGAACATTAAGGAGGGGGGGGGGTTATAATGTATTATTATGATCAAGTATAATTAGAAAATGCACAAGAGTTAGTTCAGATTTTATCCTGATAAATTTTCACGATATACCATGTTACTAAGTCTTGAACGCCACTGTCCGTGGCAGGATGACACTAACTCGGATCTTCTCTGACATCCAACATAGTTAAAGCAAACAGTTGATTGAAATCCCCCAGGTTGATGACCACAATTAATCACAACCACCAGCGGGCATGCAATGCTCAACTGTATGGTGCTTGCCTTTCAGAGGCTCCAATAACGGAAAGTTCTTCTTCCCAGTTCTGAGACACCAACCAACTTCCCTGACGACAGTCCTGTTTTGTGATGATGGGCTGAAGGAAGATGTGGTGGCCAATGGTAGGAGTAAGGAGAAGCAGTAGTGGAATTCAGGCCAGTGTTGCAGTTGCATGATTATAATGCT
This sequence comes from Platynereis dumerilii, assembly GCA_026936325.1. Classification (NCBI taxonomy): domain Eukaryota; kingdom Metazoa; phylum Annelida; class Polychaeta; order Phyllodocida; family Nereididae; genus Platynereis; species Platynereis dumerilii. The sequence continues at coordinate 833,292 of JAPTHN010000132.1, forward strand.
CTCAACAATAGCAGTATTTACCATATTTAATTGATACCAACCGAATCTATATCACTGTTAACTTTCTATTATAGTTACTTGCTTGTAGTAATTCAAAATATACTGAATTCAATACACTTGACTACTTATATACTTAAATGCTTAAGACAGCTGTTAAGAACCATGACCATAAAAGATAGACCAAATAGAAGTTATTTCTTTGCTGTAAAATGGACAATGTTCAATAAGGAATGCATTTCCATGGCATGACTTTGACATGCAAAAGACGGGATACTAGGGGACAGAATTGAGGTAAAGACATGATTTATTTGTGAAATGGTCCACTAGGAGTCCCTTTTGCATCCTCACTTGATTAAACAAAAATCATAAATCAAGTATTTGGAATCAACATCAATAATTAAGTTCTTTGGCCATTCTACAGATATTTCCTGAAATATGAGATATGTGAATATTCCATATCTCGGAAAGTAATGGAGATAGAGACATGGGAATGGTGTCAAAATGTCCATAATACCAAGTTTATATTCATGTTTCATACAGATATGAGGCCTAAATCTAATAGTTTCCTTGTTATTTGCAGAAAACATGATTTTCACTGCCACCATCTTGGATTTATGCTAATTAGGTCATGTTCCAATGCATAAATTTATGGGTAAACTTCAGGAAAGTAGCTCTAGAATATGACAATCAATTTGGTACCAGAATCATTACTATTGCAATTTGTGGTGGGTTGACCCCCTGTTCTCCTAGAATGACTGGACTAAGAAGGGGGCCTAATCTGAAAACTGGGTGCTCCGCAAGGAAGCTCTTTGTTATCAGTTTCTTTAGCAGTCAGCTGTCTGTAACTTCGCCCAATAACCATTATAGCAAAGGGGGACCATATAATATCAGAATAGAGATTTTATAAGAATAGTGAGAATACATACTGTATATGCTCAGCATCATATTGGTAGGTTTTCAGGGAAACCCATCAATATTAGAGATGATATGAATGTGGCTGTTTCACATACTGGACTCCAGACACTGCAATTTGAGTTATGAGCTGAGACTCATTTAGTCAGACAAGTGGAAGACTGGAAACGAGAGACTACTCTCTAAGAAACCACAACTTTTAAAATTGTACTCCTTGTATGTGTCATAAAGAATTTAATTTCCAGATCTAAATTATCTTTGATTCAGGGAATTGTCACAGCTTCAATTCAGAATTCTTATTGTCTCAAAAGATTCTAATGTCACAAGTTTATGTGGATTGCATTGACCAGCCCAGACAGCAGTGGGAATATATTTCTCACAACATGATTTCAAGCATGATGGGGCCCGAGTGAATTTTGTCAAAGCCGGTGTGATGCCCAAGCAGTTACCCATGATAGTCCTATCATTCTCAATTGTGTATTACACTAACCTAGGTCTGGAAACTCGAATTCTGCTGGTCTACCACTTACCACGATTTGTATTAAGCTGAATGTAACGTGAGTCATTGACTTCGAGTACTCAAATGATCTGTTTTTTGGATTGCCTCTATTTATCATGTTTTGGATATCAGGCTGTTCATGGCACCAATATTTTTTTTATCCATGCCACAAGAAGCTAGTTGCTGTCTGGCTGAGTACCCTTGATGTGATGAGTGCTCATCTGCTGTGACTACCGCATCAATTTGCTGAGTGTCCTTTTTAACCTTTGGTTTGGTCTCTACTATCAATGCTATGCTGTAAAATTGATGGAGATATGGTGTTGCCTGGCTTTACACCATCACTGCATTGTATAATTGCCATGACCGTATTACAAAATAATCAGTTTGTTGACTTTTCCATATATTTCAGAGCTAGCGCCTGCAAGTGCAGTCGAAGCATTACTGACAACAACCAGTTACTTCCTGTAATTTCCTTGTCAATTTTAACTCATTTTAAAAGTTCTATCATACATATTTCAATCTATTAACTGATTGGACTACAATTAAATGTCATGACACTTTACTTAACACTTTAGTTTGGCTATAGATGTGTACATGTATCATGTTTCATGTGAGCTGTTCCTTCAAAGTCTTTCATCCCTCTGTCTTCACAAATTTGCAATGGCATTTGATATGATGTATTATACTGTAATCAGAAATTAAACCGAGAAGGTAAAGAGTTTTGTACATATGATATATGATGCATGTTAAATTTGTTAGAAATGGGAGATAATTTGGTTTATTTCACAGTTAAAAGTTACATAATTAATTCAGTATTGATTAGAGTATTTTTCTCAATAACGAAGTTCTCAACTGGAATTACCCAGAACAAGCTTTCCATGATGTGCTTCTGAAAAGCATTTATAGAACCCTAAATACAACTGCATGTATTTTTTAAAGTGCTTTTGGCTGCTTCCTCACCCGTGAGAACCAAACAGAAGGCAGTGTCATTGCCATTAGCATTCTTTATTGTCACTCACAAATTATATTGAGGATAAAATGTTCCTAATGTTTAATACTTTTACTTAGAGGTTACACTGGACATTTACTCTCATGTTTAGCTTAAGATATTCCATTGATCTATTTGTGAAGTGCATCTGACACTGTATGCAACTGTTTAATTGTTTAGAGTTTTTTTTGCACAAGTTTTAAGATAGATTGTGACGTACACCTTGGTGAAAATCATTCAGATTCTAGACCTACAGTGTATTATGATTGAGGTTGGTTTTAAAGTCAAAACAATTGCCAACTATTGAAAGTATGACTGCATATCTTTCTTCCCTTACTACTATAGTACAGACCAGACATCTTATTGTAAGAGTCATAAAATCTATAGTTATACAGTACATAATTGTGGAGTAACAATAGCTGGGTGGGCAGGCTTTGCATATTTATCGCACAGTAAATCACTGGTAGATGATATGCAAAAGCACCTGGGAAAGCAGCTGGGCCCGATAAGGCAAAATGATTATGGACGCGAGTCTCCTAATGACGGCAGGAGTGGTGAACGGCAACCCATATTTTGTAGCCTGATGATTCATTGTGACCTATAGAATTAAGTAACATGTACCCATTTTCTGCTATCAAGAGGTTGGTCCACTAACTCTGTCTCATTAACGAAGCTGGACGCATTAAGGCTGTTACATTTAAGACGTCATTTGCGCAGAAGCTTGCGTTGCGTGATTGAAATGATTTCCAAATAAAACAGAGGGTGCCAACACTGGTCATAAGTACATATAGTTGTAACTCTAGTAAAGAAAAATTTGATTCTACGTGTTTTCTTGATGATGGAAAATTAAGCTGAGAATGCGAAGCTTCCTCACAGGGCCAATGCACTGAGGTAAAATATAGAGAGGAGATGGGGCGAAGCCTATCATTATCTGCAGCTAAATAGCTTTTGCAGGCTTCCGCTGTTATGTTGTGATCTGGCAATTCCGACCATAAGCATACATTACTGCAAGTCATGAAGGTGTTGACAAGACTGTACAGATTAATTTTTTTAAAATACAGATAACATGATGATTATAAATTTGATGCTTGGATACTTGGCTCATTACAATTCAACCTGCTTTCTTAAAAGCTAAAAGCAACTGCATTAGATAATTACACTGGCAGGTAACGTACAAGTTCTTTCCGACTGATAGTCTCAACTATCAGTCGCAGGAAACTTAATGCAGTTTCTGACATATTTGCTTCATTTGGAATTATTGTTTAGGTTTAAAAATGAACATGTACGAGATTATTGACATGAAACGACAAGAACATGTTCTCCTCCTCTACATGTCAAAACATTGCTTGTGCATGTGCTTGATTTTTGTGTGTACCTGCCCTACTGACATTTGTGGAGGTGCTTGGACTCAGCCAAGTTTAGGATTAGAATGGTCACAACTGATTGATTGTGAAGTAGCTGCCTATAGAATATTTCAATGAAACAATTTGGTAAATAACATTCAATACAGGTACATCGGGGTATGACCAAACCAATTGCAACCTTCCTTGATACCCATGGTATAATTGTGATTTTTTTTTTCTGAATCTCAGTGAAATACTGTTCAGCTATTTTCAATAACTAAACATATGGCCCAGTTCTTCCACCCCGATGGTCCAGTTCTAAAATTAACTATCCCATTAAAAAAAAAATCATGGACTGACAATAATACACACCAGATATACATTTTAACATACCAAAGCTCCATTCTAAAGGTAAATATAGACACTGAACTTTTATACTGTAGTCATAAAAAGGTGAAAAGAAAAAAGTGGCCCAGTTCTCCCTACTTTCCCCTAAATACCACATTTCTGTATTAAGATTGATTAGCCAAAAAAGGAGATATTGTCATTTGAACAACTGTCATATTTGTCCTACATTTCACTCCAAGTTCTTCATTTTTTACGGATTCCAAAAGGTCAGTCTGATTAACAATGTGTTAAGTAAGCCAAGGCGCTGAGCAAGTCACATCCTTTCATTTCCTGTAGACAAAGAAGTTCTTCTGCTTCTTTCTTCCTCAAAGGTGGGCCATTTCCTGGACTAGCAATTGTTTAATGGAGCAGCTAGCTTTGTGGAATACTTCTTTCATGTAAGGATGTCTACACAAAAGTCTTAGGTTAGCCATGTTGACTTCAGCTTAATTGGAGCAAATGCCAAGGGTTTTTGTATATTGGTTACAAAACAGTCTGCACGTCAACGTAGAGTTTCTTGCACAATGCTTTGAGCACTGAAATATTAAAAGTGTTGAAACCTAGCAGAAACCAGTCTGGAGGTTTTAACCTATTCTTACCGAGTCAAAACAGTAAGTAACTTTATTTTACGTCAATACTTACAAATTAAAGATAACACAAGTGCACAGCGCTAAGCCTTGTAATCGGCAAATGATAGTGATAAAAATTATTATTTACAATGAGATATGACTAAAATAAAAATATGGTTTCTTGCAGTGTTATTTAAATATTTTTAGTGGTCGCTAGTCTCCAACCCTTTTTCATTATATTTCAGGTTATTGGTTATGTACAAACCGGAAAAGCTCAAGTTCTTCTTAACTTTTTTACTGTGAAGTTTGCCTAGCCATTCAGTGGTAATGCATCCAATATTATGTAATGAAGCACGAAATTAAAGAAGACAATTTCATGGAAAAGTTGATTTTGAATATGTATCTGGTTTGAAGGACTTTCCAAATTGCTAGGAATAAAAGTTTTTATTTTGACAATTTAAAATTTTTTTATAAACCATTCATTGTAGGGGAAAAATTGACCCGATCGAAATTCTTATTGGGAGAGCGATCGCTCTACCATCATGATCGCAGCTGAAATTGATGGGTTGTGTTCTAGTCAAGTAAACTTGCAATACATACCCAGCAAACACTCTAATGTTAAAACAACCTTTTGAAAACCTTGTTTTCGTTTCTGAACGTTTTCAAAGGTAATTTGAACATTTTCTTAACATTGCAAAATGGAGGTCTTTTTAAGTGTCACAAAGGAATATCTAGAAAAAATTTAAATTTGATCAGATTCATCCCTGCTTGTTTGACAATGTGATATTGACACTGTTGAAACCTTTGACATTTTTTTAATAGTTCGCACTAGTATGTTTAAGGAACATTAAATTTTGGTTGGTTAGTAGAACATATTTGATAGAATGAAATTTAATCATTCTTTGAAAGTCTGAAATTAAATGTTCAGCTGAGCTTCCTGAAATGATTGAAATAAAAACCTTTTATTTTTAGGCTTTTATAATCAACATTCTAAACCAACTTTAAACACTCCCTAAAGCAAGAACATGTTGATTTTTATTATGGTTCAATATCAACATTGAAATAATGTCAAATTCTGATTCATAAAAAATGTTAATTTATTGTTGAAATCTGAAGGTAATTTAAACATTGACCCTGAATGTATAGTATTTCTGCCTGACAAAGCTATGCCTTTTGGCATTAACTATGCATGAAGAAGAAAAAAACAAAATTTATTTGCTATTTAACATTTATTTAGTCTTGAAGTATGAAATTTTTAGACGCCATAATCTGTAAGTAATGAATTGTTCTTTAAATTGATTGACCACATCTTCAAGTATCATGTGTCTTTCATATGGTAATAGAACAGGGGCAGGCACCAGCTCTTACACAACTTTCAAGTTAAGCAACATTGTGTCTGGTCAACAGTTGAATGGTTGACCTTGCAGGAAAACATGCGGGATTGGCTGGCAAACTGGAGGTGCACATTTTCAGATATAGAGTGAGGTTCAGAACACCTTCCTGATGCCTTTTTTTAATACCAATTTTTAACGTTCATTTAACATTCTTTAAAAAAAGCCACTTTTTAATGTCCCTCTAAACATCTTTAAATGTATCTTTAGTGATATCAATTTTCAACATTTTATTTTCTTTCAATCGAAGTTAAAATTACACTTTTTTGAACTTTCCATTGACACTAAAATCAGAACCATCTACCGATGACGGGGTTTAACGTTTCCAAAATTTTCATTTTTAGTGAATGTGAAATCTTTTTCTAATGTTAGGTTTTAACATTGATTCAATATCTTATAAACGTTATGTGCTTGCTGGGTACCTATTTGGACTACTGAAGTGCTGTCAATTTAGGCACAAGGATCTTGCCTAACTAATGGTTGCATTTCTACGTCGTTGTTGTTAATGTGGCATGTGCAATGACAGCCTGACCACTGGTCACTCCTCTTGTCCAAGAAAAGTTTCTCCGACATTGCAAATAATGGTCAGAGTGGCTGAGGACAGGGGGGGGGGGACTGCAACACGTGACCATGATGCAGCACATTCAAAACAAAACTAGAACTTGTGTCGCAAGCGGAACACATGCATGAATCAGTCTCCAGGAATTGGCCATGCAAATGAGCACAAGCAGCATGCAAATGAGTATGATATGGCAGAATGAACTTCAAACAAAATGGTTTTCTTTAAAGTTTGGGAATTTTTAAATTATTGGATAACAATGTAATTGTTTATAATTTTAAGTTGTCAGTCCCAACTGCAAGTTGTTATGTGACAATAGGAGAAATCAAACAAAGTGACATAACAAGTATTTGTAATTAATTACACAATGTGTTTTAGGACATAAAACCCAAAACAATAACTACTGTTTATGAAAAGTTATATAACCAGTCAGTTAAGTTATTTGGAAAATAACCAGTAACCATTAAATGTTACGTAACCAAACAGTAAACATTATTGGACAATCCAATATCTGGAGTCCCTCTGACACTTCATGGCATTGGAAAAATAGGGACTCATGGAGTCTGTGCATGAATGAACCAAGGGGGCAACCATTTAATATCTACTAAGCAATGATGATAGATAGATACATAGATACATAGATACATAGATACATAGATACATAGATACATAGATACATAGATAGGATAAGGGGGCGACCATTTAATATCTACTAAGGAGGGGGCGACCATTTAATATTACTAAGAATAAGGGGGCAACCATTCAATATCGACTAAGTTGCTAAGATAAAAAAAGAACATGCATAAATGAAGCAAGGGGGCAACCATTTAATATCTAGCACCCCCCAAGTATGGGGACATACCCGGGGATAGCCCAAGCACATGGAGACACGGCCCCGGGGACATGGGGACACGGCCCCGGGGAAATGGGGACACGGCCCCGGGGACATGGGGACTTACCCCCGCGGACATGGGGACACGGCCCCGCGGACATGGGGACACATCCCCGCGGACATAGGGACTTACCCCCGCAGACATGGGGACTTACCCCCTCGGACATGGGGACTTACCCCGCGGACATGGGGACTTACCCCCGCGGACATGGGGACTTACCCCCGCGGACATGGGGACTTACCCCCACGGACATGGGGACTTACCCCCGCGGATATGGGGACTTACCCCCGCGGACATGGGGACTTACCCCCTCGGACATGGGGACTTACCCCCGCGGACATGGGGACTTACCCCCTCGGTCATGGGGAATTACCCCCTCGGACATGGGGACTTACCCCCTCGGACATGTTGACTTACCCCCTCGGACATGGAGACTTACCCCCGCGGACATGGGGACTTACCCCCGCGGACATGGGGACTTACCCCCTCGGACATGGGGACTTACCCCTCGGACATGGGGACTTACCCCTCGGACATGGGGACATAACCCTCGGACATGGGGACTTACCCTGCGGACATGGGGACTTACCCCCTCGGTCATGGGGACTTACCCCCTCGGACATGGGGACTTACCCCTCGGATATGTGGACTTACCCCCTCGGACATGGGGACTTACCCCCGCGGACATAGGGGACTTACCCCCTCGGACATGGGGACTTACCCCCGTGGACATGGGGACTTACCCCCGCGGACATGGGGACTTACCCCCGCGGACATGGGGACTTACCCCCGCGGACATGGGGACTTACCCCCGCGGACATGGGGACTTACCCCCTCGGACATGGGGACTTACCCCCTCGGACATGGGGACTTACCCCCGCGGACATGGGGACTTACCCCCGCGGACATGGGGACTTACCCCGCGGACATGGGGACTTACCCCCGCGGACATGGGGACTTACCCCCTCGGACATGGGGACTTACCCCCGCGGACATGGGGACTTACCCCCGCGGACATGGGGACTTACCCCCGCGGACATGGGGACTTACCCCCGCGGACATGGGGACTTACCCCCTCAGACATGGGGACTTACCCCCTCGGACATGGGGACTTACCCCTCGGACATGGGGACTTACCCCCTCGGACATGGGGACTTACCCCCTCGGACATGTGGACTTACCCCCTCGGACATGGGGACTTACCCCCGCGGACATGGGGACTTACCCCAGCGGACATGGGGACTTACCCCCTCGGACATGGGGACTTACCCCCTCGGACATGGGGACTTACCCCCTCGGACATGGGGACTTACCCCCTCGGACATGGGGACTTACCCCTCGGACATGGGGACTTACCCCCTCGGACATGGGGACTTACCCCCGCGGACATGGGGATTTACCCCCTCGGACATGGGGACTTACCCCGCGGACATGGGGACTTATCCCCTCGGACATGGGGACTTACCCCCTCGGACATTTGGACTTACCCCTCGGACATGGGGACTTACCCCCTCGGACATTGGGACTTACCCCCGCAGACATGGGGACTTACACCCGCAGACATGGGGACTTACCCCCGCGGACATGGGGACTTACCCCCGCGGACATGGGGACTTACCCCCTCGGACATGGGGACTTACCCCTCGGACATGGGGACTTACCCCCTCGGACATGGGGACTTACCCCCTCGGACATGGGGACTTACCCCCGTGGACATGGGGACTTACCCCCGCGGACATGGGGACTTACCCCCGCGGACATTTGGACTTACCCCCGCGGACATGGGGACTTACCCCCTCGGACATGGGGACTTACCCCCTCGGACATGGGGACTTACCCCCGCGGACATGGGGACTTACCCCCGCGGACATGGGGACTTACCCCCGCGGACATGGGGACTTACCCCCGCGGACATGGGGACTTACCCCCTCGGACATGGGGACTTACCCCGCGGACATGGGGACTTACCCCCGCGGACATGGGGACTAACCCCTCGGACATGGGGACTTACCCCCTCGGACATGGGGACATAACCCCTCGGACATGGGGACTTACCCCCTCGGACATTTGGACTTACCCCTCGGACATGGAGACTTACCCCCGCGGACATGGGGACTTACCCCCGCGGACATGGGGACTTACCCCCGCGGACATGGGGACTTACCCCCTCGGACATTTGGACTTACCCCTCGGACATGGGGACATAACCCCTCGGACATGGGGACTTACCCCGCGGACATGGGGACTTACCCCCTCGGACATTTGGACTTACCCCTCGGACATGGGGACTACCCCCTCGGACATGGGGACTTACCCCTCGGACATGGGGACTTACCCCCGCGGACATGGGGACTTACCCCCTCGGACATGGGGACTTACCCCCTCGGACATGGGGACTTACCCCCTCGGACATGGGGACTTACCCCCTCGGACATGGGGACTTACTCCCGCGGACATGGGGACTTACCCCGCGGACATGAGGACTTACCCCCTCGGACATGGGGACTTACCCCCTCGGACATGGGGACTTACCCCCTCGGACATGGGGACTTACCCCCGCGGACATGGGGACTTACCCCCGCTGACATGGGGACTTACCCCCGCGGACATGGGGACTTACCCCTCGGACATGGGGACTTACCCCGCGGACATGGGGACTTACCCCCGCGGACATGGGGACTTACGGTATTAGTGAACTTGGTGAAGTATTGCCCAATCAAATTCACAAAACAAGGTTTTGGCTTGCGTATTATGTAACACAGGCGATCATATAGTCCCTGTGGGACAGCATAGGCGATCCATTCAATCTCCACACTACCTCAGTTTCAAGAAGGCTATACAAATTTTGTTTTTGCAGGCTGTATAATCTAGAATTTCATCCAATCAAGGTTGTTTCTATTAATTGCATTTAAGTAATCATCAATGATTTCCACTCTCTGTAATCCACAGTTGATTACAAGACCCTGCCTTTGGGACATGAGATATCTATTTTTCTTTTAAATTCCAACATTTGACACTCCATCTGTTTTTGAGACCCATGTATACCCCTATCAACAAATGTGAAAGCCAACATTCCATTGAATAGCATACTCTGTACAAATGTTTCATTGTTTGAAAACTGTCAAAGACTTTGTTTAGATCTGTTGGTCACTTGAGTTAATGTATCAGTTTGTGGTTTCAATAACTGTGAAAACCCATAGTGTTGAACTGGCTTCCTTTAGATTCATTAGAGCAACAGACATGATTTGAGATAGACAGGCCAGAAAAAAGGTATTTAATTTCTTATACATTGTATTTGTCATTTGTGTGTATTTAAATTTAGTTTATAGTAACTTAGCTTAGGATATCTTGTAATAGTGTTTTATTTCTATTGCAGTGTCACAGTTTACCTGTTTTACCTGGTTTAGACGGTTTACACGGTTTCTATGGTTACATGAGAATTACTTTGATGAGAATGTTAACCTGAGAATTGAGAATAAACCTGTGATATCAACTATGGCCTGACTTCGCCTTGTTCCACTTACAGCCCTGCTGTAATAGTGACACTTTTTTTTGTGGAACTTGGATTTGAGACAATTTCAACCATGAGTACAGTCTCTGACCATGAAAGCCTTGGCAAAGTGAATGGTTCCCAAGGAAAAGAAACAAAAGATGATGTAACAGAAGACCATGTTAACGATGACCATGTTGATGACCGTTCTAAGGAAGACCATGTTGAAGACCATTCAAATGGAGCTATGGTTATGGAAAACCCACCTACTGCAACCCATGACGAGACGAATGCTGGTAAGGATGCTTTGTTGGATAAGTCGAAAGATGAGGATGGAGGGGCAGATGGACATGTATCTGAGGCCATGGGACATGGCAAAGTTGAGTTGTCTAATCCAGCTGCGTCCCAACATCAGCCCTTGCTGCAAGGGGATGAATCCACCAAGCTGAACCAAGCTAGTCATTTACAGTTCATGGGAGAGGCAGGACGGTCAGTAAGACCTAAAACGTTAACTCAGAAGGGCTTCGAGTATCAACGAGACAGAATGCTCCATGAATTTAACTCATCCGTGAAGAGCCACAGGAGCAAAATTACGAAGTGCCAGAACTATTTAGCCAATTGTGTAGTCGACATTGAAACTCTACACAAGTTCATGAGTACATTTGAGCATGCTATTGAGGATGTATCGGACAACTACTTCGCACTGGCACAGCTCGATAAATCCTAAAGTGACGAAGTGGCAGATAAGTTCAAGGACTGCCAGAAGACCAATCTCGCCATCAGAGGAGAATTAAGTCAAGCCATTCGGACGGAGGAGTTCGAGATGAGATCGAAAAATTCGCGAAGCAACAGAAGTAGTCGCAGTGGTAGTAGCAAGCGTACCAAGTCGTCATCTCATCGCTCAGGGAAGTCCGTCGCGTCGATGCAGGCTGAAGCTGCAGCTAAAGCAGCTGCATTGAAGACCACGTTACACTACTTGGAGGAGGAAAGTATCCAGAAACTTGAACTTGAGAAGGTAAATTGTAAGTTAAAGAAGTTGGCCACAATAAGAGACATTGCAGTTGAGGAAGCTAAATTGGAAGCTATTGGCCAAGTTGTGAATAAATCTAATGACTCTGTTTCACCTGTTAAAGACTCTGAAATTGCTTCCAAATTGAAAATTGTTGACAGTGAAGTTAATGACTTTGTTTCTTCTGCTGATAACAATCAAGCTGCTTCCAGGTTAAATCCTGTTGTAAATTCTAAGCGTGAAGAACAATTAGATAAGTTTGTTGTACATAATGATATTGTTGTATCAAGTCGTAACAAACGTGACACTGAGGTAAACAATCAAGGTAGCACAAAGGTGCATAGCAAGAAAGTACATCCAAGTGAACTCAATTATGAAGCTCCTGCTTTTATTCCAAATAAGGAAAGTGACAGACTAGAAAGTGTTTTGAAATCTGTCGCAGATTGTATGAGTGTTAGTCGTTTACCAGTCCCAGAGCCTGACATTTTTGAGGGAAACCCCCTTGAATTCCCAAGCTGGAAGTGTGCATTTTCTGCTCTTATAGCCAACAGAAGAATTGATCCTTCTGATAGGATTTATTATCTTAAACGTTTCTTGGGTGGTGAGGCCTTAAAATGTGTCAAATGCTTCTTGTTGATACCTACACCTGACTCCTATCAGGAAGCTATGAATCTACTTGAATCTAGGTATGGTGACATGTTTTCAGTAGCACAAGCTTTTAAAGCACAAATCCAATCTTGGCCCAAAGTGGGTAATAGAAATTCAGCTGCACTCAGAGAGTTCAGTGATTTCTTAAGACAGTGTTGTGTTGCTGCCAGATTTAATCCAAACCTCAGAGTTTTGGATGATGAGAGTCAGAACCAATTGATGTTGGGTAAACTTCCTGATTGGCTTGTCACCAGGTGGAGTAGGGATGTTTTTAACTTCAAAGAGAACTCTCAAATGTACCCCCCTTTCAGTGACTTTGAGTGCTTTCTCAGTAAGGAAGCAGACATAGCATGTGACCCTGTCACTTCATCTGTGAATAAACAAGCCACTGGTTCGTCAAATGATAAAGGTGTCAAGACTTTTGGTGACAAAGGTACCAGGACTTGCAATGCAATTCAAAGTCTCAATTGTGTTTACTGTGGGAAAAAGAATCATTCTCTTGAAAGGTGTTTTAGCCTCCAAAGCAAACCTAAAGATGAAAAATGCAAGTACATTCAAGAAAGTGGTTTGTGTTTTGGGTGTTTGCAGACTGGGCATATTGCCAAGAGCTGCAGAAACAGGTTAAAATGTGACAATTGTGGGAAGAAGCATCCTACTGTGCTCCATAATGGTCCGAGAGAGGCAAATGATGATCCAATGAAGCCGAAGGGTCAGTCTACTAAGGGAGCTACAACAGCTGAAAGCAAGGGAGAAAAGCAGGTGAGCAAACATTTTTCCCTTTGCACTAATGATCAAGAAATATGTCATAGGAGTACTATGGTTGTACCTGTGTATGTTAGTGGTCAAGACAGCTCTAGAAGTGTGCTAACGTATGCATTGTTGGACACTCAATCCGACACTTCTTTTATTAGCAACGATCTTTGTGACAAACTTGATGTTCAAGGTACTGATACTCAGTTGTGTCTGTCTACTATGACTGCTGAGAATGGTGTAATGCACTGTAAGAAAATTGAAGGCCTTAGTGTTCAGTCTTATGACAGAGGTGTAAGGATTCCTCTGCCCAGTCTCTTTACCCACAGTGGGATACCCAGTAATGAGGATTGTATTCCTACTGCGTCTGTAGCAGACAGGTGGCCTTATTTGGAACCTATGGTGAGACATTTGATGCCCAAAAGTAATTGTGGCGTCGGTCTTCTGATTGGATCAAATTGTCCGAGGGCATTGACCCCAAGAGAGGTGATACCCCCAGCAGATGGAGGTCCGTTTGCCCAGAAGACGGAGCTAGATTGGGGAGTGGTAGGTCCAATTGGTGAGCCATGTAAATCTAAGAGTTGTCACTCACTGAACACAAACAGTCATATTGTATTGCGTACGACATCAAAAGAGATGTTCAGTCCTAAAGATATTGTTAACTTTTTCAGAAGAGAAGAAACTGGAGAAATATCTGGAAAGGGTCTCTCGTCGGATGATCGGAAATTCTTCTCAGTGATGACTCAGGGAATACGGAAGTGTGAGGATGGACATTATGAGATGCCGTTACCTTTGAGGAACGAAGGAGAGAATCTTCTAGACAACAGAGTTATGGCAGTGGAGCGTCTCAAGTGTCTTCAGAAGAAATGAGAGCGTGATCCTGATTATCATCACCAATATGTCAAGTTCATGGACAACTTGTTCAACAGTGGATATGCTGAGAGGGTCCCATCTGAAGAATTAGATCTGCCTGCATACTATCTTCCTCATCACGGAGTGCAACATCCTGCAAAACCAGGTAAAATCAGGATTGTAATGGATGCGAGTGCTAAATTTCGAGGCCAGTCACTCAATAGTAATCTTTTACCTGGACCTGATTTGTTTAACCGTTTAATTGGAATGTTGTGCAAATTTCGGCAGGAAAGTATTGCCTTCACCTGTGACATTAAAGAAATGTTCTATCAGTTTCGAGTCAGATCTGATCACAGGAACTTTTTGAGATTTCTCTGGTATGCAGATGGTGATTTCAGCACAGATCCAGTTGCATATCGCAGTATGGTACACATCTTTGGTGCCACAAGCAGCCCAGCAGTCGCACAGTTCGGCTTGAAAAGAGCAGCAAGTGATGGAATTGCGAAGTATCAAAAGGACGTAGGAGATTTCAACGACAAGAACTTCTATGGTGGTGATGGTCTGAAGTCAGTCAGCAGTGTAGATGAAGCTCTGGAGCTCATCGACAAAGGAGTCAAGTTTTCCAATGATGGTAGTGAGAAGATTCACAAATTTGGAGAAGTTCCTGAAGCATTATCACTGGATGTTAGTGTGGATTCTTGGAATGACGTTGACTTCAGTAAAGACCCTATGCTGCCTGAGTTACTATCTTCGAGATGGCTGAGTGAGCTTCCTTTCTTGGAAAATTCCGAGGCGCCTGGATGTAGCAAACCTGGAGAAGTTGAAGAGATTCGCCGTACAGAAGCACATCATTTTCCTGATGCTGGTTGTGAAGGGCCCGCAGGAAATGGTCAGTATTCGGTTTTTCAGCTTGTTGATTTGGTTGATGATGAAGGTTTGAGAACATTGATGCATGAAACAGCAAATGTAGTTAACAGCAGGCCTTTGACTGTGAATACACTGAATGATCCAACCTCTGTGTTACCTCTTTGTCCAAATCATTTGCTTACAATGAAGTCTGGTGTTGTACTTGCTCCACCAGGAGAATTTTCTAGTTCTGATGGGTACAGCAGGAAACGTTGGAAAAGAGTCCAATATCTTGCAAATCTCTTTTGGGAAAGATGGAAGAAGGAATATGTGTTGCAGCTGCAGGAGAGAGACAAGTGGTTAAAGTCTAAAAGAAACCTACAAATTGGTGATATTTGTCTTGTTCTTGATGACAATCTTCCTAGGAATCAGTGGAAAGTGGCTAAGGTCACAGAGGTACATCCTAGTGTTGATGGTCTTGTCAGGAAGGTCAAAGTTCAGCTTGGCGACCCCAGTCTCACTGCTTCTGGTAAACGGACTAAGGCTCTTAGTTTTCTTGAAAGACCAGTACAAAAATTGGTACTGCTTTTGGAAGCTGAAGAAAATTGAGTTTACTTCAAAGTGTACAATTATTGTGTGATTTTTGTTTGATTTCATTTTCTTCATTTATTTGTGAGATAACTTAGATTTATTGAGTTAGTCATTTATTTGCAAATTCAAATGTTCATTTGTTTGAAATTGTTCTTATAAATTTAAAATGTATAGAATTGTCTATGATCTAAACTGGATCATGGGATCCAGGTTTGGTGGGGAGTGTGAAAGCCAACATTCCATTGAATAGCATACTCTGTACAAATGTTTCATTGTTTGAAAACTGTCAAAGACTTTGTTTAGATCTGTTGGTCACTTGAGTTAATGTATCAGTTTGTGGTTTCAATAACTGTGAAAACCATAGTGTTGAACTGGCTTCCTTTAGATTCATTAGAGCAACAGACATGATTTGAGATAGACAGGCCAGAAAAAAGGTATTTAATTTCTTATACATTGTATTTGTCATTTGTGTGTATTTAAATTTAGTTTATAGTAACTTAGCTTAGGATATCTTGTAATAGTGTTTTATTTCTATTGCAGTGTCACGGTTTACCTGGTTTACCTGGTTTAGACGGTTTACACAGTTTCTATGGTTACATGAGAATTACTTTGATGAGAATGTTAACCTGAGAATTGAGAATAAACCTGTGATATCAACTATGGCCTGACTTCGCCTTGTTCCACTTACAGCCCTGCTGTAATAACAAAGTTTATTTCAAGAAGGCTATACAAATTTTGTTTTTGCAGCCTGTATAATCTAGAATTTTATCCAATCGAGGTTGTTTTTATTAATTGCATTTAAGCCATCATCACTGATTTCCACTCTCTGTAATCCACAGTTGATTACAAGACCCTTCCTTAAAATAATAAAATCCAGTCTTTTAAGTGGTAGTTAAAAAAAAGGTAATGAGCAGAAATAACCAAGAATTTTTCTAGGAGATTAGGAGAATGCAGACCAAAAATCTCATCATGCAGGCCAAATGCTGACCAAATGCTGACCAAATGCACACCATTCTATATATATACTTTCGAAAAAAATGCCAAATACAGTGCAAAAACTAGTCCCGGGTGCTTTGTTACTGATGCTGCTTATATGCAGCAGAGTCACAGTTCGCTACATTGAAATATATCTAATGAAAGATACACACTATTTCTTTTAATATTCATTCCCAGTGACGAAAAGGTCACATCAACCTAACTACACCACGCCGACTCGACGTGCGAGAGCTCTCCCTTCGCATCGGTCCCGATCGAAACTCTAGTTTCTGTCATTTATTTCCAAAAATAGTGAGGAACAACAAAATGCAGAAGTCAATGGTTCTGTCCGTGATGACAATTAAATAAAAGAATGTACCTGTATCTTTTTTTTGTTGAGAAAATCGTTTTTTCTGTTTGGACTGTAAAGCTGAAACCAGATCAAATCATAATCCCTTCATAACGCATACAATACTCTAAACCAGAAGTCTCTAACCCTAATATAAATAGCACAAATGGCAAACGAAGCAGAAGTCGCACAAAATTATAAAAATAACAAAAGCAGCTGACAGAGCACAAGGCCATGAGTGGCGAGCCGTCTTAATCATTCTATGCATCATTTTAACTTCTACAGTGTGTATGTACAATATACGTATTCAGATTGCATCACCTTAGTATGTTTGTGCTTATCCTGAAAAAGAAGGACTCAAACCCTATTACCTACCAAAATAACAAAGACAACAACTTCAAACAACTTTTCACTGACATGCTGCAGCTACATCTGTAAGCAAAGTGTATGTTTGTTCACACTGCAGTAATTTGCTGGTCTCCTGACTCTTTGTTTACCCTGATCTGAGCTGCATTGACTTTGGTGGGATGCCACATTATCAGTGTTTGGAAAGTGGATCCCCTCAGAAGTTGTTGGATTTGAGGCAATTAGATATCTAAGAGAGATTGTTCTGCTGTGTTCAGGACCCAGGAAGAATGTTAAGTGAAATCTGATGACCTTAAGTGAATGGCCTGAGTTTGCTAAAGACCTTCAGCAGGAGGATTTTTCATCAACCAGTGTTGTTTTAGCTAATGTTCTGGTGAATTTCTTGTTGATGTTAGGGGCCAAAAAGGCATCCTCTGAGACAAACCAAGCACCATCTGCCTTCTTTGTTTCTATGCTAAAAGGTCACTTGGAAGTTAACATCAGGCTGAGCGTAGTTTTTAATTTTAAAATCATCTTCAGGGGGATGGTGCGATGAGGATAGATAGGCAGATGTATAGATTGATATATAGATAGATAGAAAGACAGATAAGTAGATTACGTTATGTGATGTTATGAGGATGAGATAATATTATGAGGTGATACCTGGGGCATTGTCGTCCTAAGAATTCATTACATTTCATTAATTTTTAACACACTATTGAAAGGC